>OY747705.1:54982797-55260297 GCA_963556495.2 Valencia hispanica | reverse complement strand
CGGCGCTGCAAGTAACTGCAGTCAGCCGCACGGGAGCGCGCACAAACGCTTCACAAAAAAAACAGACCTCTTCACAGTGGCATACTTTTTCTTAGTGCCACTTTTTAGTGGGTTGTGATTCATCCTTGGTTGTTTCCCAGTTGCAGAAGAATCCATTCTCACAATTAAATCAATGGAGGTCTGCGACCATTTTTCTTCCTCTTTTAAAGATGTCGAGAACGCGCAAGCCGTGTCAATTGACATCACACCCGTAGGACAGCGTGGGAAATTCGGGCCCCGAACTGCAGCACATTTTTCAGCACACAGTTTAAGAAAATGGAGCGATACGTATACGTGGGTGGGCTCATTCTTTTTGGTTTATGACTCTTCATCACCCAACAGCATTACAAAACTGGACATGGATGTTTATTTTATTTACAAATCCTGCCCCCTGTTCCTTTAATAATTTTATAGTACATACTAGGTAATTGAATCAGTCAGTCAGTTGAGTCTCCCAATTAGGTTGCCTGCAATGATGTTTAAGATCCAGCAGGTGTCAGTAGACCAACACAGCGCTACAGTATCAACACAATTTGGGTAATATGGCGAAACGCTTCAGGAGGCCTCATCTACCCATCACTAGTATATGGAAATGAAGGTGTGGAAACATGTTTGGTTTGGCTCAGTGTCATAAATCTGGATTTTTTTCCCTGTGTAAAGTGGTTTTATTGATTTAAGACCATGTCTTAGCTCAAACTTCACACAAGTCTTTGAACAAGAGGCCCCTGATATTTAAAGAAAATGATCCAAACTGTCCTTTGATTGTAGATGCTTCTGTGACTCAGAGAGAGGTTGGACTGTTTGCTTTAGTAATGAAATACTGATTGTTCCCCTTGTTAAATAACAAGTGGTGTTTTTGCTAAAGTTTAGTAGCCTATTATAAAGTCGTGTTTAGTCAATCTGCATCTCACAGCGAAGAGTTCATCTCACAGTCCACAACAAGATGGCGTCTCACCTGTGAGTTCTCATGTGTCGATTGAGAACGTTTCTCCACCTGAAAGATTTCTCACACAATTCACAGGAGTATGGCTTCTCACCCGTGTGAGTCCTCATGTGACAAGTCAAATCATTATTCTCTCGAAAAGATTTCTCACATAGGTCGCAGGAGTATGGCTTCTCACCCGTGTGAGTTCTCATGTGCACAGTCAAGGTGCTTTGCTTGTTGAAGGCTTTTCCACAGGTCAGACATGAGAAGGGTTTCTCACCTGTGTGAGTCGTGATGTGATAGGCCAACTGACTGCTGCCACTGTAAGACTTACCGCACACTTTACAAGCGTAGGGCTTCTCGCCTGTGTGCGTTCTCATGTGTCGGACCAGGTTACTACGATCCCGATAAGACTTCTCACACAGCTCACAGGGATACGGCTTCTCACCCGTGTGAGTTCTCATGTGTGCAGTCAGGGCAGGTTGCCTGGGGAAACCTTTCCCACAGGTCACACACGAGAACGGCTTCTCACCTGTGTGCGTTCGCATGTGACAAATCAGATTACTGCTGTTGATGAACGATCTGTCACACAGCTTGCAAGCAAAGGGCTTCTCTCCCGTATGAGTCCTCATGTGCACGGTTAAGATTTGTCGAGTAGTGAAACATTTGCCACATACGTCACATAAGGGCAGTTTCTTTTTATGCCCTTTTAGGTTAGAGTCGTCCACATCGACGCCTTGTTTCCTGTTTTTTTTGCGTTTTTTCTCCTTCGGCTCTTTCTCTTTATTCCATCCTGAGTCTTGCCGGTTGCTTCTTCGCCGTTGTTGGCGCTCAGCTGCTGGGGCCGCCGGAGACAGTAGATGATTAGTGATCGTTTCTGGCTCGCCGGAATCTTTTTGATCTACAGTCGGAGTCTGAATGAAGAGTTCAGCTTCTTCCTGTTTTATTTGCCAAGGCACTGGTTCCTCTTTTGTCTCAGTCGTCATCTGCTTTGGTTTTAGTTCAGTCTTTACAAGTTCTGGTTCTCGGCGGAATATTTCCTCCTCAAAAGTGTCGCTCTCCTGCTTCACTACAAGCTGTTCACCCCGACTACTGCAGAGGTCCTCCTGTTCCTTCTTAATCTGAACCACCTTCAGCTCTGCTACATTGTAGAATATCTGTTCACCAGCAGGGGTCACCATAGAGGTGTGGAGCTCCTGCTTTACTAAAAACGGTCCTGCCTCCTGCTGTGGTTCTGGTTCCTCACTTAATTCTCCAGCGTCTGACATCTTTTGACCAAGAGCAGAGTTCCTCTCTTCGGTAATGAGAAAGTGATCCGCAACAACCTTCCACGTAGTAACAGACATGATGCTGTCGAAAAGACCTGAGGGAACGAAGGGAAAAGTAGGACAGCGTAAACAGTTTTGTAAAAAAAAGTATTTTCATTAAAGAAATTAATGTTTGACAAACCCAAATGTTTTAAATCATCACATTTTCAAAAGATAAAATAAGTCTTTGACATCAATGAGTCTGGAAAGGGCTACAAAAACCTTACTAAGGCTTTGGGACTCCAGAACCTCAGTGAGAACCATAATCCACTACGGGTGTAACGGTACATGTATCCGTATTCATATATTTCGGTATGGCACACAGGCGTACAGAGTTTCCACACTGAAGCATAACTCCATTACACTTTAGCCAGCAACATATGCGACTCTGTAAACTAATCCAGCCTCCTGCTAGCAGAAATTACGACCAGCGACTCTTCTAAGGGAGAGCAGGAGCTTGAACGCCTGCTTCCCTCGTCAAACCTCCTGTTAGGGAACACTTCGACTTCCCGGTGTTACAGAACAACACATTTTCCTGTTAACTGGATACCCACTTTCATAAGCGTTGGTTGCTTTTGGCAACCACAGTTGTTACTAAGTCGAAGGACCCCACTTAGCTGCCCTCGCCGCTGCCGTTCTCTAATCGTAGCAATACATTATAGGCAGACTGGACCTCTGACTGTAATCATGCTATTTTAAAAAAATTTCTTCCAGGAAATAGTCAGTGTGACGTTTGTGTTGTTTTGCAGCGGCGGCTAGAAGCTGAAGCAGAACGGAAGGAGCCCCGCCTCTACCACAGTGTCTCACATAAAAACTAAAATAAAGTTATTTATCCAGTATCAATAGTTTTCACGCATACAAAAAGGTTTAAAAGGCCAAATAAAACTGGAACACATGAAACCAAGAGAAACTCTGGGGTTAGAAACCGCGGTTCCTCTGCAGCGGTGATTAACTTGTTACCACTGTTGACACAGACAGTACGGCAGTCTGAAATATTTATTTCATATCCCAGATTGGCTTTACAGAAAGCAGAAAGTAAACTACTGATGTTGCAGTTTCCTAAAAAGAAAATATTTACACTGTTATGGTATTTATCCATCTATTATCCATACCCGTCTATCCTCTCCAGCAGTCACGGAGCGAGAGGCGGGGTACACCCTTGTTCAGGTGGCCAGTCCATCGCAGGGCAACACAGAGACATACAGGACAAACCACCATGCATACGCACACATTCAGACCTAAGGGCAATTTAGAGACCAAATCATGATTTTGGACTCTCTGAGGAAGCCGGAGTACCTGGAGGGTACAAGCAAACTCCCAGGCAGGGATTCGAACCAGATTTTTGCTTTGACTTTTGTAGCCGGCTTTCTAACCGCACGGCCAGAAAGAGATTTAAAGAGGAGCGGAAAAAGCAAATGAGGTGGATTAGCAGTGCTTTGCCAACAACTGATGGTGTCATCCGGGATATTCTATGTTTTACTTTGGAATATCGCCTATGGAGCCTGGTTATTGAACTGTCAGCAGTCTTCAGTCAGAGGCCTCATCAGATGTGCTGAAAAGACCGACTGCTACGAGAGATCCTTTGAAGATACTTGGATGATATGAGTCATGACAACATTAAATGTTTCCTTTTGGATAAATAAAGGCTTTTTGAAATTGAATCAACATAAAGACTCGGTTAAAAAAATGTTCTTTTCTGTTTCATCCAGATTTTAAGTTTGGGGATCAAATAAAAGGACGAATTAAATCCTATTTTCATCACCTTAGTGGTCTTTGCAAGGTGAAACATTGAAACTTTTAATTCACACTCCTTTCATCTTGACTACTGCAAATAGTGCAGAACAACTTTGTATTATACTCTATTGAGAATAATAAAAGAGAGATCACATTTCTCCTGCTTTAGCATCCCTTCATTGGCTCCCTGTTAAATCCAGAAAAGAATTTAAGATCCTTCTTCTTACATACAAAGCCCATAATAATCAGCTCCATCATCCATCAGAGATCTAATTGTTCCATATGTTCCCAACAGAGCACTTCACTCTCAGACTGCAGGTTTACTGGTGGCTCCTATCCTGAGCCATTTCTGTAGTTATGCTGCTGGAAAACATAATGACCACACTTCCTCACTCTAATACTTTCTCCTACTACTCTATAATTTTGTATTACCTCTGTGTTTTCTTCTCTCCATTACACCTGGTCCTGTGTTTCTTTTTAGCTGCCCCACCTTCCTGGAGGGGCTGAGCCATTGACGTCAGTTACTTAATATTCTCTCTCAACTGAGGGTACACTTGGCCCTGTCTGTGTTTAATTTTCTCTCTCCTAAAATTAGGGCTGGGCGATATGGCTTAAAAATAAAATCTACGATTTGTGTGATGCCAAATCCGATTTCTGATTTTTAATTGATTTGATTTTCTTCTCTCTTTCTATTCCCGAAAAGAAATTTAAAATGACAGAAAAATTTTGGAAAACTTGCTTTTATTGTAATCATCCTTTCTGGGAGTTCACCTGAATTCAAAGTCCAGATAAATGCACACTGTAAAACATGAAGGTAGACCTTGGGCGGGCTCACATCACTTTGAACAACTGAAACCCACCACCATTGGTGAAATCTTTTTCAGATTTTCTCAATTTATGCCAAAAATGAAATCTTCATAAACAGAAAATTCGATTAATTGATAAAATGGATTTATCGCCCAGCCCTAGCTAAAATAAAATGTCAGCTACTTGTGGTGCTAATTGTAACTACTCTGTTTTTATCTTACAGTTCTTATTAGCGGCTCAGAGTTGTTCTTTTTCCGAGTTTCTCTTCTAGATGACCCCAGTAACAAACCTGCTGCTGCTGCTGCTTTTCCTCATCTATAAAATAGAAAGTACTCCAGAACTAATGCTGCTCTATTTTTGTGTATCTACTCTGTCTTCTTTAACTCCCAGTCAGATGCAGAAGATGCTGGAGGTTTCATCCTGTTTGAGGGAGCTGTTCCTTTCCACCGTCGCCACATGCTTTCTGAGGAGGAGAGACTGCTGAAGAGTCGGGGGAACCCGACATGAAAGCTGCTCCTTAGATAGAAATACAATGGAGAGAAAACGTTCGAACAAGCGGGGTAATAAACTCAACTTGGCTGCATTGTGTTCCACCCATGGTTGAATGATTTGATTACATTTTTTTTTGATAAATCTGATCTGTTTCACCTGTTTAGTTACATCAATTTCACTCAGCTATCCACCAAGAGCTCTGATCTGCTGATTCATTCTGTTCCAATCAGATGTTTTTTTTTTATATATCAAAACACGACTGGGATTTTTCTATCATAGGCCTCAACTATGGAGGTGTGTCCCATTACACCTATCATCATAAAACGTCACTGTACAAAGACAACATCACACTGACAGTCTCGTATGGAGGTAGTACCGTGATGGTCTGGGGTTTCCTCGCTGATTCAGAACCTGAACAGAACCATGAATTCAGGTCTCTTCCAGAAGACAAGAATAATGCCTGACCTCGTACTGAGGCACTCGCGAGTTATTCAGTACAACATCTGCCTCAAAAGCAAAAAACTAAATCTAGGTTTTGAAGCGGCCCAGTCAAAGCCCAGATTTAAATCTGATTGGGATGTTGTAGCCTGAATTTACAGAGGCTTTTCATGCTCAAAAAACAGATTCTGCCGCCTCGATTCCTCCTCTGTGGAGGAAACGACTCAATGATCACTTATTAATAAAACTGGATGTTAGTTGTTGCTGCCAAAGACGGTACAAACGGGTATTAGGTGTTGGGCAGGGCTGTGTGGGGTTATAACTTTACTACCTTTTAAAAAAAATTAAATATGAAATAATTAAATGTTTTTTTGTTGATTCAGGTTTTCCCTGTAAGAAAATCTGCAAGGAGGTAAATACTTCAGATGACATAAAATCCTTCCCATGTTTTAAAATGGACATAATCAGCTAAAGAAACAAAAATAGCTATTTAGAAAACACTGTTAGGGTTAACATATGTAAAACAGACCATAATAAGGTTTTCAAAGTGACATTTTTACGTCATTTATCTCGACAAACCTAAAAGAGGGCAGGCAGGCTGTCAGGATAGAAATATTCATACTTGTATTTTTGTGAAAGATTCATCACCAACCCCAAACCAAATAATCCTCCGCGGCATAAACTAGTCCCCTGATCATGTTTCTCTGTATTCCTGTGTTGGTTCATCCAGAACCGATCAGCAAACATTACCTGGAGGTTCTGAGATGATCTGGGTTCTCCAGCTGGTCTCCAGCAGTCTGAGCTGATGATCGATCCCTTCCTCCTAATGATCGATGTTGTTAAATATTTCTCCGGCAGCAGAAGTTAGTCGCTCTCTAATCAGTTCTCTCTGATGATCAATTGTTGTTACTGCAGACGCTGAAGTATTCAGCCCACACGGCAATAAACCGCGTTATAAACCAACGATAAACACAAGGAAGGCGGGAAGCTAACGCTGCTAGCGCCTGCTTGTTTACTTCCGCTGAAGGTCCCACACGGAGATTTACAGCGAAAACAATCACCGCACCTTCAGTTCCGCCCCCAGCACGAACATGAAAGTAGATTTCGATTTAATCACAACTCCACCTAATTTTTCACTATTTAGACAGTTTTTAATCTGCTCTAGATTAATAACTAAAATACTTAATCTCTTTAAACTCGAACTAGGTTACATTCAACTAGTAGCAGAATCATTAAAACCAAGTTTGTGGTTTGTAAAACCTTTATTTGCTTTGCGAGAGTTCAATAAGGGGACGTATTCGTGTTTATTTTACATCAAAACCAAACTAGAACTGATCCAACTCAGGAACTACGATACTTCTACATAGACTAAATTAATCTACATTTAATATTTGTTTTCGCCAGGTTATTTTTATTTAGTTTGATGATAATTTATTCAGTCCTGTGGCACAAATTCATAAATATTTTCTGTAACTTATGTGCAATATTGTTTCTGGGGTCTGGATAAACTCGATCTAATCCACATGCTATCGTGTGAAGGTAAAGATGGAACCTGATTTAGGCAAATAAATGTTTGGTTAAAAATCATTCGATGTTCCACAAAATTGTAAAGGCTGGAGATAAATAAAAATGTATTCCAAACAGTTCAAAACATTTGAAAATGTAAAATAAACATGTTATGATGAATAATAATGATATTATTTATTATTGTTCAGATTTATTACAGTGTCAACATTTTCTATTCCTGGATTTGTTACAGCCTGGTTAAATGACTGCACCAAACAGGAGGAAACTAGAGTTTGTAAATTTGAGCGAAACATTATTTATTTAAATATGGTAAAGTCAGCAGTGCTCTTTGATAAAATGAACATTGATTCCTTATTTATTTAGCTTTGTTGTTTACATTTGCATCATTAACAGCTTAGTTCCTGTCTGGTTTATATTAAGACATATATCCAGAGTCAGGAACCCTGTGGTTGACCTACTGACCCCATAATCAGCTTCATATTCATATATCACTTCATCCTAGATGCACAAAGGAGCATTTTCACAGCTTTTTCCTCTAGAACCATCATGAATACCATAGAAGCTTCAAGAAACTCATTAAGTCCTCATAACTCTGTTATTTGCTGTTTCATTTCTTGTAGTCTGTTTTTTCAATTTGTACATTCTTTCTTAATTTTTGGTTGCATATTTCTTTTAATCAGGGTGTGCTATAACTCAAAGTATTGTTTTTCTTATGTCGTAAATTTGCTCTTACCATACAGAATGCTTCTATTTATCTTTAAGTTGCTTCTTGTAAAGTACCCCAGTTTGGGACAGTAAAAGGAGATTTCTATTCTATTCTTTTTTTGGTGGATTGAATACAGGCAAAAAATGGTGTGTTTGTCAGATTTAATCACTTGTTCTGAATCACATTAGCTTCCAGAAACGTGGTAAAACTCAAAACAATACTTATCAAGGTATTGGCTGCTGATTCTCTACTTTGCAATGTATTTTCTGTGAAGTTGGTGAAAACAAGACAAGACAGAAGACCAAAGAAAAAAATTAATATAAATAGTTTAATCATCCAAACATAACAGAATTGATTCATCTGAAGCAGGATGCCTCTAATAGTGAGGACAAACAAATCAATGATAAAAAAATTATAAAACACAAAACACTTGAATCATAATATATCAACACATAAAGCTGATAGCTTTGTTTAAAGAGCATTTTTGTCAAACTTAAGTTGCTTTAAATGACATGCAAGTTACAAAATGAACCAGACATAAAATGCAGCAATTAGTAATAATACGATTGGAAACCCAAGCAGAACAAAACATGAAATAAAAATAAATAAAAAGCTGTCTTCAGATGTGAATTATAAAAGACGATGTACAGCTTTCCATCCCAACATTCAGCCGAGCGAATGCTTCAAATTTAAATTAAACATATTTCCTTCTTAATCTTCATGTGAAGAATTTTTTCGGAGTCTTTATTATGCTTGCAAATCCTGCAGCTGACTGGAAACATGAACCATACTTCATCATCCTTATATCTCTCAATCCACCCCTCACCGCATCAGTTCTTTCACAAAACACACAGAGACAAGAAGGCAACTAAATCCTGCCTGGATGTTTTTTTGTGAAGGGGCGACGGTCTTACATCCAGCAAAAAACAAAAAACAAAATCAAAACAAAACTGATATCATTTTGGAGGTCAGAACCGGGTCTTGGAGTTATGGTTCATCAGTAATACAGTCTGTGACACTTATCCTGATGTTGAAGGACAAAAGCAAAGAGTTTTAAAGTCACGATTTGATACGTTTTTTGTACACTTTAATCAAGAAAAATAAATACAAATGTGCATATGACTTTCTTTTTTTACTTTGATCAGCATTGAACCAATAACCTATATTTTCTTGAATTCCTTTCCTTCAATTCCTGAAATTAATTTGATTTTATTATGCTCAATAACGTACAAAAGTTGAAACTATTGAACCGACGGGAGATTTGATTGGATTAAAAAAATTAAAAAAATAAATAGTACAAGCGGACCTAACCAGAGTAGAAAACAATTTAACAGTCAATGTTAAAGTTTAGAAATGTTTAAATAATACTTTGCCCATATTTGAGAGTAAAACATGCTTTTATCACTTTGGAGTTGTTTGGATATTTCGACAGCTTAGTCTCCCAGCTGTACATGAATGCAGCGTTGGCAGCTGTTGGGAAAATCCCTTTCCTCAACGGGGATTCCGCCGATTTATCCAAAATAAGGAGTTTGGGCTGATTGGATGCTACTAGTAGCCATGTTGGACGTCAGCTGGTTTTTCTCTAGTATCAGTGATGTTTACATTCAGCTTGACATTGTTTCTGGCGAGTCATTCAGTTCAGGGCAGAGCGTGTTATGGACCTTATTGCTGTTGAAAGATGCGTTCGCTGACAAAGTTCTGGTTCGGTCCATCTTTATTTTTCTACTGTAGCTGCAGGAGAAACCATTAATGTTCCCAAATAGCAGAGCTTAGTGATAGCTGGGAGTCCTTTCTGTTTTGTCTTGGTGTCACTTTTTAAAGTTTCCCTGCGGAAACGCTCTACTGTCTGGAAACTTCCTGGTTGTTATTTTTACACTTATGTTTAGTCAAGCTAAATTTGACAGTGAAGGATTCCCCGCACAAATCACAGGAATACGGCTTCTCACCCGTATGAATCCTCATGTGCACGGTTAGGTTGTTCTGCTTGGTGAAACCTTTTCCGCAGGTCTGACATGAGAACGGCTTTTCTCCGGTGTGGGTTCTAATATGACGAGCCAGATCGCTGCTCTGTCTGAAAGACTTATCACATAACTCACAAGAATACGGCTTCTCCCCCGTGTGCGTTCTGAGGTGACGGGCCAGATCGCTGCTTTGAATGAAGGACTTCTCACAGAGGTCACACGGAAAGGGCTTCTCCCCTGTGTGAGTCCTCATGTGATAACTCAGGGTGGTCTTCTGGATGAAACCTTTACCGCAAACCAGACAGGTGAAGGGCTTCTCACCCGTGTGGGTTCTCATGTGGACGGTTAGGTCAGACTGAGCGGTGAAACCTTTCCCACAGGTCAGGCATGGGAAAGGCTTCTCAGCCGTGTGAGTTCTCATGTGTTTGATCAAATGGCTGCTGTCAGTCAAGGATTTCCCACACACTTCGCAGGAATACGGCTTCTCGCCTGTGTGGGTTCTCAGGTGGATGGTCAGATGACTGTTGTCGTTAAAGGATTTACCGCAGAACTGACAGGAGTACGGCGTCTCGCCCGTGTGAGTTCTGATGTGACGGGCCAGATCGTTACTCCTCCTGAAGGATTTATCGCACAGCTCACACGGATACGGCTTCTCCCCCGTGTGGGTCCTCATGTGGACAGTCAGGTTGTACTGCTTGTTAAAACCTCTTCCACAGGTCAGGCAGGAGAACGGCTTCTCGTCCGTCTGAGGCGTCACGTAACTGGCCAAATCGCTACGCTGTATGAAAGAACTACCGCAAAACTCAAAGACACGTGGCTGTTCTTCCTCCTGACTACCGCGGAGCTCCTCCTCTTCCTGTTTGATCTGCACGGGTTCCGGTTCCTCCTTGGTCGCGATGGTGCGCCGCAGCTCCGGCCCGTTGTGAAATACTTCCCCGTAGGCGGGAGTCTCCGCGGAGGTGGACGTTTCATCCTCCTGCTTCACCACAACCTGCCCGTCATCCTGAAAGACGCACAGCTCAATCTGTTCCTCTTTAATCCCCCGAGGTTCTGCTCCTTCCGTCTCAGGCGTCTGCTGCGGTTCTGGTTCCTCCTTTACTTCCACACCGTTGGGCTTCTCACGGCCGAAGGTGGGACTCCTCTGTTTGTTAATGAGAATGTGATCAGCATCAACCTCCCAGGTAATAACAGACATGACGCTGTGGAAGACCTGAAGAAAAAGAACATCAATGACAGTTTTATTAGGAACATTCACGACTTTGTGTGATAAAAACAATTTCATATTAATAAAGAAACTTCTGGAGACTAACTTTCTAATGTGTTATCTTTACTGACCAGCCCGGAGACAATAAACCTCTCTAGGATGCAGGGCTTGGCATGAAAGCAAATAAACTTAGAGCTAAACTGATAAAAGAGAATCGGTGATCAAACTTAAATAAACTGCGTCAATTGTTCACATATAATTCAATTAAGTTTATCCTAGTAAATTTATTAAGTTTATTAAGTTGTCAAGTTAAACAAATGAAAACAAATGAAGTTGGATGAACCTAATTCAATTACTTGTGACCAATTAACACAATTTACTAAAGTTGGAGCTGCATTCTCTTTTTTTAGTGTAGATTTCTGACACAGCATTTTAGTGGAAATTTGATGCGAGGATCTAAAACTTTATGTTCAAGGGCTCAAACGCGACTTCTAGATAAGGTCAAAGGTCAGACACAACAAGCGAGGAGAGAATCCTATTTAACACAGTTCCCTGCAGCGGTTTGTGACCTAAAGCAGCTGATTTTTTTTTAAAAATAATCAAACAAACAAACTCGACGCTCTAATTTCCCACTAAAGGTTTTATTTGAAGTTTTTTTAACTTAAGTTTTTGAAGCAGCTTTCAGTTTCTATGCTCCTCTAATCTGGAACAAACTTCCAGAAAACTGCAAAGCTGCTGAAACACGGAGTTCTTTTAAATCACAACTAAAAATGTATCTGTTTAGAGCTGCTTTGATGAATGTTTTCATGTATCGTATGTTTTGTGTGTGCTTCTTGCTTTATTGCTGTTTTTACTTCATATACTTTGTCTGTGTTTTACTGCTATTTTTATTTTAACCACTTAATCATGTGAAGCACCTTGAATTACCTTGTTGTTGAAAGTGTGCTATACAAATAAAATTCCCTTGCGCCTTAACAAATGAAGAGCATTAAAGTGTCACACTTTGGGTTTAACATGATTCAGAAGAGATGAAATGAGGTTCAGGATGCTTTTCTCTTTCTTCGTCCCAACAGAGTTCCTGGACTCTCTCTCTCTCTCTCTCCTGTCGCGGTTCGGTGGGTTTCATAAAGCTTTACTCATTTCTAACGAAACAATCCGATCCTGCAAACAAAGCGTTCCCAAACGTGTATCTCACTCGGTGAGGATCTTTGTTTGGGGTGTTCCCACGTTCCCATCAGGCAGCATCATGAAACTATCTCGTCTCCGTCGCGTCACATTCCTGACAGAAGCCAAACACTCGATGGAGGGACGACTTCAGGGTCCGCCGCCGCGTTCCGTCTCTGGGCTGAATTCACTTTTGATATTCGCTTGTTCAACAACGTATTTCAGACAGTGTGTGTTTACATATGATCCTAAATATTCGATATCATTATTTTGCTGGTTCAGAGCTCTCAGAATGTCTCAGCGAGCCGCTCTGTTTTGTACTTCAGTCAATAAACACGTTGCGTAAAATATGAAATGTTTCCGTGTGTAATTTATGGAAACAATGTAACGCGAACTGATTTTGCATATAAGACATAACTGCATCTCTAGTCTTAGTTATGAAAAGAAAGAACATTAACCTGAGGACATCAAGACGTAAACAATAGAAATATCCTTTAATCTCAACTCGGTGGGGAAATTCAGTTGTAAAATAGAAAAATAGAAGAAGATAAAAGACTGCAGATTTAGGGCAAATTCACAACATATGGAAAAACACCAGTCCAGCTAATCTGAGCTTTTATTTTCACAGCAATACATTGTTCACATCTGTTCTGTTCATGTCTTTATATCCCCTCTATGGATATGTATTCTTGACATAGAACAATAGCTAAATATAATTTAGATATACCCATTCATCATATTCTCTTTTAGTTAGACCAATGTTTAAACAAGTGCTCTCGTGGATCAAGGTGGATTTTTTTAAGCTGTTCATTTGTCTCTACAAAACCCCCCATAATAACTAAAATCAACATATATTAATGAGTGTAAAAAACATTTAAGTTAAATAGCTGATTAACCTTGCTATCAAGGGGCGAAATAACAAAAACTAGAAGTAAAAAACTTTTTTGTTTACTGACAGAAAAATAAAAATGAGACTTTGCAACAAACATTTTACAATTTTTTCCCCCCAGAGGGGGATTAACTCAGGATCCTGGCCTATGCGTAAAGATATAATGTGTCAACCCTAACCTTGTGTTCCTGAGCTGGGGCTGTTCTAGAGTGGCTCAGATGCAACAGAAAAGTGCAAGTTATTAAACTTTCACAAATCATATAAAAGTTTCACTAATCCCAAAGTGGGTTTGACTGATTCTGCTATTAGTGTAGAATAATCTAGTCCGGGGTTGAAGAGTCAAAGTATTTTAGTTTTTAAACTAGAACAGATCAAAGCTGCTCAGGATAGTGGAAATTAGGTGGAATCACCCTTTAACCTTTTCCTGAGTCTGACTACAATCAGAAGCCAACTTCAGCTTCGTATCGCCCTATTGATGCGGTTCAGAGAGGCCTGGTCGTTCCATTAATACATCGTAAATAAGCATTTATCACAGACGGCTTCAATGTTTTGTGTCTCCAGGAGTTTGTGGAATTAGAAACATCCTGTCCAAGACGGATGCTAAGAAACTAGTTCATCCATTTGTTACCTCAAGGATGGACTACTGTAATTCTTTGTTATCAACTTTGTACTTTTTTAATATAGAAAATACTCTAATATCAGATCTTCTGTTCCTTCTGTGTTTCTGCTCTGTCTTCTCAAACCCCCAGACGGTCGTGGCAGATGGCCGCTCCTACTGAGCCTGGTTCTGTTGGAGGTTTCTTCCTGTTAAAGGGGAGTTTTTCCTCTCCACCGTCGCTACATGCTTGCTCAGTATGAGGGATTGCTGAAGGATTGCTGTGGTTGGAAAGTCTGCATCAACGGGGCCCAACCTCAAGTCAACGACTCGATGCAATCTGCTGGGATTCCTTGGATAGAAAACTAACTCAAACTTTAAACTAACTGGAAAGGTTTTTTTTAAATTACTTTTTTTGTACTTGAGATGACATCTGTTGTGAATCGGCGCTATAGAAATAAACTGAATTGAATTGAATGTTTTAGCAATTTAATCAGCTCTAAATCTCTGACGTTCAGCCGGGTATTTCTGGTTTGTTAATACCAGAAATATGATAAATAAATAATAATAAAAAATATGATTTAAAAAAAAAGCTTCTGTGGGAAGATTTTATTACAGGTTTGTCAATTGGTTTTGCTCCAAATGTACTGAACTAAGTGGAGCAAAAATATTAGAGCAGAAATATTTAAGTTTGTGGCTCGTGGAACAGAATCTGTGTAGCTGCACTGATGAATTTGTGATGGTTTAAAAGAAGCTTTGTGTCTGTGGGCGACAAAAAAGTGTACACAAGCTGTTTTTTTTAAATACACAGGTATGTGGGTGTGTTTTGCACCATTTGTTTTGGTTCAACTGGGGAAAAACTGTAAATGTAAGATTTTTTTGCTGTGAGCGCTCCGGGACGGGAGAGGACCAGGAAAGGCAGCGCCGCTGCTCAGGGTGAAGAATAAAATGTATACGTGCTTCATGTCGGCCTCTAAAAGTCTACAACATCGGAAAAAATCTAAATCGCTATATTTGTCTTTGAAAAAGGGTTGCTAGAGGAGTCTAGAAACTCTCCAAACATGTATTATTCCCGCTCTTGCCCACTCCTGTTGATTTTTATTCTTGTTTTGTCCCAGGAACGTGATTATGAATAGCTTAACTACGATCTCATGTGATCCACATGTATCTGCATAAATCTGTCAGCCTCTAGTCTACGTCACTCCCTCCTCTACTGCCGTTGTCGTCTGCAGAGATCATGTGATGTCGTGCTGTCGGTTGCACAAATCGATTTTACAAAAACAACAAAAAGGGCAAGTTCTATAGCATCACGTCGACTCGCCCCTTTCAAGGCGGTAGCAAGCGATCAGAGGAAGCGATTGGAACGATGGTTAAAAACGCAACAATCTGCAGCGATCAGGTAAGCCTTGGCTAACAAACAATGCTAACATCGCTAACCAACTTTAAGATAACTGCAAATAATAACAATGTGAACCACAGCTATGTAAAGAGCTATTTCTATTTCTGCAGCTGGTTTGCGCACGCAACCGCTGTGCTGATAAACAAATAATACCTCCATAGTTTCCGGTTGTTGTTGTTGGGTTTTCTTCTCCTTTATTTTTTAATAAAAGGTTTTGTGGCCACAGTGGCCTTAATTAGCAGTGGACAGTCCGTAGAAAGGGAAGAGAAGCGGGGACAGAGAGATTCAGTAAATGTCTGCGGGGCGGAGGTGAACCCGGGACGACCGCTTCAAGGACTGAGGCCGCTGAACACGAGGCGCCCGTCTTAACCGCTAAGCCTCTTTATTGTTTTTTTTTAATTACCTGCTGTACCGCATTTTGCCAACAGATGGGAGATACGCCAATGAAGTCGTCTGTGTTGCCGCGGTCCAGCCACACCTACCTTAATGTCAGCAAAGGTTGGGAGCAGAGGCGGGTAGTAACTAGTTACATTTAATCAGTTACATTTACTTGAGTAACTTTTTGAAGAAAAAAAAAGTACTTCTGAGTAGTTTTTATAGACTGTACTTTTAAATTGTACTTCAGTAATATTTTATGAAGTATCGTTACTCTTACTTGAGTACGGCTTCTGGCTCCTCTACCCACAGTGAGTAACTTTACTGAATGAAACTGAATGCTTGTTTTAACCAAAAATGCACGAGACTCACACATAGAGTTTACGTTGAAGTGAGACCTCCTGTTTCTACACAAGCGTCATCATTTTGTCAAAATGTTGCTATCTGCTGAGGCTGTTGAGCCATTTGGAGGTCGAGTGGGAGTACCTTACCCTGGTCTAACATATATACATTACCTACTGTAAATAATGGTTTTATTAGATTTACTTAAAAAAAAGATTTGTAACAATGTTTCTTCTGGTCAAATTTGTTATTTTATAATTATCTCACGTATTTATATTTATTCTAGTCTTTAGAATTTGCACATAACTTTACATTTTTGTCCAATGATAATTTTTAAAATATTAAATCACATGCTATGATCTCATATGCTTTTACTTTTACCAAAGTTATTTCTTGGACTACTTTGTACTTTTACTTCAGTGAAAATATATTGATGTGGTGCTACTTTTACTTGAGTACATGTTTTGGCTACTCTACCCACTTCTGGTTGGGAAAAGGTTCTAGAGTCCAATTTAGGATGAATTATTATCAGAAAATGTGTAAAAATGATCAAAAGCAGAATTTTACTCTGTTGTTTTGTAGTGTTGCCAGTCAGTTTCAGCAGCGGCCTTTATTGTTGGGCTTTTTAATCTACAGGTGCTGTTATTGTGTTTACTGGGGTTTTTTTTTTTACGTTACTCTGCCAAATATCTTTTATATTTGCCTGATATGTATGCTTGTTCATCTGCCACAACTCAAAACATTAAAAAAACTATAATCATTTTCTGAGATTTTGTTACACCCAACTCAAACTAGAACTGAAACTAATCAAACTAAGCTGAAACTAAGAATTTTTAAAATTTTAAATTGAACTAAACTAATAAATGGTAAAAACTAATTAAAACTAATGGATTTTTTTTTTAAACAATTAAACCCTTGTTTGCCATGCCACTCACAATATGGCGGACGTTACGTTGTTTTCCAGATACAGTTACAGGTAGTTAGCATAAAAACGAGATTAGCTGGAATAACAGCAGATCTCCAACATCTCCTCCTAACGACATTAAGCTAAAAAGATTCCTGGGAAACGTTTAGTTTGGCCTCTCCTGGTTTAACAGCTTCTGGTCTATTATTTATTCTGATCATTAATCTACAGCGTTATTTTCTCCCAGTTACATGTGTTTTATAGAGAACAAAACACAAAGCAATAAACGAGACAAATAACCGAGCATTGATCAAATCACGGACCAATCCTGCTTTATGAACTAGAACCTCATCATATTGTCTGTATTCCAGTGTTGGTTCATTCAGAACCGCACGGTTAACATACCGGGAGGTTCCGAGATGGTTTGGGCTTCCAGCTGGTCTCCAGCAGTCCCACAGATGTTGAGCCGAAGATATTGTTACTGCAGACACTGAAACATTGGGCTCACACAGAGAAAACCGTCCTATAAACGACGGCAAACAGATGAAATCCTGAGAGCTAACTGTACTAGCGCCTTGTTGTTTACTTCCGGTGGATGTCTCACACGGAGATTTACACCAGAAACAGGTACCAAGCTCAAAGTTCCGCCTCCAACTAGAAAACAATGTTTTTCTGCAGAAGTTTTTAATTTAATTCTGTTTCCTGACCCCCAAAAACAGATGCGTATTTTTGCATGCTGTGCTTAGCAAATTCTCAACCGATATCATGTTTATTGTGAATATTAATAATAACAGGGCTGTACAGTGGAACAGTTGGTTTAACTGTTAGTTTCCGCATGAAATCCCTGCCTGACGTCTTTCTGTATGATTCATGATCAAATTCACTTCAAATTAAAAAATAATTTATTGATCCTAGAGAGAAGTTAAGTGTTGTTGTAGCTCATACTAATTAATTATTCAAGGAGTTGTTGTAGATGATGATGGCTGCGGGCAGGAAGGACATTCTGTAGCGGTCTGTGTTGCAGCAACACTAAAGAAGCCTCCGACTGAAGACGCTCTGTTGTTGTATGACTGTCTCATGAAGAGGATGCTCAGGGTTGTCCATAATTTTTTTTGATTTTATGAAGAATCTTTCTTTGCATCATCATCTCCAGATGTTCCACAGTCGTCCCAAGAACAGAACCAGAACCTTCTTTATCAGGTTGTTGAGCCTTTTTAAATCCCTGGCTCTGATGCTGCTACCCCAACAGATGACGGCTGAAGAGATTACACTCTCCACAACAGACTTGTAGAAGATCTGCAGCATCTTGCTGTAAACCTTGAAGGACCTAAGCTTCCTCAAGAAGTCCAGTCTGCTCTGTCCCTTCTTGTAGACGGCTTCACTGTTCAGTCTCCAGTCCAGTCTGTTGTCAAGGTGAACTCCAAGGTATTTATACTCCTCAATCACCTCCACTTCTTCTCCCATGATGGAAACAGTGTTTGACTTATACCTGTTTCTTCTGAAATCTACAATCATCTCCTTTGTTTTGTTCACATTCAAGGTGAGACGATTGTTTCCCCACCATGTCACAAAGCGGTCCACCAGCTCTCTGTATTCAGCTTCTTGTTCATCTCTGATACACCCGACAATTGCAGAGTCATCTGAGTATTTCTGCAGATGACAGGTCTCTGATTTGTACTGGAAGTCTGAGGTGTACAGAGGGAAAATGAATGGTGAGAGTACGGTCCCTTGTGGTGCTCCTGTGCTGCTGACCACCTGGTTTGATACACAATCCTTCATTCTCACAAACTGTGGTCTGTTAATCGGGTAGTTGTTGATCCAGGCGATTGTTGAGGGCTCCACCTGTGTCTTTAGGAGTTTCTGACAACACGACTAATAAAAGACAAATACTGTGTTGTACCTAACATTTTTTATTTAAGAAGATACAACATTGGCATAGCACATTTCAGCAACAAGGTATTTCAAAGTACTTTACATGATGGGAAGATAAAACATCTGAGAAACAAAAAAACATTACATTGTAGTGGCAAAATAAAGGAAAGTGATGAGAATTTACATCCATCCATCCATCCATTTTCTTCTGCTTATCCGGGGTCGGGTCGCGGGGGCAGCAGCCTAGGAAAGAGACCCAGACTTCCCTCTCCCCAGCCACTTGTAAGAATTTACAATACAGATTAAATTAACAATGTTCCAGTGATTATTGATTAAAGGCAGCTCTAAGCAGATTGGTTTTTGGCATTGATTTAACCCTTTCGCTGTCCTGGTGGGGTCAGACAAACCCCACATGCGCGCCTCATGGTTCACCTATGTCTTTGACGTTTTCTAGCACCTAGGACTGCACCCGGCCCTTCGCAGCACCTCCAGGAACTTCACGGTTTTGGCCACTGAATCCACTCAGCAAAGAGGATCTGAAATCATTGTTGTCAATCCATCTACCACTCATGAAATGCATGTGATGTGAAATGAGATTATTTAGGGACAGGGATACCAGTAACATTCAGGAAGAAGTTCGGCGAGGTGTCGAAGATAAAGGACCAGAGTGAGTCAGACCAGTTTTTAAAAGCCTTCTTGTTGAGAAAATGTCTGGAGAAACCCCACTTGTCAAATTTTATTATTAGCAGTACCTTTAATCCCCCCCCTTGGACATTAGTCAAACTAACTTGTTATGTAACCTAAAGACCGACATATCTTGGTCAGGTTTTCCTTTTATTGCTGTTTGTTTATAAATCTTTATCTAAACAAGATGAAATGTACTCTCCCATATGCAAACTTCAGATACATATGTCCCTGGTGACATCATGGAAGCAAATGATCGGAGTTGTTTTAAGCCAGATATATTTATATATATATATATATTTTTTTTTCCTTTGTTGCTTTTTATTTGGTTGTTTTGTTTGTATTCAGGGGCCTATTGCACAAAAGTAGGATTAAGACAGCCAGGATAAGTGACTGAGCCAAGTCATTGCAAATAGGGGGGTTACTTTACCCCATCGGAGGCAGAAATCCTCATGGTCATGGATGCATACAAGGAGGTAAAAGACATATTTAAAAAGAAAGGCAACACCGCCACGGTGATAAAGCAAAGAGAAAAAAAAAACATTAAACACTCACAGCTCCGGTTCAACATCCAAATTACAATCCAAACAGTTTATCCACATTTACAAAAACGCAGCGGCACTCTGATTATAAATCCGTTGAATTTTTGGTCTAAATAGACGCGGGTAAAAAAAGCTCTGCGTTTACACGACAGGACGTGCGATGGAAAACGATGTAGTACATTTGCCCGGCTTTAGATGGCAGTGTGCCCCGTGTATGCAGTGTTCCAAAGTTTCCCTCACAACCCGTTACCGTTGGCGATCACATAGAAGCCTGATGATCTCTAAGTTTTGCTTACAGAGACCAAATTACTTCAGAAGCTGCATTAGCTGCATCAGCATACCTGGAGCCGCCATTGTTTTTCTGTAGAAAGGTGGAGTGCGCAAGTCCAACAAGACCGCATGCGGCTGGCAGCGACGTCATCGTTTTCAAAAGTCTCCGGCTTGCGTTTACATGACAATGAATCACCCAGCGTTTTCAAAACTCTCCACTCTGGAAGCCATTTTCGAAAAGCTGCGTTTTCGCCCCCCCGTTTTCCCGTTGTTGTGTAGACGAGAGGCCGAATTGCAGAGAAAAAACTCAGTTTTGATGAAAAAGCTATGCTGATGAATTTACTCAGCTCTCTACATCCTCGTCGCATTGATCACATCCAGTCCTGACGATCTCCACTGCTCTCTTTCCTCTGAGCGTCTCAGCCTCTCCTGCACTTGGGTTGTCATTCTGAATGAAGATCACTCTAACATGTACCTTGTCGTCGTGACATTATCAAATATATGTAGGCTGTGCAATAATTAAGAGAAATAAGAGGAATAATTCATTGTAATATAATTTATATTCAATCAGGCGTCACGTTATCTTCTGACTTCGACCGGTTTTTTTCAATGGTGACAGAAAAATCTGAAGGCCGTGTGTTATTTCAACAGATTACAATTCACTCCGCTGACAACTCAGGTAACTGAATCATAATTCAATTCAAAAATACTTCATTGATCCCAGAGGGAAATTAAGTGTTGGTATAGCTCATATAATTAATTCTTTAAGGAGTTGTTGTAGATGATGATGGCTGTGGGCAGGAAGGATTTCCTGTAGCGGTCTGTATTGCAGCGAAACTCAAGAAGCCTCCGACTGAAGACGCTCTGTTGTTGTATGACTGTCTCATGAAGAGGATGCTCAGGGTTGTCCATCATTTTTTTGATTTTATAAAGAATCCTTCTTTGCATTATCATCTCCAGATGTTCCACAGTTGTCCCCAGAACAGAACCAGAACCTTCTTTATCAGGTTGTTGAGCCTTTTTAAATCCCTGGCTCTGATGCTGCAACTCCAACAGATGACGGCTGAAGAGATTACACTCTCCACAACAGACTTGTAGAAGATCTGGAGCATCTTGCTGCAAACCTTGAAGGACCTAAGCTTCCTCCAGAAGTCCAGTCTGCTCTGTCCCTTCTTGTAGACGGCTTCACTGTTCAGCCTCCAGTCCAGTCTGTTGTCAAGGTGAACTCCAAGGTATTTATACTCCTCAACCACCTCCACTACTTCTCCCATGATGGAAACAGTGTTTGACTTATCCCTGTTTCTTCTGAACTCTACAATCATCTCCTTTGTTTTGTTCACATTCAAGGTGAGACGATTGTTTCCACACCTTGAATAACAAAAACATTCCTATGAGAGCATTTTCTCAGAACTTGACACCATATACCAGGGGTCGGCAACCTTTCTGATAAAGAGTGTCATCAAAAATTTCCCCAGAAGTCAAAGTGCCATCCATATCTGTTGTGCATTAACAAATTTATTAACGATTCTTGTCAACATAAAGATAAAGGCTCTATAGAAGAACTTTATAGAACTATATTTGACAGATTTGGCAAAGTGCAGATATTTTTGAAAAACACTATTTATCCCCAACAACACCCCATAACAAGAAAAAAAAATCCACATTGCATTTTTAGCCTCCTCACAGCAAAAAAATAAAAAACTGGGCCCACATATGTTTTTAATACAGGGATAAACATGTTAATGAGATTGTATTTGCCAGTGCTGTTATCTGGGGCTCACACCTGGTAACTTTAAGAGGCACACAAGTCTCTGAGTGTGCAGCTGTCAGACGGCTGCAGGAAGCACTCAGGACACTCTTCATGTGAGAGAAAATCTGCTCACACAGTTATGTATAGCCAAATACGGTCATTATGGCCTGTGCAATGTTCTTGAGACAGTTAAACTTCTCTGATAGTGATTCCCAACAGGTGAAAATGCAGGTTCCGTGATCACGCACAGCTGTGGATCCCCGCTGCTGTCGTAGTTCTGCAAACTTTGTTCCCCACAGAGTCAAGTTTTCAGTTCAATCAGCTGCATTTCTATACCCTCTGTATTCAGCCAGTTGAAGAGCGACAGATCCAGCTGGACATTAAAGCTTTCTGGTTTGATTAGAAAGGAAAACAGTGGTCCATTCTGTCTCAAGTCCTCGGATGTATCCGTGTATTTGCGTGGTGCTGATACTGCGCTGAGCGGACAGCTCTCTGAGGCATTTGAAGTGGCGGAACGTGGATGTTTCAACATCGCTTGGAAAACAAACGGCCAGCTTTTGAACGAAGGTTTCCCATTTGTCACGCATGTCTAAAACAGTTTGTCCTGCTCCTTGGAGATTAAGCTTGTTGAGGTGCGCCGTTATATCTGCGAGAAACAACAGTTTTACAACCCACCTCTCGTCTTGGAGTTCGGGATAGCTTTGCCCTTTTTCTGCCAGGAATGTTTTCACCACATCAAAACAATCCACAAATCGTTCCAGAACCTTTCCACAGCTGAGCCATCTAACAGCACAGTGGTGCTGGCGGTGAGTTAAAGCGGAGCGCTTAACTATGAAGTTCACAATTTTTGCCACTGTGGTCATGACATCATTAAGATCTGAATTGGACATCTTGGCACAGAGGTTTTCTTGGTGTATTATACAGTGCAGTTTCGTGATGGGATGGCCAACTTGTTCCTCAATTAAAGCGACAGCCCCTCTGTGTTTTCCAACCGTTGCTGGCGCACAGTCAGTTGTCACGGCAAAAATCTTTGTGATGTCAATGCCTGGCTCCTCAAAATGCTCTTTAAAAACCTTGGCAATATCATCACCTCGGTTCATTTCAGGCATCGGAGTTAAGCAGAACAGTTCCTCTTGTACCGCCACATCACAGTATCTTACCATGACAGCCAAGCGTGGAACATCGTTGACGTCAACGCTTTCATCCAGAGCTACGCTGAACACCGGGGCTTCTGTCAAACCAGCCGTTTGCTGGGCTCGGACATTGTCACCAATTTCCAGTATGCGTCGTTCTGGCTGACATGGGTATGTTTTTGTTTGGAAGCCCATCAAACGACGCTCCTACACTACAGAGAAACGCCTCCTTTAATATAGTGTTGAGCAATACAGTGTGCAATCTGAAAACTTGCTTCAGTTCCATGATGTTTAACAGATGTGAAAACTTTGAGAGTACTTGCTTGCTTCTCATATCTTGACACCGCACGTGTGATTAATTCAGCTTTCTCCGCCTCATCCTTGAAAGTTTTTTGATGTTTCGTTTCAAAATGTCGTTTAACACTGGAGGTCCACATACAACACAATCTTTCTGCTGCACAAAACCCCAGTCTTCAGTCATTAAAGGCAGAGAATTATCTTTCTTCGGTCGCTTCGACTCCATATTTTAGCCTGCACGACTGACAAGCTAGCATTGTCTTCAGGGGTAGGTTATGTGATTTTTAGACAATCACAAGTTGATCCGGTAGGTGGAGTTGTTAGCTAAGATTTGATTTTTAAGGAGGCACAACTAATTTGTCTTGCAGGGTCATTTGGGATGTGGGGTGGTGGACAGGCTGATGTGTTTTTTAAATATACCTTCCCATATTGTTACACTGCGTGCTGTGCCATCAGTTAACCATTGACGTGGCACAAGTGCCCAGGGTTGCCGACCCCTGCCATATACAATGCACCTGGCTATCTGGTCTAACAATTAGACGGTCAATCTGTACCTCAATATCGAACCCACAACCAGTGCCATCCCCAATCAACAACAATGTAGAGAAAATGTCTGAATTCCACGAATTAAACCAGAACAGCCTTGAAAAAATAATTATCCAATTAAGCTCCTCCTCCTGCTGTCTTGATATCCTACCCACAGCTTTTCTAAAGAAAGTTCTTCCTGTTATTGGGTCTGATCTTGTTCAAATAGTGAACTCATCACTGCTATCAGGTGTCTTCCCTCAGGCTTTAAAAACAGCAGTTATTAAACCACTGCTGAAGAAAAATCTGGACAACACGTTAATGCAGAACTACAGGCCGATCTCTAATCTCCCATTCATCTGTAAGATTATTGAAAAAGCTGTTTCAGCAGTTAAATAGCTTCATAACAATGACAAACCGTTTTGATGCTTTTCAGTCTGGTTTCCGCGCTCACCACAGCACCGAGACTGTCCTCGTCAAAGTATTTAATGACATCCGCATAAATACAGACTGTAGTAGAACCACAGTGCTGGTTCTGTTGGACCTCAGTGCAGCATTTGACACTGTTGATCATGATATTTTATTGGAACGACTGGAGAGCTAGGTTGGACTCTCTGGTACAGTACTTGGCTGGTTCGAGTCTTACCTAAAGAACAGGGACTTCTATGTTTCAATAGGAAACTTTTCATCAGAACGAACAGAAATCACATGTGGGGTGCCCCAGGGCTCCATCCTGGGGCCCCTCTTATTTAATATCTACATGCTCCCACTAGGCAAGATTATAGCAACCAATAACATTAGCTATCATAACTACGCAGATGACACTCAGCTCTACATTACAATGTCACCAGGTGACTCTGAACCCATCCAAACCCTAAATCAATGCATTGACCAAATAAATGGATGGATGTGCCATAACTTTCTCCAGCTGAATAGAAACAAAACTGAAGTGATTATTTTTGGACCCAAGGAGGAACGATCAAGAGTCAGCACACAGCTTCAATTAATACAGCTAGAAACTACTGATCAGGTTCGAAACCTAGGTGTAGTAATGGACTCAGACCTGAACCTCCAGGGTCACATAAAGGCAATAACAAGGTCAGCGTTCTGTCAGCTGAAGAACATTTCTAGGACTAAAGGACTGATTTTGCAACACGACCTAGAAAAACTCATCCATGCGTTTATCTTTAGTCGGATTGATTACTGCAACAGCATCTTCACAGGTCTGCCTAAAAAGTCAATCAGACAGCTGCAGCTGATCCAGAATGCTGCTGCTCGTGTTCCTCACTAGAACCAGGAAAGTAGAGCACATCACCCCAGTTCTAAAGTCCTTACACTGGCTCCCTGTAGCTCAGAGAATAGACTTCTAAATACTCCTACTAGTTTATAAATCATTACATGGCTTAGCACCAAAATATGTTGAAGACCTGTTGTCATGGTACCAACCACCAAGACCACTAAGGTCCTCCAACTCTAGCCTACTAAACATCCCTAGACTCAGAACTAAACATGGAGAAGCAGCTTTCGGTTTCTATGCTCCCCTTATCTGGAACAGACTTCCTGACGAGTGTAGAGCTGCTGAAACTCTGAACTGCTTTAAATCGAGACCAAAACCCATCTGTTTAGAATTGCATTTGAGTAAATGCTTGATGTCATATGTATGAAATGTGTTCATGCTCTCTTGCTTTTTTTTATTTTTCTCTTGCTTTATTGTGTATCATGTGTAATGTGTGTTTATTTTTATGTGTTTCTTTTAAATCACCAAATCATGTAAAGCACCTTGAATTACCCTGCTGTTGAAAGTGTGCTATACAAATAAAATTGCCTTGCCTTGCCTTGCCTGGTTGCTCATTGGCACCATGGAGAGTTTATGGAGGCTTTGGAGCGCATAGCTGCGCTGGACACAAGGGGCAAACGCTGCCGCTCAGAATTGAGGCCAACCCGGAAGTAACAAAAATTGCAGTTCACCCCTCATTCACTGGGGGGGGGGGGGGGGGGGGCTCTAGAAAGGAGCAATTTCCCATTGACTCCCATGTTAAAAAGGCCAACTTCACAGCAGAAATAAACATGTTTACAGCCTGGTTCAAAAAAACATTTTAGGTTTAATAGGTCAGGTTTAACGTCATGACAACTCTGAGGGGGGTGATTTTTTATTTTTCTAACTCATCCGTTTAGACATAATTTAATCTTGAAATATGAATAATTAGGGGCGTGTCCTTTTGATTGACAGGTCTCGGATGAGCGCTGGTGGCTAACGGTGGCTAGCAGTTTACCGCCATAGACTGCTTACCCCCCCTGCTTGCTCCGGGGAAGGCCTTCAGCCTGGGACTCACGTTAAGACTTTGGCCATTTACTTTCTCTGAACTTGAGCATCAGTTGTATCTGCAAACTTTATTAGTGTTTAGATATAAATCGTGCACTTATTGGACAAAGATGGTTTGCTGTGGTACTGATTGCACTAACAGACCGTCCAAGAAGTCTCTGCTCCCTTTTTTTCGGTAAATAAAATAATATTTCTGTACGTTATTTTGTAGATGAAGCTCCTGCTAGCTGAGCTCCTAACAACAAAGTAGCTAGTTAACCAGGCTGGGAAACTACAAACTGAACAGGTTAAGATGTTGTGCATCTAAGATAAGGCTGCTTGGTCGAACATGGGTTGAAATGATCACATTTCTTATTTACTTTACATGTTGATTTATTCAAACTTTACATAGTTTTAGTAAAAGTTGTGGGCAAACAGGGCTTCATGATTTTATTTGACAAAATTATTGAGTTGTGCTCATATTACCGTCAAAATAACGTATTGATCGCTTTGCGGTCGAGACACACACACATGTATGTCTATGTGTGTGTGTGTACCAGCATGTTATTTTGACGGTTTTAACATGTAAAGTATATAAGAAATGTAATCATTTCAACCCATTTTCAACCAAGCAGCCTTATCTTAGAGGCACATCTGTTTAAAGCACGTTTGTCTTGTTGTGGTGAGTTTGTTTCCAACTAAGACGGGCAATCTTGAAATTTTAAGTTGTTTTTAATATACATTGTTTTTTTGCCTTACAGATTATATCAATCGCCTAAAACTACAGGAAGATCATAAGAAGTACTTAACATTATATGTGCATCATCTTTAATGCCACTTCTTTCATATCCTTAGGTGCTGTCCGTTTTTTTGTTTTTGATTAAATAAACAAATGAAGTTTCTGTTTTTCTTTCACACATATTGTTTCCATTTCAGGAAAAAAATCATAGTTTTGTAGCCGCATAATAAGTATGATTTGGCTTTGTAATATTGCAGACACCAAGGTTTATTTTAATATTGAGATGTTGAACGAATTTATCAAATTAAAAAATGCAGTTGGCTGATAAATTGCTGTTTGACTTCTTATTTCTTCCCTTGTTATATACTGTTGAAAGAACTTTCAGTCATTATAGAGAATAAAACATTTATTGTTTTTAAACACAAGATTCTATAAAAGAAAGGGACACAGATAAAAAAACAAAGGGGGGCCAGAAAGCAAAAGAGACTTATGTACAGTAAAATGGAGTTGGGGGCAGAGTTGTTAACAGTGTTATGGCAACAGATATAATTGTTGAAATAAAAAAACTACACCAACAACACATTAGACATAACAATCAGGGCTATAGTTATACTTTTTGGTTTAACATCAATTGTTCAAAAGGACGGTCATGTCTAATGTGAGGATGCGTAAAGATGGCATCATTTAAACTAGGAATAAAAGAAGCCATAACACTGTTGACAAACCTGCTGGCCTTTTCTATTTTTGCTGGGTTTACACCCGCCCTCTATCAACGCCTATGGGTGATGGAGGAGAAGATGATGGACATCTGAGGGTGGAGAAGGTAAAGCTGGTGCAGGTCCTCCATGTTCACCAACTGGACACTGCTGACCATCTCCATGTCATCTCCACCACAGCTGATGATGACATTGATGGACATCTAGAGCTGCTCTTCCTCACAGGGAGTTGGAAAAAAAAGTGAGAAGGCCTTTCCACCTCAGCCTCCAGCCAAACCAGGAGACACGGACGTCTGGGAGGCCGAGGTTTCCTCCGATGGTTTCTTCATCTCTCTCAGAACTGTGTCAGACATAGCTGTCTCCAATGATCCAAATGGCTATGGAGAAAAAAACTAACATAATGAATGGCAGTTGCACAGGTGTGGCTTATCGGTTTAAAGTATAATACTATTAAATATCTACATGAAGTGATGGAGACAGGTACTTACATGTTCTGCTTTGTTTGGCTGTTGTGGAGGGCAGGCATGCAGCCATTGTGACCTGGTAAACAAAATCTATAAAAAGAAACACAAGTGTCTTACTAAAAGCGCAACTTATTCCTTCACAGACCTCAATGAATGATTAGTAAAATTCATACATTGCAGAACTGACTAGGATCAAACTTATTCATATTAGCTGTTGCTAATCTACAATAGCTGTGGGAACAGTTTTTTAACTGGGAGATCCTACATGGTAGTACAATCACTAACAATTAGGGTAAATACAAACAAATATTCATATAAATATGTGAACTATCCTAATTAACTTAGCTTGATCATGTATCTCATGCATAGACTAAATAGATCTCATACACTATTAATAACCAAGTTAAAAATATTATTGAAAACTTGCACTAAGTTAATGATCATTTCAGTTGAATAAATTATTTCAATTTAAATGTTAACTCACCGATTTAATATTGTATTTATATCCTGGATGGAAGAGGGTAGCAGAGTTGCTCTACTGCGGCTTTCAGGCTAAAGGCGCCCGCTAACCTCCGTTAGCTTCCGTTAGCTCCAGGACTAGCTCCTGGCTACATCGGCTCAGAGTGTCAATCATCCGCCCCCGCCCTCACAGCGCCACTCTCAGCTCCACCTCTTTGCCCATTTTTGTATTTTCTGGGAGGGACGAAACGCATGATGCAGACAAGATGGCGGCGGTGGGAACCGCCCATCTGGCTTAATTTTTGCTCTTCAGAAACCAATGGGCTTCGTCCAGTTATATACAGTCTATGGCTGGACATAGACCGTTGCATCTTACCCACTGATGCAGGAGAACCGCACGCTGCAGATTAACTCCCGTTGAAGCAGAGCGGAGTGTGGATTCAGTCTCCATTACCCACAAACAGTGGACCAGAAGGAAGTTGTGACTCTGTGTTCAGGCCACAGCAGCTGAAATGTTCATATTTTACAAATGTATTCATCTGCTGGATATTAATTAAAAATTAATTAAAATTTCACACCATTGAATGTGTCATTATCATTTAAAAAAATTGATGGGTAAAAGTAGATTATGACAGAATTTTCTGACCCGATTGATGGACAACAAAAAAGTCTAACACAAGCTCTGCAGACAGTAAATAATTTTTATTTTTGTATGCCTGAGTATTTCTGCAGATGACAGGTCTCTGATTTGTACTGGAAGTCTGAGGTGTACAGAGTGAAAAGGAATGGTGAGAGTACGGTCCCCTGTGGTGCTCCTGTGCTGCTGACCATCTGGTTTGACACACAATTCTTCAGTCTCACAAATTGTGGTCTGTTTGTCAGGTAGTCATTGATCCAGGCGATTGTTGACGGCTCCACCTGTGTCTTCAGGAGTTTCTGACAAAGCAAATCAGGCTGAATTGTGTTAAATGCACTAGAGAAATCAAAGAACATGATCCTCACAGTGCTGCCTGCTTTGTCCAGATGACAGTGGGTTGGTTGAAGCAGGTGGATGATGGCATCTTCAACTCCAACTCCACAGCGATAAGCAAACTGCAGCGGGTCCTGATACGTTCTTGTTTGCTTACTCAGGGGTGCCAACAGGAGTCTCTCCAGGACCTTCATGATGTGGGATGTCAGGGCAACAGGTCTATAGTCATTGATGACTGATGGGTGAGTTCTCTTTGGTACTGGAACAAGGCAGGATGTCTTCCACAACACTGGAACCTTCTCCGGAGTTAGGCTAAGGTTGAAGAGGTGCTGCAGAATCCCACAGAGCTGCTCTGCACAGGCCTTCAGGACTCTGGGGCTGACACCATCTGGACCTGCAGCCTTGTTCCGGTTCAGTTTCTCCAGCTGCCTCTTCGCCTGACTTTTTGAGACTTTGGAGAGGCAAAGGGGGTAGCAGCATCTCCTGACTTGGTTGAAGACAAATTTGCAGTACAACCTACTCATATAAGTTGCAGTACAACCTACTCATATTCCTTTAAAAATGATTCCAACAGGTCCACCAGAATCATTTTACAAAGAGTCCATTTACTCTGATCAGATACACACCCATTATACTAGATATGCTTGTGACACTAAATTAATGGTAAAACGTGCTAACACAAACTTCCTGCAAAAATCTGCTGTCTACAGAGCATCTCAGGAATGGAATGAATTATCTAAAAATATTAGAGAAAAGGTATTAAAATCTAATTTTAGCTTTGGATCTACCTGAATGTTTTAGGTCTTTTATTGAAGGTTGGAAATTTACAAGTTAATTACATTTGGCTTTTGTATGTAACCTGAAATGTAGGAATTTTGTTTGTAAATTGTCATATATGTAATTGTCATTGTAGTATTGTACATGATTATTATATTTTATTAATTGGACCCCAGGAAGAGTAGTAACCATTCTGTTGGAAGCTAATGGAGATCCAAATAAATAAACAAATAAACAGCAGGTGGAGATGCATTGAGCGCACAGTGAGTTAAGGAAAATCGACATAACTGTCAGGTTAATGACCATTAGAGTGTTAATTACTATTAGGTTAGAATGTGTGAATTATATTTTTCGTTTGTCAGTAATAAACTTTGTCCTCTCTGCGCCTGCTTAGTAAATCCCCTGCCGCATGTTTTTGCGCCAGCTGTGAGGCGTGCGCTCATTTTAACAAGCACAAACCTTTGATAAATCAGGCCCCAAGTCTTTTCAAGTAAACAGGTTCAAGCCCGAGTCAAGTCCCAAGTCACTGGTGTAAAAGTCCAAGAACAGACATGTAGACATCACTATTAGACACTCATTTATACAGTTTATCAGCAAAAAAAGTTGATATGGGGGTGAGTTGCTCTTTAACCTTTTGTGACTTCCATGTTATTTCCATGTACTTGCAAAACTTGCGCCCCAATTAATTGTCGTCAACGGATTCAAAGTGTACTCATTCCAATTACAGGGCCTTGAAAGAGTCCTGTGTTGTTATTTTTCAAATGGTTTGTATCTGGTCCTGCGATGGACTGGCGACCTGAAACTTCCTCTTTTTTAACTTCACGTTACCATGAGAGCTTTGATTTTAAAGGGATATTCCACCTCTAAGCCAAAATTTGTCTTTTGCCATATTCCCCAGAGTTAGATAAGTGTCCGGTCCTCTGCAGAGGAGTGACGCCTAAAGCAGGAGAGAATCGGCCACTCCCTCTCAGTTTCTCCTCGAGCAGACATTGAGAACAAAAAAAAAACTAAACAAAAAATAGCAACGGCAAAATCAATATCTTTCTTCTTCAAACAAGGATTAGGCGGAAGTCCTGATCGGCATTTTCTCGTAGTTTATCAAGTTGATCGGCCAGTCTTGCACAGGCAAGGGTGTAAGGCATCGTCTTTTATAGAAGGTCTTTGTGAGCAGTACTGCCACTACACACTTTAGCTTTTCGCTACCGTTCATCCGCCTTCAGAGCAGCAGATTGAGTACTCGTCGTACTTATTTGATCCGGAGATTGCTGTGCAAAAACAAAATATGGTTCACAGTCCATGGGCTAAGATGTTTTCTCCATTTTTGAATCACCAACTCAGCCGCTGGCTGCCCTCGATTCCACGGAGTTTGGAAATATTCCGGCATGTTTTTATGTTGCGACCAGAGGTGGGTAGAGGACCCAAAATTGTATTTAAGAAAGAGTAACATTAAAGTAAAAGTATAAAGTAGCCATCCAAGAGTTCATTTAAGAGTAAAAATACGTAAAAAGGCTACTCACGTACTGAATAACAGATCAGAACATCAGATCAGTTCTATCCGCATTGATTATTTAAAATGATTTTATCATACTAAAAGATAAAGTTATCTGCAAATTCTGGTATTTTTGAGTACAATGAAAGAATTAAAACACAAATATAAAACACATCTAAAGCAGAAGAAACACTTTCAACATAAAATGTATTAAATTAATACTTACAATAGGTAATATATCTGTGTTAGAACAGGGTTCCAGTGACAAAATAAAGTGTTTTCCGTATAATTAATTGATCTCCAATTGGCTCATGAACTAGAGATTAACATTAGAACAACAAAGTTTGTGTACAAACAAGAGGTCTTACTTTATCATAAACTGTAGGTCTGTGTCCTTGTCTGGTGCATTCTTGGTTAAAACATGTTTGTTTTAATTCAGTGAAATTACTTGGTGTAGATAGAGCATCCAGAAATTTTACCTCAAGAAAGAGTAGCGATACTTTGTAATAATTTTACTCAAGTAAAAGTAAAAAGTGTGATGCAGTAAAAGTACTCGTAAAAGTATTTTCCCCCAAAATAGCTACTCAAGTAAATGTAACTAGATACCCACCTCTGGTCGTGATGACATAAAACATATTTTTAGCCTATTAGTATCTTAAACATGTTATTAATATTATAAGTAGTATAACAACATTATTATGTTGTTATACTACCAATATAAGTATTCAGAGGTGTGGACTCGAATCATATGACTTTGACTCGAGTCATTAATTTTATTACTTTGACTTGACTTGGACTTTTATACCAATGACTTGGGACTTGACTCGGACTTGAACCTGTTTAATTGAAAAGACTTGATATTTTACCCAGTATCAAAAGCTTAAAACATCTTGAAACAACATTATTTCAAAATTGCGCACCTTTACGTAATTTCACTCATCCCGTCTTAAACTGGGATTGTATTTCTGGATGCATGTGTGTGAGAGCTGCAGAACAGCCAATCACATTGCCAGACTTAAAAAAAAAAAAAACAGCCTAACCCTCTGTCTCTTGTGCTGCAGCCAACAACAATTATGTTCCCAATAGTTGTTTTTTTTTTTGGTGGGGGGAGTACATAAACTATGAAGTAGTTAAAAAATGCAGAGCTATATGTAAAACATGCGAGAAGCACATACAGAGATGGAACAATGTTTTCAACATCTGTCGATATTTGAAGTTCTATAAAGAACGGTATGTGTTGCTTTGTTTTGCTACGATGCCACAGCTGACTTTAGCTCACTTCGTTTTATAAGCACATTTTCTCGGGGCTACGTTGATGATACTGTTTGGCTTTAACATATATGTTATTTTTGTCATGGTCGCGGGTGGGATATTACACACTTCCGGATCAAATCAGCCTTTTCTTGGGACACCCTTTCTGCGTACATATACATTTTATACACCATTGGAAAACTAAGATTCTTGTGATTCCAATGACGTCTTGCAATCAAGGACACCATCATAACTGTAGACAGCAAGCACTTTTGACAAACTATAAAGAAAGCAAAATAATGTGAGACTCACAGTTCGTAGCCTCTAATAATACACAGAACCGAAGCACCTCGAACAAAAGCGGGCCAATAAAATAGTTCGTCCATGACAAGTCTGACGTCGACGATCCAACATAATCTGCAGCTGAAAACCTTTTTGATTTCCTTACTTACATGTCGAAATTTTCATTAGCCTGCTTATCTTCTGGACTGGAGTGAGGAAAGAATAGTTTTAATGACTATATTCTAATCAAAATATAATCTTAAAAATTACATCAACCATAGTCCTTTGTAAAAATCTCTTTAATCCGTAACTGTGAATCTGTGAAATTGTAGTTTAAAGTTAAGAATAAGACTAATAATAAGACTATTCTTATTAGCTACGTTTGACTGAACTGTACAATATAGAGCTCAGAACTACTTTTTGTAAATTTTCTAAGTTCAGTTGCACTTGTTTCATCAAGTGTTGAAATAAAGATTTTAAAAGGTTTAGGATTTAAATTGAACATATACTTGCATCATTTGTTGTTATTTTGACTCATAACTTTGTTTTCTCTCAGTGTTTTTCTCTCCATAGAAGATATACCTGGTCTGGTATCCTGCTTGGCTGCAATGCCCTGTTGGACGGGGGGCATCGACTGGGATGATCCTCCCAGTAACTGAACATCCACTGTGTCCTGTTATCAACTTTTTACTTTCTGTAACATAGAAAGTTCTCTTATATCAGATCTTCTGTTCCTTCTGTGTTCTGCTCTGTCTTCTCAAACCCCCAGACGGTCGTGGCAGATGGCCGCTCCTACTGAGCCTGGTTCTGTTGGAGGTTTCTTCCTGTTAAAGGGGAGTTTATCCTCTCCACCGTCGCTACATGCTTGCTCAGTATGAGGGATTGCTGAAGGATTGCTGTGGTTGGAAAGTCTGCATCAACGGGGCCCAACCTCACGCCAATGACTGACGCAATCTGCTGGGATTCCTTAAATAGGAAACTTTTTAACTGATTGGAATGTTTGTATAAATCTATTGAAATGACTTCTTGTTAAGTGCCTTGAGATGACATCTGTTGTGAATTGGCGCTATATAAATAAACTGAATTGAATAAAAACCATGATTTAAAATGGAAAAAAGAAATAATAAAAATAAAAATGAAAAAATCTTAAAAGAATCTTAAAAGAAGCCTTGCAGATTTAAAACTTAGAATGAAAACCTAATCAAAAGCAGCTGAGAACAGGTGGGTCTTTAACCTGGATTTAAGTGTTTCAGCTGATCTGAGGCTTTCTGGGAGTTTGTTCCAGACATGTGGAGCATAGAAGCTGAACGCAGCTTCTCCATGTCTGGTTCTGACTCTGGGAACTGATAAAAGAGCGGATCCAGATGACCTGAGGGGTCGAGTAGGTTCATACTGGGTCAGGAGATCACCGATGTATTTTGGTCCTAAACCATTCTGAGCTTTACAGACCAGCAGCAGAACTTTGAAGTCTATCCTCTGACAGACAGGCAGCCAGTGTAAAGACCTCAGAGCTGGACTGATGTGGTCCACTTTTTTGGTCTTAGTGAGAACTCGAGCAGCAGAGTTCTGGATGAGCTGCAGTTTCCTAATTGATTTTTTAGGTAGACCTGTAAAGACGCTGTTACAATAATCAAGCCAACTAAAGATGAATGCATGGACTAGTTTTTCCAGGTCCTGCTGAGACATCAGATCTTTTATCCTTGAGATATTCTTAATGTGATAGTAGGCTGATTTTGTGATTGCCTTAATGTGTTTTTCAAAGTTTAGGTCTGAGTCCATCACTGTACCCAGGTTGCTGACATGGTTGGTGGTTTTTAGGTGTATGGACTGAAGCCCTGTGGTGACCTTCAATCTTTTCTCTTTAGCTCCAAAGACTATTACCTCCGTTTTGTTTTTGTCCAACTGCAGAAAATTGTGGCACATCCAGTCATTAATTTCCTCTATGCATTTGCCAAGAGCCTGTACAGGCCCTTGGTCTCCTGGTGACATTCTAATATACATCTGTGTGTCATCTGCGTAGCTATGGTAACTTATATTGTTACTTGTTACCTGTGCCAGTGGGAGCATATAGATATTAAACAGAAGAGGTCCCAGGATGGAACCCTTGGGAACTCCACATGTAATTCCCGTCTGCTCAGATGTAAAGTTACTTATTGACACAAAGTACTTCCTGTTCTCTAAGTACTTTTTGAACCAGTTTAGTACAGTGCCAGAGAGACTCACCCAGTTCTCCAGTCGTTTCAGTAAAATAATGTGGTCAACTGTATCAAATGCAGCACTGAGATCCAGTAAAACTAACACTGACTTTTTTGTCAGTATTCAAACGGATGTCATTGATGACTTTGGTCAGAGCAGTCTCAGTGCTGTGGTGCTGTCTAAAAGCGCTGCTAACAATGCAGAGTCTCACCTGACAGCAGGTAAAGGCACAGCCAATCACATTGGCCATATATGTTATGGGAGGTAAGACTCCACTAGAGAACGTAATTAAACTCTTTCTGCACCAATGAGACGTTGACAGATCGGTATTTGTCTTTCTCTTTTTTGCTTTCTATCGGCTTTGTTTTTCTTTTCTCGAGGAGATCAAATTATTGGTGGGGACATGTCCCTTCCGTCCATGCTAGTTCTACGCCCTTGATTCACACACCCAAATCAAATCATTATAATCACCCTGCCTGTTTTACATTTATTGCCCACTTGATGGCGGAAAAGGCAAGGCGAGACAAGGCAAGGCAATTTTATTTGTGTAGCACACTTTCAACTACAGGGTAATTCAAGGTGCTTTACATGATTTGGTGATTTAAAAACAAAACTAACAAACATGGAAAATAACGTTGGAATTAAAAGTAAAAGTCGTGAAACACACATTACACATGATGCACAATAAAGCAAGAGAGCATGAACACATTTCATACATATGACATTAATCATTTACTGGAAGGCAATTCTAAACAGATGGTTTTTAGTCTCGATTTAAAGCAGTTCAGAGTTTCAGCAGCTCTACACTCGTCAGGAAGTCTGTTCCAGATAAGGGGAGCATAAAAACTGAAAGCTGCTTCTCCATGTTTAGTTCTGAGTCTAGGGATGTTTAGTAGGCTAGAGTTGGAGGACCTGAGTGGTCTTGGTGGTTGGTACCATGACAACAGGTCTTCAACATACTTTGATGCTAAGCCATGTAATGATTTATAAACTAGTAGGAGTATTTAGTAGTCTATTCTCTGAGCTACAGGGAGCCAGTGTAAGGACTTTAGAACTGGGGTGATGTGCTCTACTTTCCTGGTTCTAGTGAGGAACGTGAGGAGCAGCATTCTGGATCAGCTGCAGCTGTCTGATTGACTTTTTAGGCAGACCTGTGAAGACGCTGTTGCAGTAATCAATCAGACAGAAAGATAAACGCATGGATGAGTTTTTCTAGGTCCTGTTGCAACATCAGTCCTTTAATCTTAGAAATCCTGGTGGAGGTCTGCGCTCTCCGAGATGCCCATCCAATAATCTGTTTCAGATTTTTACAGAAATACGACAGGATAGTTGACAAGAAATACTTTCATTATTTCATGATGAATATGAAACACTTAACAAACTGGCAATAAGCAAAAATATTGTTCATTTTAAACAATTAGTCACAGCAAACAAAGCTTCAGTTACACTCTTAATCAAAACCAGATTTTATTGGCCAAGTATACTTGCATATACAATAATTTGATCTAATATTATTCGTTAGCAGGTGACTTAAACCAAGCAGTGCATTGCAATAACTACTGATCAGATGTGTTGGGGCTACACCTTTAAAGCCCAGATACACCGTGCAAGAAGAACACAATTCTTCCTGGCAAGGACATTTTAATCTTCACGACACCTTAAAGTGAAAAACTCACAGAAGTCTTCATAGATCTCATCCACAGCAACACACCCACTTTATATTTTTTTAATCGGATACCATGCAATGAAATGTTCCAGCAGCCCTGGGAGCGGAGGAAACAGATTTCCATGTTCTTTCGGAGTACGTCTCTGCCTTTAATGCTGGTAAACTAGAAAGCATCATTATCGACACATCAGAGGCAACAAAGTTCACTCAAGAGTCTCTATTGATCATGAAAGTTTGCTGCCCGGGTAAGTTCTGTTGCTTTGGCCTGTCATGCCTCATTTTTGTAACAGTTAGCACACAGCACAAGTGACACGTCTGTTTTCACAAGTATTTGCACGGCTATGATTGAACACGGATTGAATCTGTTATGCTAAAAGATTTGACAGAAACAGCAACTGTTAAGGGTTGTGATTGCAGTTCTTCTATAGACTCTTCTACTACTACCGGTTGTTCAATCAGCAGTGTCAACTACTGTTTAAAATAAGAACTGTAGCACCTTGATTATGGCATAAAACAAGGGTATAAAAGCCACAATGATGTGTGAAATTTTAAGAGAGAACTGCTGTTTTTACAACGGGATTAGACTGCTGCTTCTTTTGTAATTAATTCCAAGATGGTTTCTGCCTTCTTCTTTTCAACGTTGACTGGACGAAGCAAAGAAATTAATTCTAGATGTTTGTTTAGTGAAACCTAATGGGACTCTGAGTGATTCACCACACTATTCCCTTCCACAGCATTGTGAGTTCTCATGTGAACAGTCAAGTTAGACTGGTTTTTGAAACCCTTTTCATGGGTCACACACGAGGAAAGCCTTTTTTTCTTTGTGGCTCACTATGTGACGAGTCAAATCGATGCTCTGTTCAAAAGATTTTTCACACAAGTCGCAGGAATGCGGCTTCTCACCTGTGTGCGACCTCATGTGGTAAGCCAAACGGCTGCGAACCCTGAAAGATTTAGTGCACACGTCACAAGAATACGGCTTCTCACCGGTGTGAGTCGTCACGTGGCGAGCCAAGTCGTTGCTCTGCCGAAATGACTTATTACATAATGAGCAGGGATATGGTTTCTCACCTGTGTGAGTTCTGAGGTGACGAGCCAAATCACTGCTCTGCATAAACGTTTTCTCGCACAGCTTACAAGGAAAAGGCTTCTCACCTGTGTGGGTTCTCATGTGATAGGTCAAAGTAGTTTTCTGGATGAAACCTTTACCACAGGCCAGGCATCGGAAAGGCTTCTCACCCGTGTGGGTTCTCATGTGTACAGTCAAGTCGGCCTGCCGGGGGAAACCTTTCCCACAGGTAAGACATGAAAAAGGCCTTTTAACCGTCTGAGATCTCACGTGTTTAGCTAAATGTCTGCCGTCACTAAAAGATTTATCACAGACTTTACAGGAACAGGGCTTCTCGCCCGTGTGGGTTCTCAGGTGAACTGTCAAATGACTGCCATCGCTAAAAGACTTACGACAAAACTGACAGGGATGCAGCGTCTCGTCTGTGTGAGTGCTGAGGTGACGGGCCAAATCCCGACTCCTCCTGAAAGATTTATCGCATGATACACAAGCATGTGGCTTCTCACCAGTGTGGGTTCTCATGTGGACAGTCAGGTTGTACTGCTTGTTAAAACCTCTTCCACAGGTTGCACATGAGAACGGCTTCTCGCCTGTGTGAGTTATTACATGATTAGCCAGATCGCTGCTCTGTTTAAAAGATTTTTCACAGAGGTGACACGGAAACAGCTTCTCGCCTGTGTGGGTCCGACGGTGACGGGCCAGATCGCTGCTTTGTATGAAGGACTTATCGCACAGGTCACATGGGAAAGGCTTCTCACCCGTGTGAGTCCTCATATGATAACCCAGCGTAGTTTTCTGGGCAAAGCCTTTACCACAAACCAGGCAAAGGAACGGCTTCTCCCCCGTGTGGGTTCTAATGTGGACGGTTAGCTCAGACTGCCTGGCAAAAGCTTTCTGACAAGTCAGACACGAGAACGGCTTCTCGCCCGTGTGGGTTTTAGTGTGATTAGTCAAATGACTCCCATTGCTGAAAGATTTGCCACAGACCTTACAGGGAAAAGGCTTCTCGCCCGTGTGGGTTCTCATGTGAATCGTCAGCTGACAGTTTTTGCCGAAGGATTTACCACAGGCTCTGCAAGGATACGGCTTCTCGCCTGTGTGGGTTCTCGTGTGGACGGTTAGATGACTGCCGTCGTTGAAAGACGCGCCGCAGATCTGACAGGAAAACGGCTTCTCACCCGTGTGGGTTCGGATGTGACGGGTCAAGTCGCTGCCCTGCCTGAAAGATTTATCACAAAACTGACAGGCATACGGTCTCTCGCCGGTGTGAATTCTCCTGTGAGCCGTCAAATACCGCCGCTGACTAAAACATTTACCGCACACTTCACAAGAGGAAAACACGTTTGTCTGCGTTTTTAGTTTTGAATCGTTTACACGGCTACTGTGATCCCTGAAGTGTTTCTTCGGCTCGTCTTTCTGGTCGTTTCCTCCGTTCTCCCCTTCAGGGTGGCTCCCAGAGACGAGTCGGTTCCCGTTTGGTTCTGGTTCACTGCTTTCTTCTTCCTCGCATGTAGGAGTCAACATAATTCTTTCAGTCTCCTCCTTCACTACGAGCTGCTCTTCATCCTGATCACTGCAGAGATCCTCCTCTTCCACTTTCATCTCTACAGGTTCTGGTTCTTCTTTTATCTGTCCTCGTTCTGGTTCCTCCTTTGTCTCCGTCATCTGCTGCAGTCCTGGAACATCGTGGAGCATTTCCTCATCATCAGGAGTCACCATAGAGCCGTTGGCCTCCTGGTTTATTAAAAGGTGCCCTTCATTTTCAAAACACCACAGTTCAAGCTTTTCTTTTTTGATTGGTTCAGATTCTGGTTCCTCTTTTGGCTCAGTCATCTGCTTGGGTTCTGGTTCCTCCTGTTCCTTCTGTACTTCCATAACGTTTGGTATCTTTTGGTCAAAAAAGGAGCTCCTCTCTTCAGTGAGAACCTCCCAAGTAGCAACAGACATGATGCTGTAGAAGACCTGAAGGAAGACAAAGAATAGACGATAATATTTTTCATATTAGTCAACAGTGATACGTATCACGAACCAAACAAAACACTTTTTTGTCAATATTTAACGTTCCATCGGAGATTATACAACTGTTTCAGAAAAATTAGAGGTGGCTAGGGCTGGGCGATGTGGATTAAAAATTAAATCGTCATTTTTATTCATGCCAAATTCTATTTATTATTTTTTTTTTTTTACAAATGACAGAAAATATTTTTGAAACTTGCTTTTATTTCCATCATCCGTTCTTGGAGTTGATCTGAATTCAAAGCCCAAATAAATACACATTGTGAAATATGATGGGAGGCCTTGGGCGGGCTGACAACGCTTTGATCTATGGAAACCCAAGAGATACGTTGGTGATTTTTTCTTTCTTTCTCGATATAATCAATATTTCAAAACAAAGTTAAATCTTCCTAAATAAAAAAAGTTTGATAAATCAACATAATCGATATATTGTCCTCAGCTAGCGAGCCAGGTGCTCTTGAGTGATCTTGCCAATAATAATATGGTGGTGCACTGACATATCATGGCTAACAACGCTACATCTATTTCTCTGCTACTTACGTCGGTGTCAGGGAGTGTGCTGCTGCTGTTTATTATGGCCGTCTTACAAGGAGGCCCCGTTACCCGCTTCAAACTCGAAGCCGTATTATCCATATAGCAAAAGGAGGCGTGGCCTGGCGGACCATAGGACTGTGACTGACTCGCTACAGAGGCGCGGCCGAAACTCGGCTGCTTTTATACCCCCCCCCCGCGCGGCGGCAGTGCAGCTGACATCACACGTACCGGCCGACGTCACATATCACAGCAGAGCAAGTAGTGACGGCTGATTCAAATTCAAATGTGGTGCAGACTGTTAACCTGAAAAGGTTTGTGGTGGAAATATTTCAACGTAATGTGAATTATTTGATTAATTACATGTTAGTAAAGACATCTAGATAATATGTCAAGTAGAAGATCATCAGAGTGTTTAAACAAAAGTCTGTGAGGAGCAGGTTTGACGAGGAGTAGGGCTGGGCGATATGGCCTCAAATCTATATTGCGATATAATCTAAAGCATGAGCGATAACGATATCTATTGCGATATATTCTTTTCTTTATTTATGTCATTATGACAGTTTTGAACATTCTCACTTTCCAGATACTTTGCAGCAGAACAACATCTTCAAAAACGTTTGGGATGCCATTTAAAGAACATGGATTGTGCAAAATGCATTAAAAAAAAAATTAATCTATTTTTCCAAAATGTGCAACACAAAAATTCTCACATCATAAAGATGAAGATATTTTAAATAAATTAAAAGCTAAATGTTTGTTTTGTTTGTTTTTTTTAAGTTCAAAATTGTCCTGGTTACTTATTTATAAATTTTAAATCGCACAAAAATAAACCTGCACATATTTGAACTAAAAATGCTTCAAGTTTAACAGGTTTTTTCCCCCCGTTAGATGGAAAACAACACATTTTAAACTTGCAATATGTAGTGTAAAGAAAAACACTGAACATCAGTATTTATCCTCCTTGATGACATCATCAAAATGTCCAATCTGACCTAGTTCCCTTTAGCTCGGCAGTGTTAGGCGTTTTTCTATAACCTTGGGAGGCTAGACATCAGGCAGGGCGAGAGGAATAATATTGAATGACTTGGGAGGCATTAAGCTGGAGGAGTGTGGAGGGTGCGGAAGAGTCCGAGTGCTGCCCACCTCTGAGCGCCTGTATGATCCTGGCCGACCTGCCTAGTAAAATACAAAGAAACGCCTATTTGGACTGCAGCCTCATCATTGTTTAAAGAAGAAGACATTTAATTCCACAAGAAGGGCGCCACACTGACGGTTTAAGGCAGAAAATTTATATTTTAGACAAGACGCACTAAAATGATAGAAATAATGACTACACAGGTAAACAGCACTGTTGGACTCTCATTTATACAGTTTATCCACAAGAAGAAAAAAAAGTTCATTTGTGGATGAGTTGCTCTTTAACTACTTTGGTGTTTAAGTTTATTTCAAATCTAATCAGTGTTTCACAAAATTCCTGTCAATTTAATTCAAACAAATATAATGTTCACAGCCATTCACATCAATCGATCTGAAAAGGGCTTGAAAGAAGCTAAACACAACTTACAAATCAAACTCCAGATGAAAAGCTGAAAACAGCACAGTGTCCAATAAGCGTCCAGGACTTTCTGTGTGAAATATATGAAATATATGCAAAAATACACTTGCTTTTAAACAGAAAAAAGCCCAAACCTCTTTTATTCCGGTAAGACACGGCAGCTCTTCTGCTCATGTCAGTTGGTTTACTGGCCGCTGTTGACTCTCCCAATATGGCGGACGCGCTGACGTGTTGCAGCAGCTTTCTGTCAGGGCAGCAGCTGGCTAGCTACTGTTGCTATCGCCAAAACGGCTCTCCTTATCGGCCAAACTGGCTTTTTCTACGTTAAGAAAAGACTCGAAGCCATTCATGGTCCAATAAATGTCCATTATTCTGTGTCAGTTCCAATCTCTGCTTTTGCCTAAAAAGGAAACTCGTTGTTTCCTGTCCTCGGAGAGTTAGCAATCTGAGTTAGCTCGGAGGCTAACTGGTCTCAGGCATTTGCTGCCGAAACTAGAAAAAATAATTAGTGTTAAAGAGAGTCTGTAAACACCATCAGTGTCACTTAGAATGAGCAGTGGTGTTAAAAATATATATAAATTAAGAGCATAAAATGATTAATTCCGTCTTCTGCTGTCCTCATACGTCTTCTTCTTTTGGTAGTTGGCAAACAACTATAAGGTGCACTACCGCCACCTACTGGAACGGAGAGTGGATCAACGTTTAACTAATTTATTTCTATATCATAACAAAACAAAAACCCTATACATTAAGTTCCATTATACACAACATAATGAAATCCTCAAAATTAATAATATGTTCGCCCCAGAAGAAGAATGTGCAACTAACAAAACAAACGCATTTCCCTGGCAACCCGTTTTTTCTTTTTTTTTCTTTTTATAAAACACAAGCAGTTTACAATTCACATTCCCAAGACCACTTGTTTCAGACGTGCAGACATTTTTAACTTTACGCACAGAGTTCAGGTAACTGAATCAATCAAAAAAGATTCCTATGAGAGCATCTGACTGATTATTATGTCAGACCTGGACACGTATTCAAAGCATCGCTATCTGAGAGCTCAGCTGACAGCAACATGGAGAGTTACGGAGGGATTGGAGAGCATAGCTGCGGGGACACAGACCGGTTTAAATCAACAGGCGGGTCGGGTCGAGATTTAATCTGGAGATAACTGTGGGTAAAGGGTCAGGTTAAAGAATCATCATAATGCATGGGGGTTAGTAAAATTGGACCAGTGCAGGACTCAGCAACAGTAAACTGTAAACTTTTACTGCAGTATTTAAAAAATATGTGAGGGAAATTAGATATGCAAGCAGAAACTATAGGAGGAACAATATTTATTTTTATGCTGCTTTTAAGACGAACCGATCGCAAAAATTGTTGCATGATTGGAAAATGGGCTAAAAAGTATGAGAGAAATCACACAGTGCGTGCGCACCATGCTCCCTGGGGGAAGCGCGCACAGACCTGCGCCATCCTTAGATGGTGTAAGATCACTAATAGTGGGAAGCTTGTTGTGCAGTTAGTTTCCAAATCACGCAATTCATAGTTACATATCATTTTAGACTGTATGATGTGCGCCAAAGCGTAGCATTGCCAGTAACGTTATTATGACGGACACATTTCATTAACGAACCTGACTTTAAGTGACTTACAGGTTTCTTTGAAAAATAGTTCCTCGTGTCCAAATTCTTCTTTTTTGCTGCCATCCTTACTCGCTTTTGACACTCATGTGTCGCCCATGTTGCGCCTGAGTCCTCTCCTGGACTGGAAAGTTCTCCTTGCAGTTTTGGCGCTGCTAACAAGCAAACATTGCTGCAGAGTCTCATCTGACAGCAGGGAAAGGCACAGCCAATCACATTGGCCAGATACCGTGGCTTGCAAAAGTATTCGGCCCCCTTGAACTTTTCCACATTTTGTCACATTACAGCCACAAACATGAATCAGTTTTATTGGAATTCCAGGTGAAAGACCAAAACAAAGTGGTGTACACGTGAGAAGTGGAACGAAAATCATACATGATTCCAAACATTTTTTACAAATAAATAACTGAAGCATTTGTGAACAGCAGTTTTCAGATCTTGCCACAGATTCTGGATTGGATTTAGATCTGGACTTTGACTGGGCCATTCTAACACATGGATATGTTTTGTTTTAAACCATTCCATTGTTGCCCTGGCTTTATGTTTAGGGTCGTTGTCCTGCTGGAAGGTGAACCTCCGCCCCAGTCTCAAGTCTTTTGCAGACTCCAAGAGGTTTTCTTCCAAGATTGCCCTGTATTTGGCTCCATCCATCTTCCCATCAACTCTGACCAGCTTCCCTGTCCTTGCTGAAGAGAAGCACCCCCAGAGCATGATGCTGCCACCACCATATTTGACAGTGGGGATGGTGTGTTCAGAGTGATGTGCAGTGTTAGTTTTGCATTTTGGTCTCATCTGACCAGAGCACCTTCTTCCACATGTTTGCTGTGTCCCCCACATGGCTTGTGGCAAACTGCAAACAGGACTTCTTATGGTTTTCCTTTAACAATGGCTTTCTTCTTGACACTCTTCCATAAAGGCCAACTTTGTGCAGTGCACGACTAATAGTTCTCCTATGGACAGATTCCCCCACCTGAGCTGTAGATCTCTGCAGCTCATCCAGAGTCACAATGGGCCTCTTGGCTGCATTTCTGATCAGCGCTCTCCTTGTTCGGCCTGTGAGTTTAGGTGGACGGCCTTGTCTTGGTAGGTTTACAGTTGTGCCATACTCCTTCCATTTCTGAATGATCGCTTGAACAGCGCTCCGTGGGATGTTCAAGGCTTGGGAAATCTTTTTGTAACCTAAGCCTGCTTTAAATTTCTCAATAACTTTATCCTGACCTGTCTGGTGTGTTCTTTGGACTTCATGGTGTTGTTGCTCCCAACATTCTCTTAGACAACCTCTGAGGCCGTCACAGGGCAGCTGTATTTGTACTGACATTAGATTACACACAGGTGACTCTATTTAGTCATTAGCACTCATCAGACAATTTCTATGGGCAACTGACTGCACTCAGACCAAAGGGGGCTGAAAAATTACGCACACCCCAGTTTTCAGTTATTTATTTGTAAAAACATTTTGGAATCATGGATGATTTTCGTTCCACTTCTCACGTGTACACCACTTTGTTTTGGTCTTTCACCTGGAATTCCAATAAAATTGATTCATGTTTGTGGCTGTAATGTGACAAAATGTGGAAAAGTTCAAGGGGGGGGGAATACTTTTGCAAGCCACTGTATGTTACGGGACGTAGGACTTGTTATCGAAGTTCTTTAATAAAAGAGAAGAGAGAAATTCTTTCAGATACTCGGAGGTTTTAATACAGACTTGGTTGATCAACACAAGGAGGCACAGCGTTAACAGAGAAATATGCGATACTGACCTGCCTACCAAAACAAGACACAGGATTATATAGGTTCAGTAATCATGAGCCTATCACCTATGACATTACAAACAAACATTTCTCAGTCGGTAGGCATTTGACTCATTAGGCGTAGAAGATTTGATATAGAAGCATAATCAATGTATGTCAGGACGTTCTTAGGCGTAAAAGAGAGTTGCCATGCCAACCCAGGCTGTAAGAGTTTGAATCAGCAGGTTTGACCTGACCTAAATTCATACAGTGTCACATAATCAGATTGGTCACCATGTCATAAAGAAGAGACACATAGTAACTATCAGTATGTGAACTACACAGAACAGAACTTTACATTTCTTCCACAACAGTCCTCCCTCTTTGTCACATGTGATAAACAAAACAACAAAAACAAATGATTAAAAATGGCTCACTTGAAACTACCATTAATTTCAAACCACATGGTGATTATGTACATTTTAGTTGATTTTTAACAGATTACATGTTTTCGTTCACAGGACAGAGACTGATTCCTATTCCTATTATCACATGACCAACTGTGTATTAAAGCTTGCCTATTATTTTCAAGTATCTCTCATTTAGCTGAAACCGTCCTGCTGCATACTCCTCTACAAGTCGGTGCAAGAAACATGAGTAGTAAAACCCTCTCAAGCGCTTTACTTGTTCCTTTACAAATGCTTCATCATGCTGCACCATAAATGAAACATGCTCACCAGGTGTCCAGATGACAAGTTTGGCGGGCTTTAGACCTGTGCAAAACATTGTAAGGTGCACTTGCATGTAATAGCCTCTGTTGCCAGATTTCTGCAGCAGCAGCAGCTCTCCATCTACCGGTTTGACATCGTTGCATTTCTGGGTAAGCTGATCAGAGAGTGAACGATGGGATGGTACAGGACATTTTATTTCTAGCAGCACATCTGAATCAATGACCCCATCAGGACTAGCAGAGAGCCACGGCTCCTGAATGCTGATTACAGTACCTATGTGAATGATGTTCATGCCCTGTTCTTTCAGCTGATTGCACACTCTAACTTCATTTTCTTTACCATAATTTGTTTCATAATTTCCACGAAAGGTGGGGTACATGTGCTCAGATAGAAATTTGTCATTTTTTGTGGTGGTTCGTACGGGCACCTTTTTTGCAGAGCTTGCTGTAACTCTGATTTTCCTACAGCTGTGGCACAAATGAGATGCACTTTGCTCCCTGGTTTCTTCTTTCAATTATGCTGCTTGATCTTGAGAAACTTGAATATATGTCTGATAGAATGCCCTGGATGGATTGCAGCTGAGATCAGAACTGTGTGCTTGGTGTGGCTGTAAACATTGCTCTTCCACTGTGCTGTTGCATTGAGATTCTGCTGATGATGAGGCATTGTAACACTTTCCAATTATTGTGTTCTTGAGGAGGAAAAGTGGCATCATTGGTGCTTTGCTAACACTGTCTCTGAAGTCTTGGTGTGTAAGATGATGTGGTGTGTTAGGGAGTGTTTGTGTCACTGCAGCTCGGGAATTAACATTGTACTGCTGCTCTGCCTTGTGGTGTCAGTTTATCTGGCTTAGACGTTTGGGTTCAAGGTTCTTTGCTGTCCCTGCATTCCACCTGCGCTGCTCATCTGTACATGCAAGCCCTGTCTTTCCACTGATCACAGCGTTCTGTACCTGTAATGAACAGTAATGGTATTTATTTCATTTATAAAAATCATGGCCTTTGGCTAGTCCAGTTTTTTCAGTGATCTAAATATCCTGATAAGTGACATACCTTCCATAAAATAGCTGCCGCATGACTACATGATTTCCCTAATCCAGCGATACAGGAACAGCGGACTGTCTCCACTACTCCACTTTCCCTTAGCATGACTCATGCTAAGTGTTTAGCTTGACTAGCGCTCTGACTCGGCTCCACTGCTGCTTTTAGAAAAATAAATTCACCATGTTTGTTGAGCAGTACTTTATCAATTTTGTTGCTGTGTAGATAATTATACGCCTCAGTGCTCTTGTACTTACGCAGTTCCTCGCCATCAACGCCTTCAGAAAAGACGAGGTAATTAATAATGTCAATGTAGCTGACATCGGGCCACAGTTTCATGTCATCTACCCAGTCCGTGAGAAGTAACGGGTGAGGCACTGTTAAAGAACTGTCCTCACTGCTTTTTAAAACATCCCTACAGTGTACCCACCGCCGATGTGCTGCCATTTACAACAGGTGAAACTGCGAGCATGTAACCACGCAACCGTAAACAACAGAGCAAGCGGAAATGAAAAACCGGCTTCCGCTATGAATCATGGGATATAGCACGAAGCCAGGAATACTGTAAATATAATTGAGCCAATTTTCCCCGAAAAAAAAAATCACACTTGAATGTTAATCATGTTGCAAATGTCAGTTCCTTTTATGATAACCTTTTGACAACATCTATTAAGATAAAAAGAAATCTGATGTTATACTTGGTTTATAAATGACCTGGACAGAGAATGAGGTAAACAGCAGCAGACTGTCAGGAATGTGTGTGGAGAGTGGACCCAAACGCTGAGGGAAGGTGCAGGATGTTGATTAAAGGAGGAGGTGATGGTGATGATGACGATGAAGACGACGGCAAGGAACGGAGATACTGGACATCGGGCAGGAACGCAGAGACGGGAAGACGACACACCATGGAGGTAGAGACAACAACAGTAATTAATGATCCGGCGCTGAGTGGAGAGAAGTGATGGGTTATAAAGACAGGAGGTGAGCAGGATCAGGTGTGAATGATTTGGGAGACACAGGTGAGGACAATGAGGAGGAGCAGCGTGACACAGACGGAGAGGTCCACCATGAAACCTGACACAGAACTAACTTTTGTTCTTGTCAGGGAAAGTAAAAAATGAAAATAACTGTTACCTATTGACTCATTTTATCATCCTGTCCTACCTAATATTAATACTGATTTTAGAGATGTTCTTTACATTTTCACATTTAAGTTTGAAATAAATACATTTTGAAGTACATATTGCTGTGTTTGGCTTTAAACAAGGTGCCACGATACTTTAATAAAACGCCTTTTTACTGCGTAGGTTCCCCCATATTTCTCTACGAGGGCGTGGGCTCAGCCCCCAATGTTTCCAGGTCCAGGAAACACCCCTGGGAAATACTAATAGTTCCTAAAAGTGAAACTGCAGGAGGTTTCCTGGTTCTTCTGCTGTTGAAGCAGAGTTTTATTCCTAAACTCAACAAAGCTGGAGATGTTCTGCTGCAGGTCGGAGTTAAAGATCTCCACGGATCGGACCTCTGCCAGACACGTTTGGTTGCAGCTCCTCTGTCTGCTGAGAGTCGTGGAAACGTTTTACAGCTTTTTAAAAAGAGGCATGATCAGCAACGATAAACTGTACTGACATGAATACGATGCGACCTTTGACCTTTCTGTGTCCTGCTGCCATTATAGTGCAGTTAGGAAACAGGCAGCAGATTTTCCCCAACAACCAAACGGATCCAGTTTGTTCAGCAGCAACGATTCTTTTGTTTCATGATCTGATGCTGTGGAGAGATCAGATGGTGGAGATCTGAGTTTAGGAGAATCAGTCAGTTGTTTTGAACAGAAAACTTTAAACTTAATAAGTTTAAGAGCCCTCCTATTCCTGGAATCAGAGCCTGATGTTCCTCCCTCTTCTTCCTGATCTCAAACACAGCTTGAAGCTGGGTGGACCCAACATCTGGAGGTAGAAGCTGATTGGCTCCAGCCTCTCTGCACTGACATGTGATTGGTAGATCAGAGCTCTGAAGTACTTTTTGTTCTCAGGAAATGAAATTCACCCAGTCACTGTGACTGAGAGCAGAAATGGAGCAGCTGGACAGAGAAACCTTCTCCTGTTCCGTCTGTCTGGATCTACTGAAGGATCCGGTGGCTCTTCCCTGTGGACACAGCTACTGTATGAACTGTATTAAAATCCACTGGGATGGAGAGGATCAGAGAGGAATCCACAGCTGTCCTCAGTGCAGGAAAACCTTCATACCGAGGCCTGTCCTGCAGAAGAACACCATGTTAGCAGCTTTAGTGGAGCAGCTGAAGAAGACTGGACTCCAAGCTGCTCCTGCTGATCACTGCTATGCTGGACCTGAAGATGTGGCCTGTTATGTCTGCACTGGGAGGAGGCTGAAAGCCACCAAGTCCTGTCTGGTCTGTCTGGTTTCCTACTGTAAGAATCACCTCCAACCTCACCATGATGTCCCTGGACTGAAGAAACACAACCTGGTGGAGCCCTCCAAGAACCTCCAGGAGAACATCTGCTCTCGTCATGATGAGGTGATGAAGATGTTCTGCCGCACTGATCAGAAGTCTATCTGTTATCTCTGCCCTGTGGATGAACATAAAGGCCACGACACAGTCTCAGCTGGGGCAGAAAGGACTGAGAGGCAGAGAGAGCTGGAGGAGAGACGGGGAGAAATCCAGCAGAGAATCCAGGACAGAGAGGAAGATGAGAAGCTGCTTCATCAGGAGGTGGAGGCCATCAATCAGTCTGCTGATAAAACAGTGGAGGACAGCCAGAAGATCTTCACTGAGCTGATCCGTCTCCTCCAGACACGAAGCTCTGATGTGAAGCAGCAGATCAGATCCCAGCAGGAAACTGAAGTGAGTCGAGTCAAAGAGCTTCAGGAGAAGCTGGAGCAGGAGATCAGTGAGCTGAAGAGGAAAGACGCTGAGCTGAAGCAGCTCTCAGACACAGAGGATCACAACCAGTTTCTCCACAGCTTCCCCTCACTGTCAGCACTCAGTGAGTCTACACACTCATCCAGCATCAACATCCGTCCTCTGAGACACTTTGAGGACGTGACAGCAGCTGTGTCAGAGCTCAGAGATCAGCTACAGGACATCCTGAGAGACACATGGACAAACATCTCACTGATGGTCTCTGAGGTGGACGTTCTACTGTCAGAACCAGAACCAAAGAGCAGAGCTGGGTTCTTAAGATATTCATGTGAAATCACAATGGATCCAAACACAGCATACAGAAATCTGCTACTATCAGAGGGGAACAAGAAGGTGACATGGATGAATAAACCTCAGACTGTTTCTAGTCATCCAGACAGATTCACTGATCGGCCTCAGGTTCTGAGTAGAGAGAGTCTGACTGGACGTTGTTACTGGGAGGTGGAGAAGAGAGGAGAAGTTTTTGTATCAGTCGCTTACAAGAATATCAGCAGAGCAGGAATAGGGGACGAATGTGTATTTGGATGTAATGACAAATCTTGGGCTTTAGTTTGTTCAGGTTCTAGATTTGTTCACAACAACATCAGGACCTCCATCTCAGGTCCAGTTTCCTCCAGAGTGGGAGTGTACCTGGATCACAGAGCAGGTATTCTGTCCTTCTACAGCGTCTCTGAAACCATGACTCTCCTCCACAGAGTCCAGACCACATTCACTCAGCTGCTACATGCTGGAGTTTTGGTTTGGTGGACTGGATCCTCTGCAGGGTTCTGTAAACCCAAGTAGATTTCCTCTCTCCTCCCTGATTGTTGATCTGGGTTCATGTTTCTGGTGTCTCTGCTGTTCTCTTCTTCTTTAGTTTTCTGCTTTAAATGTAGTTCTCTGTGTCTTTGTTCCTGGAGCCAGAAAGGATTTCACTGCTGATCAGTAGCGGCCGGCCCATAGGGGGCGCTGGGGCACCGCCCTCCCTGATAAGAGGGGGTAAAAATGTAAAATATATTTTTACAAATTAAGTTTTTTAATTCGGTTTGTCCCACCATCATGTGCCTACATGCGACATGAATAACATATACCACATTTCTCACCTAGTGACGTTCATTCACCAGCGAATTTCCACAGACAGACTTGCATCGTTTCTATCATGGGGCGCTGAGAAAAAGTGCCCCTGCAGTGCAGCCAAATAGCCAGTCATGTACTGTTGCTAGGGTAAATTAATAAATATGTGGCCAATCAGTCACTCAGAATTTTTTGGTCTTGGGGCGCTGAAAGTTCTGCCCCAAGCAGCAGAAAAAAACACGAGATTTAAGGTTTTTTTTTCTTTTGAGGCTTTCGCGGTCAGTCAGAGTGATGATGGCGAACTTAACGAGCGATACGGATACAGTCTATGGCGAAGAGCAGTTTCCACCAAATTCGGTGAGATCCTTATTTATATACCCATTTACAAGGAGACCAATGGAGGAGAAAATCCTGGTTAAGGAGTTGGGACCCGACAAGCCTGACCTCATCATTAACCAGCAGTCAAAGGAGAAAAATAAGGTCTACAACCGGAGTTTTTGCAGGAGTTGGTTCGAGCGCAAATCGTGGCTGACAGGCTGTGGAATAGCTAATGCACTTTTCTGTTTCCCCTGCATTCTTTTTAAAGGTGAAAAATGTGATTCACTGTGGACACGGTCAGGACAAGCCGACTTGAAGCACCTCTCCGAACGCATAAAAAAGCATGAACGTTCAAAAGTTCATATGGAAAATTGCATCAAGCTAGCCGTGCTAGGAACAATTAGCATAGCAGCGCAGCTGGATGAAGGACACCGCGTTGTGGTAAGAAGGCACAATGAAGAGGTTGATAAGAATCGTCATATTTTATCTAAACTCATTGTATTAAGTTTTGTGATGCTTTTGAACTTGCATTGCGGGGACACGATGAAAGGGACAGTTCTGAAAACCCCGACATTTTCAGAGGTTTAGGTTTTGACTTGATGGCCTCCATTGACCGGGACTTGAACGATCACCTTGAAAATGCAACTGTTTTTAGAGGCACATCAAAGACGGTACAAAATGAGTTACTGGACTGTATGCTGGCAGTTCTGAGAGAAAAAGTCTTGGATGAAGTAAAAACAGCTGACTTTTTAGCCATCCAAGCTGTAGAAACTACTGACATTTCCACAAACTGTCAGTCAGTCCTGGTTCTAAGATACATTGTCAGCACCCATAATGTCCAGGAGCGGTTTTTTGAGTTTATTAAGCTCTCCGTTGCCAACGCGGATGCAATTGCTGGTGCCTTATTGGAAAGGCTGCGCACCATCCTTCCCGAGGGACAAGAAAAGAAGCTGATCGCTCAGGCCTATGATGGGGCATCAGTGATGAGGGGAGCCACTGGAGGAGTTCAGGGTAAGGTCCAGGACACCTATGGAAATGCTTACTATGTTCACTGTTATGCCCACCAGTTAAACCTTGTAATGCAACAAGTAACATCCCACAGATCAGTCACTTTTTTTCTGATATAGGGGGATTTTCTTCGTTTTTTTCCAAGTCAAGCAAGAGAACAGCAGTGCTTGATGAGGTGATGGCGCATCGGCAACGCGCTGGAACTTCAACATTCGCGCTGTTAACACAGTGGATGAACACAAGGCGGATCTGTTGAAGTGTTTTCAGACCATCCGGGACAGAGCTGAATTTGACGGCCCCACGAAGAGAGAGGCTGGCGGCTATGTGAGATTGCTGGAAGATTTCTGTTTTTTCCTGGCCCTCTTCCACAAAATAATGCCACATGTGGACATGCTGTATAACCAGCTGCAGAAAAGGAACATCGATTCTGTCTACATCTCAGGAATCATCCAGAGATTCATTGACAACATGCAGGCTATCAGGTAAGCTATGCATGTATGCACAGTGTTACCAAATGTTAACCCTTTCCACTACAGTGGAAGTCTATTTAAACTAAGGCTGTTTTTTAATATGTGCATGGATATGGATCTATATTTGGTGTGTTTGTCAATTTCTCACTTCATTGAAAATCAGTGCGTCATCTAACACTCTACGGCTCACTGGAAAGTAAATAGATGTAGTATAAAATGTTATATAGATACATACATTGTAATTATCATGTTTGCCTCAGTGATAAATAAGAAAATGATAAGCTGTGTTTTTATAGAATATCTATATCATATGAATATGACAGCATATTACTTTATAAATAGCTTTATAGATGAAAATAAATAAACTGAATAAAAATTCAAATAAGCTTAAAATAGAGAAAAGCATCACTCTGCATCTGCAGATGTAAAATGTTTTATGTGGAAAAATGTGGCGCTGTTTTTTAATAATTCATGCATCAGAGGGTTAATTCTCTTTGAATAGACTTTATGCAGCCCTTAATGTTTAATCTCTCATCTTGTTAAAACAATGAATTTATCTGTAACATTATGATGAATTTGAAATGCGTAAATACAGGGACTTATGATTTAATACAGTCCTGGGATTATATATCTTAGACTTAGACTTAACTTTATTAATCCTTTTGGGATGACTCCCTCAGGGAAATTAACATTTCCAGTGGCAAAAAAAATAAATATATGTGTGTATATATATATATATATGAAATAACATAAGGATGGAGTAAGATAAATAAATAAATAAATAAATAAATAAATATATACAGAATATATCTATCTTATACAGTAGCCAATTTTCAGAAATGACTTTTAGAACTTATAAATTGTTTCTGTATCATCAGGGAAGCTGTCCCTTCTCTAGTTGAGGTTCAGGAGTACCGGGGACCTGAACAGGAGCCACCCACGAAGAAACGGAGGACATTGGGAGAAGACAGGCAACACCATTTGGCATTGGAGGTAAATACTTTTACCTGCTGAAAAATGGATAGAAGGCACAACAACTTATCACCACATTGGCCACAATAGTGCTACTGACTGAACTATACATTGTCATGTTATGATATGAATATATAGTGTAAGCCATATTGGCTCATTACACAATTATAGGTATTTAGGAAAGGAAATGAGATTTATAGCCTTTTGTTATAAATAAAATGTCAAAACCTACTTCTTACCTATTTTTTATTTATTTATAATGTCATAGGTATGCGACACCATTATGTGCCATGCCAAGGAGCGGTTTTCCTTCACCAAACACCTGGTCAGTTCTACTCTGCTGCAAGGAGACTTGTTCCCAAAACACCCCAAGACGTTCCCAGATTCAGCGCTGGATACCACAGTGGAAGCCTATCCCTCACTGGACAAGGCCAGACTTAAAACAGAACCGTCCCCGATCTACAGCAACGAGGAGTTCCAGTGGTGCACTGGCTCTCTTTCAGGTTCTGATGGAGAAAAACCTTCAGGACACATTTACTGAAACTGTAAGTCTTCTCAACATCCTCATCACCACACCGATGACAACATCTGAAGCAGAGAGGTGCTTTTCAACTTTAAAAAGACTGAAAACTTTCCTCAGGAACACAATGGCACAAGATCGCCTCAATGCTCTGGCGACGCTTTCCATAGAGAAAAAACTAACACGGGACATCCCTGGTTTCAACACCAGAGTCATTTTGAAAACCATTTTAAAAGGAAAAATGATATATTTGAGAGGAAAAAAAGGTCACACTGATAGCAAAATATTGTGATAATTGAGACCAAAAAAGCTATTATAGAAAGTATTTTTTTAATGAATATATAACAAAATTATTTCAAATTAAAACAAATATTTCCGAGCAAAAACCTTTCTTTAATCTCAAATATAGTTTTTTTTTTGCTGTCAGAGTGAAAACATTTTCTTCATATGTCTCTCTCAGCATCAAGTTAACTTGACTCACATACATCTGACATTATGTCCATATAAACCTGGGAAGTATGTTGTTGTAACGTAGTGCTTAAACCAGGGGTGTCCAGCTCCGGTCCTCGCAATCCTACAGGTTTTCCATGTTTCCCAGCTTCAGCATGGCGTATTATACAATGGAAATTTATTCATTTACTTTATCTGTGAAACTGGTGATTTTGAAGAGGAGATTAAATCATTATTGTTATTTGTAATCATCGTCTGACTGTTGATTTGAATTCTTATACTGGACTAGGCAAAGAAATATATTGTCACATCAGGCCCACCAGGAAAAATGTTCACCAGCCGCCACTGCTGCTGATGTTTTCTTTTGTTCTTATATGACACAGAAATATTTCTCCACATACAAATCTCAACTTCTCTGGGTTCTACTAGTTTAGCTTTATTATTTGTATTGATGTATCTGGATGTTCTGGTTTTCACTTCCACTGTTCTGCAGAACAAATGTTCCTGTTTCAATCAATTCAGACTAAAGTGAACTGAATTTCATATTTATTTAAATTTTTAAATGTATTCTTTTTTTTTCATGGTAATGCAAAATAACATTTGTACAACAATCCAGCAAACACAACAATAACACATTCCATGAGAAAAAGAACTGGAGTAGGATGAAGAAAAAAAAATCTTATAAGCTCCTACCCCATTCTTGGAACAAAAAATATTTCAAATTAGATGGCCTCACCAATGCCTAAAAATAACAATAGCCCAAACCAGATTTAGCATTATCATTGTAAATTTAACAATTTTCACATTCATCTTTGTACAAGTTAAGAATGTTCTGTTTATACTTACATTTAAATTGAACAATATTTGAACAACATTTTAGATCGTTTTCTAAAGAGTTCCATTGCTTCACACCAGATACTGACACACACATTTGTTTGAGGGTATTTCCTGCGAAAGGTTGTTTAAAGTCATTATTTCTTCTGCTTTTCTCACTATTTACAATAAAAAGGGTTTGAAGTGCATGCGGTAACAGGCAGTGTTTTGCCTTATGAACAACTAATAAAGTTTGTAAAGAAACCAAGTCCTTCAATTTGAGTAGTCCTGACCTCAAACACAGTTCTGTGGTGTGTTCTCTTGGAGCTACTCCATTAATTATTCGTATAGCCAAAGAAATAAGGGCATTAAATTAGTAAAATAAGAATTACCCCATACTTCCAAACAATTCATTAAATATGGCAAAATAAAGGAGCAATATAAGATTCTCATTGCCTTATGATTCAATATAAACTTTACTTTACTCAAAACAGCAATGTTTTTACTAATTTTATTTCTTACATAAGCTATGTGCGACTTCCACTTAAATTTATCATCAATGAGTACTCCTAAAAACCTAATTTCTGACACTCTCTCAATCATTATTCCATTTAAAGTCAAATTGACACTTTCAGGACATTTTTGGTTTGTAAACAACATACATTTTGTTTTGTTTAAGTTTAACGATAATTTATTTTCATTAAACCATTTCTGCAGTTTGACCATTTCTTGTTCACAGGTTTTCATTAATGTTCCTAAATTCCTCCCTGATACAAAAAAATTAGTATCGTCCGCGAAAAGAACAAAACGTAAAATCTTTGATTCCTCACAGAGGTCATTAATATATAAAGTAAAAAGTTTGGGCCCCAGCACAGAGCCTTGAGGGACTCCACACTGTATTGTTTCTAACTTAGATTTATGGCCTATATACTCTACATATTGTTGTCAATTTTCTTAGTAACTACTAATCCAGTTTAAAACTACACCTCTAACTCCATATGTCTGTAACTTAGATACCAATATACTGTGATCAAGAGTGTCAAAAGCCTTTTTAAGGTCAATGAAAACTCCAACTGTGTGATTTTTATGCTCCAATTCTGTAGTAATATCCTCTGTGATTTTCATCAAACCCGTAGCTGTTGAGCGGGAACTTCGAAACCCAAACTGATTATCATGAATCAAGGAATGTTTTTCCAGGAAATAATCAAACTTTTTAACAAAAAGTTTCTCCAGAATTTTGGAAAATTGAGAAAGCAAAGATATAGGCCTATAATTTGTGAGACTATTCCTATCACCAGATTTAAAAATGGGAACAATCTTAGCCACCTTCATTTTATCTGGAAAGAAACCTATATTAAAAGACAAATTGATTATATATTTTACTGGTCTAATAATACAATGCATAGTGTCTTTGACAATATACATATCTAAGCTATCACTATCGCATGAATATTTACTTTTCAATTTAGAGACAGTAGAAATAATTTCACTCTCACTAACTTCGCCAATGAATAGGGATTGCATAACTCTACTTTCACCTGTCCAACTTTTATTTACGTTATATTGTGGTATAGATTTAGCAAGATTTGGACCAACATTGACAAAAAATGAATTAAATTCATCAGCCATTTCTTCACCACTTACCTGCATATTCTGTTGATTCATTAAGTATAATGGCAGACTACAATTTATTTTACTGCCCATAACCTCCCTTAAAACTTTCCACATTCCTTTGATATTACTTTTATTTTCCATTAACAAATTTGTATAATAATCTTTCTTTACACGTCTCATTATGGTAGTCAACTTGTTTTTATAGGCTTTATACTTTTTTTCTGAATTTACTGCCTGATATTTTACATAGTCACGATAAAGCTTATTCTACTTTTTGCAAGATTTCAACCCTTTGTTATCCAAGGTTTGCTTTTTTGTTTTTTTTCTGTATCAATCAATATTTTTATTGTGCAATTTTTATTATATAACCACAGATACGTTTTTAGAAAATGATTCATAAGCCTTATTTACATAATTTGTACTATAAACATTTTCCCAATGTTCTTTCATAAGATCATTCCTAAATGCATTTACTCTTTCCTCAGTTCAATTCAATTTCAATTCAATTCAATTCAATTCAGTTTATTTATATAGCGCCAATTCACAACAGATGTCATCTCAAGGCACTTAACAAGAAGTTATTTCAATAACATTATACAAACATTCCAATCAGTTAAAAAGTTTCCTATTTAAGGAATCCCAGCAGATTGCGTCAGTCATTGGCGTGAGGTTGGGCAGATTTCCAACCACAGCAATCCTTCAGCAATCCCTCATACTGAGCAAGCATGTAGCGACGGTGGAGAGGAAAAACTCCCCTTTAACAGGAAGAAACCTCCAACAGAACCAGGCTCAGTAGGAGCGGCCATCTGCCACGACCGTCTGGGGGTTTGAGAAGACAGAGCAGAAACACAGAAGGAACAGAAGATCTGATATAAGAGAACTTTCTATGTTACAGAAAGTAAAAAGTTGATAACAGGACACAGTGGATGTTCAGCCATTGGGAACATCATCCCAGTCGATGCCTCCCGTCCAACAGGGCATTGCAGCCAAGCAGGATACCAGACCAGGTACATCTTCTATGGAGAGAAAAACACTGAGAGAAAACTAAGTTAACAGTCGAAGTAACAGAAATAATACAACTGGAGAGTAGTAGGAGAAAAGAAAGTAGCAGAGTGAAGAAAAAAGTCTGTCCTCCAGCAGTCTAAGTCTATAGCAGCATAACTACAGAGCTAGCTCAGGATGACCTAAGCCACTCTAACTATAAGCTTTATCAAAAAGGAAAGTTTTAAGCCTGGCCTTAAAAGTAAACAGAGTGTCTGCCTCACGGACTAAAGCTGGGAGCTGGTTCCACAGGAGAGGAGCCTGATAACTAAAAGATCTGCCTCCCATTCTACTTCTAGAAATCCTAGGAACTACAAGTAAACCTGCAGTCTGAGAGCGAAGTGCTCTTTTAGGAACATATGGAACAATTAGATCTCTGATGTATGATGGAGCTGATTATTAAGGGCTTTATATGGAAGAAGAAGGATCTTAGATTCTATTCTGGATTTAACAGGGAGCCAATGAAGGGAAGCTAAAACAGGAGAAATGTGATCCCTCTTTTTAATATTCATCAGAACTCTTGCTGCCGCATTTTGGATCAACTGAAGGCTTTTAATGGCATTTTGTGGACTTCCTGATAGTAAAGAATTACACTAGTCCAGCCTTGAGGTAACAAATGCATGGACTAGTTTCTCAGCATCACTCCTGGACAGGATGTTTCTAATTTTAGCAATATTCCGGAGTTGAAAGAAAGAAATCCTAGAAACCTGTTTAATATGGGATTTAAATGTCAAGTCTTGGTCAAAAGTAACGCAAAAGTAATAGTTGGATAAAGGCCTCTGCTATACATTAAATCTAGGAAATCTGAACTACTAGTATGCTTAGACACATTCAAGAGATTTATGTTGAAATCCCCGCAAATTATAGACTGTTTGTTTTCATTCATCCCAACTAATAATTGCTCCAGCTTATTATTAAATGCTGTAATGCTAGACCCTGGAGTTCTATATATACAGGTCCTTCTCAAAAAATTTGCATATTGTGATAAAGTTCATTCTTTTCCATAATGTAATGATAAAAATTCAACTTTCGTATATTTTAGATTCATTGCACACCAACTGAAATATTTCAGTCTTTTATTGTTTTAAAACTGATGATTTTGGCATACAGCTCATGAAAACCCAAAATTCCTATCTCAAAAAATTAGCATATCATGAAAAGGTTCTCTAAACGAGCTATTAACCTAATCATCTGAATCAACTAATTAACTCTAAACACCTACAAAAGATTCCTGAGGCTTTTAAAAACTCCCAGCCTGGTTCATTACTCAAAACCGCAATCATGGGTAAGACTGCTGACCTGACTGCTGCCCAGAAGGCCATCATTGACACCCTCAAGCAAGAGGGTAAGAAACAGAAAGAAATTTCTGTACAAATAGGCTGTTCCCAGAGTGCTGTATCAAGGCACCTCAATGGGAAGTCTGTGGGAAGGAAAAAGTGTGGCAGAAAACGCTGCACAACGAGAAGAGGTGACCGGACCCTGAGGAAGATTGTGGAGAAGGACCGATTCCAGACCTTGGGGGACCTGCGGAAGCAGTGGACTGAGTCTGGAGTAGAAACATCCAGAGCCACCGTGCACAGGCGTGTGCAGGAAATGGGCTACAAGCCACTTTTGAACCAGAAACAGCGGCAGAAGCGCCTGACCTGGGCTACAGAGAAGCAGCACTGGACTGTTGCTCAGTGGTCCAAAGTACTTGCATGTCATTCGGAAATCAAGGTGCCAGAGTCTGGAGGAAGACTGGGGAGAAGGAAATGCCAAAATGCCTGAAGTCCAGTGTCAAGTACCCACAGTCAGTGATGGTCTGGGGTGCCATGTCAGCTGCTGGTGTTGGTCCACTGTGTTTTATCAAGGGCAGGGTCAATGCAGCTAGCTATCAGGAAATTTTGGGGCACTTCATGCTTCCATCTGCTGAAAAGCTTTATAGAGATGAAGATTTCATTTTTCAGCACGACCTGGCACCTGCTCACAGTGCCAAAACCACTGGTAAATGGTTTACTGACCATGGTATTACTGTGCTCAATTGGCCTGCCAAGACCCGACGCAAGACCCAACACTCTGGATGAGCTTAAGGCCGCTATCGAAGCATCCTGGGCCTCCATAACACCTCAGCAGTGCCACAGGCTGATTGCCTCCATGCCATGCCGCATTGAAGTAGTCATTTCTGCAAAAGGATTCCCGACCAAGTATTGAGTGCATAACTGAACATAATTATTTGAAGGTTGACTTTTTTTGTATTAAAAAACACTTTTCTTTTATTGGTCGGATGAAATTTGCTAATTTTTTGAGATAGGAATTTTGGGTTTTCATGAGCTGTATACCAAAATCATCAGTTTTTAAACAATAAAAGACCTGAAATATTTCAGTTGGTGTGCAATTAATCTAAAATATATGAACGTTTAATTTTTATCATGGCCCGGGCCTTTACCCATGGGGCCCGGTCGGGCTTAGCCCGAAGAGGTAACATGGGCCCCCCTTCCCATGAGCTCACCACCTGTGGGAGGGGCCATAGGGGTCGGGTGCTGTGCAGGATGGGCGGCGGCAAAAGACGGGGACCTTGGCGGTCCGATCCTCGGCTGCAGAAGCTGGCTCTCGGGACGTGGAACGTCACCTCTCTGGTGGGGAAGGAGCCGGAGCTGGTGTGCAAGGTTGAGAGGTTCCGACTGGACATCGTCGGACTCACGTCGGCGCACGGCTCTGGCTCTGGAACCCGTCTCCTCGAGAGGGGTTGGACTCTCTTCCACTCTGGAATTGCCCCTGCTGAGAGGCGCAAAGCTGGGGTGGGCATACTTGTTGCCCCCCATCTCGGCGCCTGTACATTGGGGGTTGCCCCGGTGAACGAGAGGGTAGCCTCCCTCCGCCTTCGGGTGGGGGGACGGGTCCTGACTGTTGTTTGTGCTTACGGGCCAAACAGCAGATTAGATTACCCACCCTTCTTGGAGTCTTTGGAGGGGGTGCTGGAGAGTGCTCCTCCTGGGGACTCCCTTGTTCTGCTGGGGGACTTCAACGCTCACGTGAGCAATGACAGTGAGACCTGGAGGGGTGTGGTTGGGCGGAATGGCCCCCCCGATCTGAACCCGAGTGGTGTCTTGTTATTGGACTTCTGTGCTCGTCATGGATTGTCCATAACAAACACCATGTTCAAGCATAAAGGTGTCCATATGTGCACTTGGCACCCGGACACCCTAGGCCGCAGCTCAATGATCGACTTGGTTGTCGTCTCATCTGATCTGCGGCCGCATGTTTTGGACACTCGGGTGAAGAGAGGGGCTGAGCTGTCCACTGACCACTACCTGGTGGTGAGTTGGTTCCGATGGTGGGGGAGGACGCCGGACAGACCTGGAAGGCCCAAATGTGTTGTGAGGGTCTGCTGGGAACGTCTGGCAGAGTCTCCTGTCAGAAGGAGCTTTAACTCACACCTGCCGGGGGAGGCGGGGGACATTAAGTCGAGTGGACCATGTTCCGCGCCTCGATTGCCGAGGCGGCTGACCGAAGCTGTGGCCGCAAGGTGGTCGGTGCCTGTCGCGGCGGCAACCCGCGAACCCGCTGGTGGACACCGGCGGTAAGGGATGCTGTCAGGCCAAAGAAGGAATCCTACCGGGTCTTTTTGGCTTGTGGGACCCCTGAAGCAGCTGATAGGTACCAACAGGCCAAGCTGGATGCGGCTCGGATGGTTGCTGAGGCAAAAACTCGGGCGTGGGAGGAGTTTGGAGAGGCCATGGAAAACGACTTCTGTACGGCTTCGAAGCGATTCTGGTCCACCATCCGGCGTCTCAGGGGGGGAAAGCAGTCTGCCACCAACACTGTTTACAGTGGGGATGGTGTGCTGCTGACCTCGACGCGGGACGTTTTGGGTCGGTGGATGGAATACTTCGAAGACCTCCTCAATCCCACCAGCACGCCTTCCAATCTGGAAGCAGGGTTTGGGGACTTGGGGTCGGTCTCTCCAATCTCTGGTGCTAAGGTCACCGAGGTCGTTAAAAAGCTCCTCGGTGGCAGGGCTCCGGGGGTGGATGAGATTTGACCGGAGTTCCTCAAGGCTCTGGATATTGTGGGGCTGTGTTGGTTAACGCAATATTGCGTGGACATCGGGGGCAGTTCCCTTGGATTGGCAGACCGGGGTGGTGGTCCTCCTGTTTAAAAAGGGGGACCACAGAGTGTGTTCCAACTACCGGGGGATCACACTTCTGAGCTTCCCTGGTAAGGTCTATTCAGGGGTTCTGGAGAGGAGGGTCTGACGGATAGTCGAACCTCAGATCCAGGAGGAACAATGCGGTTTTCGTCCTGGCCGTGGGACACTGGACCAGCTCTACACCCTCAGCAGGGTCCTGGAGGGTGCGGGGGAGTTTGCCCAAGCGGTCTACATGTGTTTTGTGGACTTGGAGAAGGCGTTCGACCGCGTCCCTCGGGGGGGCCTGTGGGGGGCCCTGTGGGGGGTGCTCCGGGAGTATGGGGTACCGGGCCCCTTGATACGGGCTGTTAGGTCCCTGTACGACCGGTGCCAGAGTTTGGTTCGCATTGCCGGCAGTAAGTCGGGCTTGTTTCCAGTGAGAGCTGGACTCCGCCAAGGTTGCCCTTTGTCACGATCCTGTTCCTAACTTTTATGGACAGGATCTCTAGGCGCAGCCAAGGCGTTGAGGGGATCCCTTTTTGGTGGCCTCAGGATCGGGTCTCTGCTTTTTGCAGATGACGTGGTCCTGTTGGCTTCATCGGAACGTGATCTACGGCTTTTGCTGGAGCAGTTCGCAGCCGAGTGTGAAGCGGCTGGGATGAGAATCAGCACCTCCAAATCCGAGGCCATGGTCTTGAGCCGGAAAAGGGTGGGGTGCCTTCTCCGGGTCGGGGATGGGGTCCTTCCCCAAGGGGAGGAGTTTAAGTATCTGGGGGCCTTGTTCACGAATGACGGAAGAATGGAGCGGGAGATTGATAGACGGATTGGTGGGGCATCTGCAGTTATGCGGGCGCTTTACCGGTCTGTCGTGGTGAAGAGAGAGCTGAGCCGAAAGGTGAAGCTCTCGATTTACCGGTCAATCTACGTTCCTACCCTCATCTATGGTCACAAACTCTGGGTGGTGACCGAAAGAACGAGATCATCGATACAAGCGGCTGAAATGAGTTTCCTCCGCAGAGTGTCTGGGCTCTCCCTTAGAGATAGGGATAGAAGCTCAGTCATCCGGAGGGGGCTCAGAGTAGAGCCGCTGCTTCTCCACATCGAGAGGAGTCAGTTGAGGTGGCTCGGGCATCTGGTCAGGATGCCTCCTGGACGCCTCCCTGGTGAGGTGTTTCAGGCACGTCTCACCGGGAGGAGGCCCAGGGGAAGGCCCAGGACACGCTGGAAGGACTGTGTTTCTCGGCTGGCCTGGGAGTGCCTTGGGATTCCTCCCGAGGAGCTAGAACAAGTGGCTGGGGAGAGGGAAGTCTGGGTGTTCTTGCTTAAGCTGCTGCCCCCATGACCCGACCCCGGATAAGCGGAAGAAAATGGATGGATGGATGGATGGATGGAACCGTCTTGCAAATCTGCACTTTCTGAATGAATAGACTGAATAGCTTTTTTTAAACAAGCAGTACAACAATAACATAACATTTTTAAGTTTTTAACACCATTGCAGGTCATAACAGCATGAGCTCTTCTCCACAACATCTGCCTCAGTGCTGGTGACATTTTGGCCCCTGGGGATGAGCTTGAAGATGATGTAGCAGAGGATGAGGCTGGTTTGGAGAATCAGTGGTGCTCTCTGGCAGGACAAACTGTCTTCTAAACGCATTTTAGTGATGTGGCAGCCGTTGATTGAGTCAGTCCTGGACGATGCAGTGGACAGTGCGGAGAAGCTACCCTAAGCCCCGATGTTCAACCAGATAAGACCAACCAGAGGTCTCAGCTGGAACACTCCATCCAGATCCCTGATCTTTATGAAGCTGATCCAGAAGAACTGCCTGTTTATTCTAATAAAGCTTAAAGAATGGTCCAGGAAGAGGTCATTCAGGTTAATCCTGCATGAATAACTTCAAATAACTGCACAATAATTTATCCTAATGTCAATTTTTGTTATTTATTTTTCAATAGTCATTTTAAATTGTTCAAAGTTAGCTTTATGTTCATATCTTTAAAAAAATTTAATAATGATGTAACTGTTAATAAAATTATTTGATGACATTTACTATTTGTTTTAATCAATTTATTTATAACAACCATAGAACAACTAAATAACCAATGTGACAAAAACATAAATTGACAAACAGAAAACAGTCTATCCATCCGGTCCCTCCTCTCCTCTCCTCAAGCCTCCCGTTGCTGCTTCATGTCCTAAACAAGAAATCAATAAACTATTTACAAAAAGAGCAACAAAAACTTTTAGAAAATGTTATATTTATTAACACGATCAATAATAAATTATGTATTGATGCACTGTTGCACATGCACATATAGTACTTTTTCATAAATAAATAAAAATCTAATTTGTTTTTGGCCAACAAAGGGTGACATTCCCCTCCAGATTCACCAGAATTGTCCTCATAAAATAAATAGAAAATAAGTGAAGATGAGGAACATGCCAACTGTGTTAATTAACACAAGAGATCATATACTGAGATCACAGGTTCTGTAGTTTTGAGGCTTAATAAGACTCCTCTAAGCATAAGGTGTGTAACTGGATTTATTCTTTTACCTCCATGCCACCGTGGGACAATTAATTTCTCCTAAAAATGAAATTAGCTGTATATAAGCGGGGCAATACACGGAGAATCATTAGACCAACGTACGAGCAATGATTTACAAAATAATTTCGGCCTAATAATCTATAGGCCTTCCAGCAACAAAAGCCAAACAACACAACCACTTAAAGTTTTTAATGTACTTAATTTTAAAATTGTACTCCCCTCCCGCTTCGGGCCGCCATTGTTGCTGGAACAAAAATCTCCACTTCTGCGCGCAAGCCTGCCCACAGCCTTAGCAAACACTGGTACCGAAGTGTCTTCTTTTACCGCATCCAAATCTCCCGATTAGTGACCTATTGCACCATCTGGTGGTTGTCTTGGGCCAATACATTTGCATGAGGTATCGTAATCTGTCATGGGCGGGCCCGAAGGGTGACTGGGCGGGCCCGGCCCGACCATGGCGCCGGGCCTGATCATCATCATCATCGTCGTCGTCATTAACACAAACCTCATTACACGCTTCATAACAATCCTCCTGGATTACTCGACACAGAAGGACACTTCACTAGTTGATAGATCAGAGCTCCAACTTTCACTCTCACTGCTTTTTAAACCCAAATGTTGTCTAAACTGATCAGAAATCAGCCATCTGCTCTCCATGGAGACTCTGATCAATATCAAACATATGATAGAACAAAACTGCTGTTTCATCTCGCTGCTTCATAGAAAATACAACTACTAAACCATCTCAGGTGTTTCTGAAGCAATAAAAGGAAATACTGATAGTTTCTAAAAGTAAAACTGCAGAAAGTTTCCTGGTTCTGCTGTTGAAGCAGAGTTTTATTCCTAAACTCAACAATGCTGGAGATGTTCTAATGCAGGTCGGAGTTAAAGATCTCCATGGATCGGACCTCTGCCAGACATGTTTGGTTGCAGCTCCTCTGTCTGCTGTGAGTTGTGTAAAAGTTCTACAGCGTTTTAAAAAGAGGCATGATCAGAAAGCACTAACAAGCTACTGAATGCCGCAGAACCGCGTCCAGACTGGAGCGTTACCCCACCACGACAAAGCCTGGGACAATGCTATCTTGAGCCTGCAGAGAAGGTACTGTGTCAGTGAAATGAGGTGCAGCTGATCGCTGTTTAGCAAGCCGGAGAGGACGACACGACGTTCCGAGCTAATGCTACCAATGCGATCCAACAGCTATAAGGCCTCCCACTGCTAACGGATCGCAGCTGTGGCTAGCCTGCAGGCTAACGTTGTTTTGGCTTCGCCCATCATCCACGGAGCAACCTGGAGAACATTAACCGTTCAATAAGGTCTGTCTGGGCAGAGGCGAGATTAGTTTAGTTTAAACAAGATTTAAGGGTTGTTTGTTTCACTCTGATTTGTTACTTTGTGTAAGATTTCATTTATTGCTTGGGTACAAACAGGCCGGTCGGCCTGGAGGTTTAAACAGTGATTTTTGAGGTTTCCGATGGAAAGTCGATTTATATCCTGCAACCTGAGTTACTCAAACCGACAGGTTTGATGTTTAATAAATGATCCAGAGCGACTTTAAGCAGCGCCACGTGAGTTAGCTGTAAGCTACATGCTCTGGCGAACCACGTGGGCCCGCCATTGACGGCTTTTTATCCATGAACAATAGACTGGCATTAATGTTATTCACAATAGATTGACTTTAAAACAGATAGTTTCAACACTAAACTAATCCTTTAAGTCATTTTTGAGACTGTGTTCTTGGTAAGTCAAAATACAAAATTAGATCGACATAATCGGTACTGCCGTTAACGTCAACATAAAGTCTAAATATTAAATTAGATCAATCACTTCGGTGACCGATCCATTAAATAGAATCAATTATCTAAAAGTTATTGATTTCTAATTCAGCGAATGGTTTAATGAAACATTGCTTCTTCCAAAGAATGTTTTTCTTCGCTTCTGCTTTGCATTGTGAATTGGCGGTTTGAAAGCAAACCAGAAAGTGCTGATTAGTCTTAAACTAATCACAATTAGTTTAAAACTAACTTAGCTTCATTCCCAACACTGTTCAATATAAGCCTTGGTCTTTGAGCAATCAAATCCATTCTGAATCGTAGCATCATTGTCAATTTATTGTTATTGTTCCCATTTCTGTGCATATTTATCACTTTTACTGTTTTACTTCTGAGTGTTAGTTTTATTATATTTATTCTTTTCTTAGTAGTTTAGTTGTGTTACTAGTTTGGTGAGTTGTTGATTAAAGTATGTTAACTGAAAGTTGAATTATTTTTGTAATAAACTCTTGTATTTTGGAAAACCGTTGTTATTTGACCTAAATGTGTAGTAACTTGCTGTTCAGGTACGCCAAGAACTTATTCCTTCATATATTGTTTAATTATCTCAGCCTTATCAGGCAGGTAAGCATAAACATAAACTGAGACTGAACAATTTGGCTATTGATATTCCTGGAATCCAGGTGGTGCCCCTAAACGTGGTAATTTTTACATAAAATTATTAATCTGATTAATAATTGCCCTAAGCAATTATTCATAGCCAAAACCTACCTATCTGTGGCACAACAACTAATATGAATATGATGCGACCTTTGACCTCTCTGTGTCCTGCTGCCATTATAGTGCAGTTAGGAAACAGGCAACAGATTTTCCCCAACAATCAAAAAGATCCAATTTGTTCTGCAGCAACGAATCTTTTGTTTCATGATCTGATACTGTGGAGAGATCAGATGTTAGAGATCTGAGTTTAGGAGAATCAGTCAGTTGTTTTGAACAGAAAACTTAAAACTTAATAACTTTAAGAGCCCTCCTATTCCTGGAATCAGAGCCTGATGTTCCTCCCTCTTCTTCCTGATCTCAAACACAGCTTAAAGCTGGGTGGAGCCAACATCTGAAGGTAGAAGCTGATTGGCTGCAGCCTCTCTGCACTGACATGTGATTGGTAGATCAGAGCTCTGAAGCAGTTTCTGTTCTCAGGAAACGAAACTCGCCCAGTCACTGTGACTGAGAGCAGAAATGGAGCAGCTAAACAGAGAAACCTTCTCCTGTTCCATCTGTCTGGATCTTCTGAAGGATCCGGTGACTCTTCACTGTGGACACAGCTACTGTATGAACTGTATTAACAGTTTTTGGGATGAGAATGAGGAGAAGAAAAGCTACCACTGTCCTCAGTGCAGGAAAACCTTCATGCCGAGGCCTGTCCTGCAGAAGAACACCATGTTAGCAGCTTTAGTGGAGCAGCTGAAGAAGACTGGACTCCAAGCTGCTCCTGCTGATCACTGCTATGCTGGACCTGAAGATGTGGCCTGTGATGTCTGCACTGGGAGGAAGCTGAAAGCCACCAAGTCCTGTCTGGTCTGTCTGGTTTCCTACTGTAAGAATCACCTCCAACCTCACCATGATGTCCCTGGACTGAAGAAACACAAGCTGGTGGAGCCCTCCAAGAACCTCCAGGAGAACATCTGCTCTCGTCATGATGAGGTGATGAAGATGTTCTGCCGCACTGATCAGAAGTCTATCTGTTATCTCTGCCCTGTGGATGAACATAAAGGCCACGACACAGTCTCAGCTGGGGCAGAAAGGACTGAGAGGCAGAGAGAGCTGGAGGAGAGACGGGGAGAAATCCAGCAGAGAATCCAGGACAGAGAGGAAGATGTGAAGCTGCTTCATCAGGAGGTGGAGGCCATCAATCAGTCTGCTGATAAAACAGTGGAGGACAGCCAGAAGATCTTCACTGAGCTGATCCGTCTCCTCCAGAAAAGAAGCTCTGATGTGAAGCAGCAGATCAGATCCCAGCAGGAAACTGAAGTGAGTCGAGTCAAAGAGCTTCAGGAGAAGCTGGAGCAGGAGATCAGTGAGCTGAAGAGGAAAGACGCTGAGCTGAAGCAGCTCTCAGACACAGAGGATCACAACCAGTTTCTCCACAACTACCCCTCACTGTCAGCACTCAGTGAGTCTACACACTCATCCAGCATCAACATCCGTCCTCTGAGACACTTTGAGGACGTGACAGCAGCTGTGTCAGAGCTCAGAGATCAGCTACAGGACATCCTGAGAGACACATGGACAAACATCTCACTGATGGTCTCTAAGGTGGACGTTCTACTGTCAGAACCAGAACCAGAACCAGAGAGCAGAGCTGGGTTCCTAAAATATTCATGTGAAATCAGACTGGATCCAAACACAGTAAACAGAGAGCTGGTTCTATCAGAGGGGAACAAGAAGGTGACATGGATTAATAAACCTCAGTCTTATTCTAGTCATCCAGAAAGATTCACTGATTGGTCTCTGGTTCTGAGTAGAGAGAGTCTGACTGGACGTTGTTACTGGGAGGTGGAGTGGAGAGGGACAGAAGTTTATATATCAGTCGCATACAAGAATATCAGTAGAGCAGGAAGTGGGAATGAATGTGTATTTGGAAATAATGACAAATCTTGGGCGTTATATTGTTCCTCAAGCAGTTATGGATTTGTTCACAACAAGATCTGGACCTCCATCTCAGGTCCAGTTTCCTCCAGAGTAGGAGTGTACCTGGATCACAGAGCAGGTATTCTGTCCTTCTACAGCGTCTCTAAAACCATGACTCTCCTCCACAGAGTCCAGACCACATTCACTCAGCTGCTACATGCTGGAGTTGGTGTTTGGGGTTCTGGATCCTCTGCAGGGTTCTGTAAACCCAAGTAGATTTCCTCTCTCATCTCTGATTGTTGATCTGGGTTCATGTTTCTGGTGTCTCTGCTGTTCTCTTCTTCTTTAGTTTTCTGCTTTAAATGTAGTTCTCTGTGTCTGTGTTCCAGGGGCCAGAAAGGATTTCACTGCTGATGTTTTCTTTCATTCCTATATGATAGAAATATTTCACCACATAGAAATCTCAACTTCTCTGGGTTCTAATAGTTTAGCTTTATTATTTGTATTGATTTATCTGGATGTTCTGGTTTCTCTTCCACTGTTCTGCAGAACAAATATCAGCTGATACTGAAGTGAACCGAATTTGCTTGTTTCCTTTATTGTGATCCAGAGAAGAAAGCTGAAACTGACATCCACTTCTTCTCAGTTCTTTAGATTTAGATCAGAAATATAAATGTCTGCTGTTCTGTCTTTTTGGCTTTGTTCAATAAAACATCTTGATTACAGAGAAATGTGGTTATCTTTCCATTTTTAGAAGAAAAAAACATTTTCTTTCCTCTATTTCTTACTTGAAAAGGGTCAACACATATTCATAGAAGAAAAGGAAAAAACATGGGAAACGTGACAAATCATCCGACTGGTAAGAAAGGAAATAAATATTTATATCCCCTCTTTTCAAAGTAAAATCGTTTTACATTCTGTGATCTGAGGATGAGCGTTTGTTTCTATCGTGAGCAACAATAACTTCCAACTAATGTCTGAAAACCCCCACTTTTACTATTTTCACCACTGCTGGCACCATAAGATCAATGAATTCGAAAACATAATTGATGCAGTTACTGTGTGCAGTTAAGTGATATTTTATATAACTTGTGTCCCGAAGCAGATCATTTGGCTTTGACTGGAGTACAGCTGTCTCAGAAACACTGAAAGGAAGTTGTAAATACTACTTTATTGTACTTTTCATGATTATCACAAATATCACCATGTCGTGATAGTGAAGAGTTTATTGGAGTGAAAGAAACCAGGACATCAGCGTTTGTAAATGGACACAAATAGATAAAAAGTTATCGACACAGAAGCCTGATAATCCTTGTTCCAAATCAATGAGTTTAATACTGAATCCAGAAATATGACCAATTACCAATGAAAACAGAGCAATATAGGAGATACAATTTTGTGACGTTAGACTTGAAAAAATGTTCAAAGACTTGTGACTTGAATTGGACTTTTACACCAATGACTTGGGACTTGACTTACGGTATGTTCACACCAAAGCGTCAAAAACACGCCGCACGCCAAAGTTTGACACTTGAACATTCGCACCTCGACGCGCGTCCAAAGCGAATTGGACGCACATCAAAATTTTATATTTTGACGCGTATCAAGTCGGAAATAAACAACTTGTGGCAGGAAGTAGTGCCAATCAACTTACCAGGTTGCTGTATCTCCTCACTTATATTCCTCCAAGCAGCTCCTTTTTATTCCTGTCTCTGTAGAGAAAGCAGCTGGTGTCGTATAGCTCGGGGTGATTAGCCACGGCCGTTATCAGTATTTTCTCCATGTTTTATGAATGAATTTTGCCGCACCTGACCTCGTGAACTGGGTCATAGCATCACGTGACACAGGTCACCAGGTTCCTGATTGGTTGACCCGGCGCGAATTTGACGCCCAAGTTCAGATATTTCAACTTCAGCGGCAGACGCAAAAACGTGCGTCACGCGCAAATGCACAAAATGCACCACATAAAATGACGCGCGTATTTTCTGATGCGCGTCAAACGCTTCATTTGCGCGAATGAGGCAGAAATGCGTTTTCGCGGCGCAAAAGCGCACGTGACGCAAGGCAGAAGCCCTATATTTTTGCATTGACTTTACATGTAAACCTGACGCCCTTGATGCTTCAAACGCGTTCAGTGTGAACGCACCATTAGACTTGAACCTGTTTACATGAAAGGATTAGATTTTTTACCTAATATCTAAAGTTTAAAACATTTATTTCACAATGGTGCACTTTTAAGTCATTTCACTCATACCATATAAACAGAGACTATCTCTCTTTACGTATGTGTGCAAGAGCTGCAGGACAGCCAATCAAATTAACCAGATTTTTTTTTATATACAGATTTTTAAAAGAAAACATGGTTTTCAATCAATTTACATTGATCACATAATTGCAATGTTGTTTCAAAAAAAAAAAAGTTTGTAAAAATTCAAAGTTTAAGACTTGCAAAACAATGACTTGGTCCCACCTCTGGCGGGACCTAAGCAGGACCCTCAAGCTGCAGCTGCCACGGTTCCCGCGTTGCTAACACCACCTGCGTCTCCATATAAAATCTTCACCACGTCCTCAGAAAAACAGAAAAGCTTTCAAAAATACAGACGTTATTGGGAAGACACACATCAGACAAAGATGGATGAGGAGGCGCCACGCTGTGGGCCCAGAAGATCAGTGTCACAGCTCCTTATATGGAGCTCCTAATATGGTGGAACAATATGTTAAGATGGATTCTCCTATTGTGGATGGATTGTTTAGGATGTAGTATTAGCCAACATAAATATATGTGGCCATATAACAGTAAATTAATTTTGTTAAGAGAAAACATTTTTTTAACATGTACATTTCCTTGATTAAAAAAAACAGTGTGCTTAGCATTATATTTATGATGTTGACAATTTTGAGAAATACAGTGGTCAATAGTGATTTCATATTTCTTTATTAGTGTGGTTTAACTGTGTGGATGACCAGAGCAGTCATAAGACAGGCAGAAGAGAAGTACTGTTCTATTTAATTATTTAAAGTTTAATGTATGACCAGAGTCGGATAGTAATTATGGCCCTTCCCCACTAGGATCGGGTCAGCCGGCCCGGCCCAGCACGCCCTGGTTGTGTTTCCATTGCCGTCTCAGGCTGTGGGCGAAGACATGGACGGGCTCCTTGTAGCAAAGTGGCGCGAAAAGTCCTTTACGTCATTTGTAAGCGGCACAAGCCTAGTAAACAAAAGCAGGCAGGCGCACGGAGAGTGGGATAAGACAGATAAAACAATGGATGGACCGACCCAGAGCCTGCTCCAGAGCATGTGGCTCTATTACATTGTGCAGGGGATGAGGGTGGGGGCAGAAACTAAGCTAGATGCTGTGATGCTGCACCTGTTGGACCAATAGTCGGAAAATCCTGAAGCAAGTTGTTTTCTTTTCAATAAAGTTTTAATTTCTCTCTAATATTGTTGCTGGCTTCTCTTCTCCATCACCAACAAAAGTGAAACTATTTGCCAATTAATAACAACACATGTTCATACTTTAAAATTTTCTGTCCCCAATCAAAACAAGCTTCAGGTAGTTTCCCAATGCCAAACCCATGTAACTCCAATAAAACTATTAGAATTTTGATTAGAGTATCAAAGGCTTCGTTTTGTATTGGTATCAAACAATCAGGGTAACATCTGTGATTCCAATTATTTTTTTCAACAAGGTTAACTGCCACAAATTCCGTACGGCTTCGAGGCGGTTCTGGTCCGGCATCCGGCGTCTCAGGAAGGCGATACGGTGCCCCACTGTAAACAGTGTTGGTGGCGTGCTGCTGACCTCGACTTGGGACGTCCTGAGTCGGTGGACGGAATACTTTGAAGACTTCCTCGATCCCACCGACACGCCTTCCAATCTGGAAGCGGAATCTTGGGCCTTTGTGTCGGGCTCTCCGATCTGTGGTGCTCAGGTACAGAGGTGGTTAAAAAGCTCCTCGGTGGCAAAGCTCCGGGGGTGGATGAAATTCGCCCTTAGTTCCTTAAGGCTCTGGATGTTGTGGGGCTGAGTTGGTTAACGGGACTCAGCAATATTGCGTGGACATTGGGGGCAGATCCCTTGGATTGGCAGACAGGGGTGGTGGTCTCTCTATTTAATAAGGGGGAGCACAGAGTGTGTTCCAACTACAGGGGGATCACTTTTCCGAGCCTCCCTGGTAAGGTCTATTCAGGGATTCTGGAGAGGAGGGTCCAACGGATACATTCCTGCAATTTCCGCCCTACATTTATTTTAAACGCATACCCAAAATAAAATTAAAGCTGTTCTTGAACCATTTTGAGTAGAGACATGGCAAGGGTGTTTTTGGAAAGCAAATAATCTAAAATCTATCCCAGAACTGTATTGATATCTCCGAGTGCTATTGTTACCAAGCAATATGAATTTAAATACACTGAAAAAAAATTTTTTTTATGTCCGATTATTTATTTCTATAAATACATGCTAAAAAAGTGACTTTAAAAAGAGGTGGTGACCTAAAACACACTGTGGGTCTAAAGCCTGAAGTATTACCTTCATCCACACCAAAAATGAGTATTCTGCACAAATCTCTCTAACTACAGGTCAAAGGTGGCTAAAAGTGTGCCATATGCGCCATCTACTGGGTAAATGCTGTAGTCTTCACTGAATTAAAAACAGTCAGAATCATTACTGCATCTTCTCATATAAAGCTCCACGGCTTCCTTCAATGTTTTATTTTGATTATAAAGGACACTGTGCTGAAACAGTATGTTACTGGTACGCACTCTGCGTAATCTCTTCATGAATAAGACATTTCACGCACGTCATATACTATGGCAGCAACTAAGTCCGCCCGGTCAAGTTATATATCTGCGTTTACAGCATTACATTGGCTATTCGATGCGTCAATCATCAGAGTTCTGGACCGCGACTGGTTCGAGTTACTTACCATAACGTGACTTTCCATCCATGCGCCATTGGTTGGAGATCTACTGTAAGTAAGGAATAAACCGGATGAATATTTCTTTTTCTTCTTCTGGGCATGCTCAGTGACCTTTGTAGGCGGAAGTGGAGGCGAAGGAAGCGGAAACAAAGCACTAAATGACTACAAAAATTGCGTTTAGACATTTCGGAAGTGCATTTTTACAGTTTATTTTAGATTTTTTTTATCGGTTTTACTGTTGTCCTGGACTGATCACTTTATTGGAGGACTTTAATCGAAACCTTATTAATGTAAAAAGACCGTTTTTGTTCGAAATGGATCGGTTTTGTCACTTTTATTGGACTACAAAGGGGTTGAGTTAAATATACTTTTTACCTCCGTCAGGAGAACGTTTGTGTTTGCAAAAGCGCTTGCTGTGTCTACAGTTATGACAGTATCCTTGATTGCCACCCATAATTGGAATCACAAGGCTCTTAGCTTTCCAATGATATAAAATAGGTATAGGTTAATAGAAGTTAGAAGTCAGAAATCGAAGTCAGAAATCAGGTGGAATTAAAAGTGAAAGTGGGTCAACCCGTATACGACCTAGCAGCTATCGAGGGGTTAACCTCGGATCCAGCAGGAGGTTTTGTCCTAGCCGTTGAACACTGGACCAACTCTACACCCTCTGCAGGGTTCTGGAGGGTGCGTGGGAGTTCGCCCAACTGGTCTGCATGTGTATTGTGGACTCTAGAAGGTGTTCAACCGTGTCCCTCGTGGAGTCCAATGGGGTGTGCTCCGGGAGTATGGGGTACCTTGTCAATTAATGCGGGCTGTTAGGTCCCTGTATGACAGGAGTTTAGTTCGCATTGCTGGCAGTAAGTCGGGTGCGTGTCTGGTGAGAGTTGGACTCTGCTGTGGGAACCCCTTTGTCACCGATTTTGTTCATAACTTAAATGGACAGGATTTCTAGGTGCAGCAAAGGTGTTAAGGGGAATTATTTTGGTGTTCCAGGCATGTCATGGAAGGAGACTCAGGAAAACCCAGGACACGCTGGAGGGACAATGTTCCTTAGCTGGCCTGGGAACGCCTTGGGATTCCTCCAGAGGAGCTGGCCCAAGTGGCAGGAGAGAGGGAAGTCTGGGTCTCCACTCCTTAGCTCAGTCTCCATCTGATGGTATCGAGCTAACGCTGGGCTCGGCGAAGGCTGGCGTTCCCTCGGTGTAGATCATCTCCAACATCTCGGAAAAAAACATAACTTATCATTAAAATAATGTACAACCAGTAACACGTAACAAAGCTGCTGTTGCTAAGAGCTAGCCTCAGAGCTAGCTGACAGACCTAGCCTATCTGCACGGTAAAGAAAAGCGTGACTACACGTGCTTGAGTGAGCTCGCTACCAGACTTTTTCATCAGCTGCATCAAAAGTGCCTAAAATCAGTCATCACTCACCGTTTTCCGACATTACAGATGCCGATGATGGAGCCGGCTTCTAGCCCAACAGGAATGTTTTGAACTCCGCTGGAAGCCGTGCATTTCCATTCGGTGACATCACTTTACACTCACGACGCCTGGCCAATCAGTGGCTACCTTTACGTAGGTAGGAGTGAGAGTGACATCACTTTACCGGACCAATCAGTCTATAGGTGGGGGTGGTGGGTAGTCCAAGAAAAAGGGGTCGGCTCGGTCGCAGGGCCAAGCCGACCCAAGTGGAAAAGGGGCATTAGTTACATTTACTCTATTAACCTTTTGGAGAGAAAAAAAAATCTACTATTAGGAGTAGTTTCCCCTTTTGGGTAATATTATCAAATTTCTAGGCCTGTCACAATAAATCAGTTAATCCTATAATAAATTCAAATGAGCTCAACAATTTTTTCAGCCACAATAATTTCCATTTGCATGCTTGTTTTGCTTTTGTCTCCCTCTTTAGTAATGACACTGGATGAAAAAGGGCTAACATGATATATATCTGTAGTGGTAGAGTAACATGGGACGTCTTGTTTTATTCAGGACTTTTTATTTACTAAACTCCTGATAGTTTTTCCTGTTTTTTCTGTCTGAGCAAAGAGATTTACATTTTTTTAGAGGGCAATCTTGTTTGCAGAGTTGATCCTTCTTTTTTAATCGTTTCGGTTGTTTTGTTAATTTATATTGGATATTAAAAATTTCTTCCAGTTGCAGCGGTAAATGTTCTTTAGAAGTTAAAGTTTATTGATCTTTTCGGAGAGTGTACATGTATTATTATTATTACATTAGTTGGAAACAGTCTCAAAACAAAAACATGAGCATTTATCGCTATCATTTCTGGGGCAATTTATAGTACGGTGAAATTTGCTGTCGTGATAGGCCTGGAAGTATCGCTACTCTTGAGTAAAACTTCTGGCCCTGTACCCACCGTGAGTGGCTTCAGTAAATAAAGAAGAAACATGTTTTCACCAAAAATGGACAAGACCCAGACGTGGAGTTTACGTTCAAGTGAGACCTCTTGTTTCTACACAGGCTTTGTTGTTCTCATAATTTCTAATTAATGGATTTAGTTGTAAAATTTGTTTCAGTTTGGTCTTTAAAACGCCAGAATTTGCACAAAACTATATTTCTGCCTGTCTGTTGACAATCAGATGTTTGGATCAGTTAATAAGTACTTTAGTCTTTCGACCAAATACCTTTTTAGTCTTGAGTAATTTCTTGGATGACCACTTATCACTTTTACTTGAGTAAAAATAAAAAACACTGGCATAAAATAAATCATACCACTACTGTCCCGCCCCACGAGAATCGGCCACTTGGGCCGAGGTGGACATCCCTCATTTTAATTTCTTAAAAGGTTGCAACCCTAATGCCACGTTCACACCACACGCTTTATCGCAGCCAAAAAACGCTCACAAAGCAACTAGTTTGAAGCCAATAGATTTTTAAGCCCGAAGCTTCCAAAGCCCGCCACTTGCTGAGCCAAATAAGTGCCTGTTTTGTTTTGTTGTTTTAAATCAAGTATACAAAATGAGATGTACCAGGCACTATAGTTTCACTTTCACACACACAAATCACCGTGATTTATAGCTCGCTCATGTACTTGTTACGCGCAAGGAAAACCAGCATGTTAACCTTATGTGGTTTGAGAGAGGATCTGAGAGGGGTGATAAGTCCAGCAACAACATCGTTGTGCAAATACATACCCTATTTATGGAGAAGCGACTTGAATGCAAGTTTCTCCACAGTGGAAAATGGCAACATCTCCTCCACCAGATACCATGTAACAGCGCCTGTCACTGTCTCTGCTGTACTTGCCGACTCGAGCAAAGGCTTCGCCGACTCGAAGTGTTTGGCTAGCACCGGCATGAGCTGCCCCGCAACTCTGTGTGGCAGGAGGCAGCGGCACCCGCGCCTTAATAGCTGGATGGTAGCTAGCTAGGTGAGCCCTTAAATTTGTTGGGTTTACTCGTTTTACTTGAATAGTTTTGCCACAGATTTTACATATTGCCTCATTTAAATTGTCTGGTTCCCCTTTTCATTTGGCTGAAAGCCGAAATGCTCCCAAGGGGGCGAAGTAACATTTGGTTTTGATACCAGTGCAACAGCCATCCTTCTCAACATCAAGAGCGGTAATGGCGGTGGCCCGTCATGCAGCGCGGTGGGCTACTTAATATCACAATATTAAATTTTTGCGAATACTGCGACAGCCCTATACAAAACCATGAAGTACTGCTTTCAACGTCATAGAAAATGTAATAAGGATATCAGCAGCATCTGATAGGTTTCCTAGAGAATCTACAGTAAACCTTCCTCTGGGCTTCATTAGTCCAGCATATGGCGCCAGGACTCCAGGTGTAGAGAGGATGGAGCGCTAGGGACCACCTCTGCACTCGTGTTTGTTCAGCTGACGTCTTGAAGTGAAGGCCTCACCACACGACTGGCAGGAAAACGGTTTCTCCCGTTCATGGGTCTTCATGTGCACCGTCAGGGTGTATCTTTTGGCAAAACTTTTTCCACAAACAGGACATGAGAAAGGCTTTTCGCCCGTGTGGGTCCTGATGTGGTTGATCAACACGGTGTTGTCAGAGAAGGATTTGCCGCACTCCTCACAAGAGAACGGCTTCTCGCCGGTGTGGGTTCTCATGTGAATCTTCAGGTTACGCTTCCGAGTGAAACTTTTTCCGCAGGTCAAACACGGATGAGGCTTCTCACCTGTGTGGACCCTCAGGTGTTCGTTTAAACTGCCTCTCACCCTGAAGCTTCTCCCACACGTCAAGCATGAGAACGGCTTCTCGCCGGTGTGGATTCTCATGTGACGGGCCAGATCGTAGCTGAGCCTGAAGGACGAGCCGCAGACCGTGCAAGCGTGCGGCTTCCCCTCTGTGTGAACACTCACATGAATTTTAAAGGTGGTCTTTCTGATAAATCGCTCTCCACAGGTCGGACAGGAAAACGGCTTCTCGCCTGTGTGGGTTCTCACGTGGATGGTCAGATCAAATCGTCTAAAGAAGCGTTTTTCACAAGTCGGGCATGAAAAGGGCTTCTCGCCTGTGTGGGTTCTGGTGTGACTATCCCACTGGCTGCTGGTTCTGAAGGATTTATCACAGAACTCACAGGGATAGGGCTTCTCGCCCGTATGGATCCGGATATGTTTAGTCAGGTCATCCTGCTTATTGAAACCTTTTTCACAGGCCGTACATTTGTAAGGCTTCACACCTGTGTGAGTTCTCAGGTGAGCAGTCAGGCACCTCAGCTGAGTGAAGCTTTTCCCACACACTTCACAAGTGGGTACGTTTTTTTTGCGCCGCTTTGATTTTGGGTTTTTTAGATCGTCCCTGTGATTCCTGGTGTCCTGAGTTCGCCTACCTGGCTGCAGATCTTCATTTCTACTTGATCCTGAGTCTTCCTGGTTGCTTTCTTGCTCTTGTTGGTTCTCAGCTTCAGGGTGGTTCGATGATAGGAGCTGGTTCTTGATTGGTGCTGGTTCACTGTTGTCTTTTTGCTCATTAGTAGGAGATACCATGAAGGTTTCAGCCTCCCGCTTCACTACAAGCTGATCTTCATCCTGATCAATGCAGAGTTCCTCTTTAATCTCTACAGGTTCTGGTTCCTCTTTAATCTCTACAGGTTCTGGTTCCTCTTTAATCTCTACAGGTTCTGGTTCCTCTTTAGTCTCTGCAGGAGTCACCACGAAGCTGTTAATCTCCTGCTTCACCATTGCTCCTTCATCCTTAAAGATGCACAACTCAACATGTTCCTCTTTAACTGGCCGAGGTTCTGTTTCTTTTAATTCGGTCATCAGCTGAGGTTCCGGTTCCTGCGGTTGCCCTTTCATCTCCATCCCTGTTGGTTCTGGTGTCCGACACTGGTGTTCCTCTCTGGTAAAGAGATGTTCCCAAGCAGACATGATGTGGCGTGAGGACTGAAGGACGGGAGAAGAAAAGAACATCAGGTTTAATGTAAAGTTTGGAGAAAACGACAACATAAGTTACCAAAGGTCAGAATCATTAAACCGGAATTGGATTTACTTTATCTGAAAGGAATCAGAATCATCTGTGCAGTGCAGATATCGAATGGTGTTATTTAAGAGGATCTCCATCTGTTGTTTAAAATTTTCTCTGCTTGTCAAAGATCTAGCTGTAAGGACCAGACCTGAACCAATCCAGTAACCTACCGCTGCAGACCAGAGAGGCTCCTTCACTGCCTGCCTCGTCTTCAAACCCATTTTTACTCTCTAGATCTCAACCTCAGCGAGACTTGGTTGGATCTCAATGGTTTCATTGTGTTGAATTTCTTTTTCGGTCTTCATGTTAAGATTTTAACGAATGCTTACAATGTGCGGCTATGTGCAGCAGTTTGTTGCAGCTGTGGTTGTTTTAAAGTGCTTTATAAATAAAGTTGGCTCAACATTGATGAGGCAGGTAAAGCTGTGCTGAAACAAAAAAGGAAAGACGGCGCTGCAGCGTTCGTGTCTGTTTACAACAGAAATCGCATCACATTCTGCTTCAGCTAAAGACAAAACATTGTTGTTTGGAAGAATGAAAGTAAGTGCTTAATTATGGTCTGTATGCCAAGTTTGCTCACACTGGTACTCACACTCAGTGTGTTTACATGCAGTAAGAGAAAGTCGAATTATTGCTCTAGTCCGATTAAAGTCGGAATTTTGAAATACATGTATACACCTTAGTCCGACTGAAGTCGAACCGAACTAGAGTTAAAGAAATCCAGCTAACCCACCCAGATAACGCAATTGGTAAATTAAATTTCTCTGCATGTAAACTCTAACCATGGCTTAGCAGAGCTTTTCACGGGAACTGACGAGAAAGCGGAAACGGGAATAGCAGCACTGGTACGACAACAACACAGCAGCAACGAGTGCAACACAGTTAAACAGTACAGCACTTACAAAATATACTGTGCTGCATTTCTTTGCTCATTGTTCATATCCTGCTTTTACTCGGTCTGCTTCACTGCTGTCAGTGTCAGTGTTTACCATCTGTGTGACTCTCGGGCAACTGGAAAAAGTCCAGCCTGAATGGGCAAATGTCGCCACCTAGCTTCGCGAAGACAAACATGCTTCATTCAATAATTCGATTTTCTGAGTGACATGTAAACTGGGATAAAGACTCCCATTCTGGTTAAGCAATTTAGATGTGCATGTAAACATGCTGACTGTCATGATGTTCTGATGGCAAAGGCAATTTTTTTTCCCCTTTTTGAACATGGTCAGGTTGTTGAACTGCATAAGCGGATTATCTCACAGCGCGCCATCACTGCTGAGGTGGGACGCAATAATGCCTTGTCCGCACATAGCCGGGTATCTCACAAAACAAAGATACTTTTCTACAATTCGGCCCGCCATCCACGCGAAAACGCAGATTTACGGCACCCAAGAAGGAATCTTTCTAAAAAAAAAAAACAGCCAACGTGAAGATTTGCATTTTCTCCGTTTTAAGCATTTCCGTGTGGAAAGAAATAACCAGAGTTTTAGGCTCTGCAACATCAATGCTGGGACAATAATGCTCAGACATCATTTGTGCGACCTGTGTTTACACTCAGAAACAGTATTTTGTCCTCAGAGATGCTAGTAGAATCTAACAGTTAGCAACCTCACAACATGGCGGAACACGGTCGGGACATAGACATCAGCGTTGCATTTTTTAACCAGAAAAAAGAAACAGTTGTAATTTGTCTTGGAGCACCACCGGTGCTTTTTAATGTTGCTCTTGAATGTGTGTGCGCACAGGGGTTGGGTTGGGGGGGGTATAACTGTGACCCCGTTTTTAAATCTGTAGGGGAGGGATGGGAATACGGTTTATGTGGCAAGTAGGGTTGTGCAGATAGACGAGAGCAACCATCGTGATGCCACGCCCCCCACCCTGTCAGACATACACTAGTCCTATAGTCTCTTCTATAGTCAGGAGGAGGATTGCAGCAATGCAGCTGCTTTGTTACAGGTGCGCAAAAACTTGTTAGGCTGCACATAAAAGGAGCTGAGGCAGGACAGCAAGGACTGAACCCACTGGCCGGAACACCGCGAGCGATGACTGGCGCACATGTCTCCAGCAAAACTGCAAGTGGCAGACAGGCAGCGCGAGGCAGATGAGTACGTGCCTCGCCTGCGAGTACCGTTTCACCTCTGGTTTGAGAAGCGAGCGAGGATCGCCGCACAACTTGCGGTATGCGCACTAAGGGTGCGCGGATATTGCTGCCTGCCTTTTGTCTTCCGGCTGTTTTCGGCTGAATGCAGGCGTAGCACGCCGAGGGTGGAGAGGTGAGTGCATCAAAGTAGATCAGCTGTTCGCCTGTTAGCCGACACAGGGGAGGAGCGCGTCGTGGAGCTGCTCGTTGAAAAGAACTTATTGTAAGGCTGTAACCTGGGAGGAGAACGACCTGGTAACAGGATACCTCAGATATTTTTAACAAGTCTGCCTATATTTGCTTTTATCCAGAGTAAGGCAAGGCAAGGCAATTTTATTTGTATAGCACACTTTCAACAACAAGGTAATTCAAGGTGCTTTACGTGATTAAGGGGTAAAATAAATATAGCAGTAAAACACAAAGCATATAAAATAAAAACAGCAATAAAGCAAGAAGCACGCACAAAACATATGATGAAAACATTACTCAAAGGCAGCTCTAAACAGTTACATTTTTAGCTGTGATCTAAAATAACTCAGTGTTTCATCAGCTTTGCAGTTGTCTGAAAGTTTGTTCCAGATTAGAGGAGCATAGAAACTGAAAGCTGCTTCTCCATGTTTGGTTCTGATTCTAGGGATTATTAGTAGACTGGAATTAGAGGACCTGAGTGGTCTGGGGGGGGTTTGTATAGTAACAGTAGATCTTCAACATACTTTGGCACTAGGCCATTCAATGATTTATAAACTAGTAAACATATTTAGAAGTCTATTCTCTGAGCTACAGGGAGTCAGTGTAAGGACTTTAGAACTGGGGTGATGTGCTCTACTTTCCTGGTTCTAGTGAGGAACACGAGCGGCAGCGTTCTGGATCAGCTGCAGCTGTCTGACTTTTTAGGCAGACCCGTGAAGACACTGTTGCAGTAATCAATCCGACTAAAGATAAACGCATGGATGAGTTTTTCTAGGTCCTGTTGCGACATCAGTCCTTTAATCCTAGAAATGTTCTTTAAGTGATAGAAGGCTGACCTTGTTATTGCCTTTATGTGACTTTGGAGGTTCAGGTCTGAGTCCATTACTACACCTAGATTATAGGCCTAATCAGTAGTTTCTATCTGTATTAACTGAATCTGTGTGCTAACTGTTGATCGTTCCTCTTTAGGTCCAAAAGTAATTCAGTTTTTTTTCTGTTCAGCTGGAGAAAGTTATGGCACATCCATACATTGATTTGCATTGATGCAATTACTTAGGGTTTGAATGGGTTCTAAGTCACCTGGTAACATTGTAATGTACAGCTGAGTATCATCCACACAGTTATGGTAGCTAATCCTATTGGTTGTTATAATCTGGGCTAGTGGGAGCATGTAGATATTAAATAAAAGGGCCCCCAGGATGGAGCCCTGGGGCACCCTACATGTGACAGTCTAACTGCGCTTTTAAATTCAAGTGTTAATCTTATATTCTCCCGTTTTGTTTTGTAATGTCACGTAAGTTGCGAGCACAGAGCAGGTGCTATTGTTCGCTCACATTAAGGATGCAACAGTACTCGGTAAAATACCGAACTGTTCAGTACGACCTGCACGGGACAATACGCTTTCATGTCCCACTGGATTTATGTTCTAATAATTTTGCAATGGGCTTCACACAGGCGTGTGTGCCTTTAAGGCAACAGGCCTGCTTCTGCATGTCAAGGTCCAATCGCCTCCGCTCACTCACAGTGACCAACCTATCACACTTTGGCCTGTTGGCTGCAGCTCATAGAAGCAGTATATGAAAGAAAACAAGCCGGCATGGCCAGCGGTAGCGGAGAAGTTGAGAGAGAACGGTTCGAAGAAGCATCAGGTTTATTTAAATCGTCGTGTGGGCGCATTTTAGTTTTGCTGTTGAATACACCAGTGAGGGAGTCTGTAAACGCTGCTTGAGACATGTCCCTTACTTAAAAAGAAAACACAAGCAATATGGCCAAGCATGTCCAGCGTAATCATCCTTATATTACGCTTTCTGAACACAGGAGAGTCGAACACCCCAAAAAGGTAACGGCAGCAAAACAACAACTGTCCTAAAAGAATGCTTTCAACAGACCTACCATGCCACCTCGGAAAAAAACTAGTTTTGTTTTTATCCGAGCAGTGGGAGTGATAGCCAAAGATTTGCAGCCCTTTTCTGTGGTCGAAGATGAGGGGTTTCGCCACTTGGTGAAAACGCTCGACTGACGTTATGTTGTGCCCAGCCGTACACATTTCAGCGATGTCATAATTTCCGACCTCTATGACAAAGCGCGCAAAGGCATTTAAAAAGATTTGGCTCAAACAAAAAGCCTAGCACTGACTACAGATAGTGGGACCTCGAGAGCAACAGAAAGTTACTTGACTGTGATGGTCCACTATATGTTGGATTGGAAAATGAAAAGCGCAGTAATGCAGACAAGCCCATTGTATGAAAGCCATACAAGTGCGCACTTGGCAAAGGAATTAAAAAATGTAGTGACGGGTTGGAAGTTGGAGAGGCCAAATACTAAATAATAAAGTTAGGAAAGTTGTCACCTTTTTCCACAAAAGCACAACAGCCCACCATGCACTGACTGTGAAACAAGAGATGTTAAACCTGCCTAAGCACAAGTTAATCCACGATGTCACCACTAGGTGGAACACAGCACACATCGTGCCAAACATGTTGGCACAATATGTAGAACAGCAGCCTGCCATCTACTCTGTATTAACAATGGACAATATTGACTGACGATGAACAAAAAATGGCAGAACTGACTGAAGTACTGAAACCACTGAAAACTGTAAGAACTCTGATGAGCACCCCCACCATGTCAATGATCCTCCCTTTGAAGGAAATGATCTTCAAATTAATGGCACCAGCTGATGAAGACAGTACAGCAATAAAAGAAGTCAGTTGAAAGTCAGAGGAGGTTTCTTTTTTTGCTGAGTTTAGTTGGAACTTTGATTTCTGGTCTTTTCTGAAATCATCAACAGAAACATTAATAATGCAAGGACTCTATTTGCAACAGCGGAAAGACTAACTAATCCTTTGGTGACAGTAGCCCCTGAACTAAACTCTACCAGGGCCTGCAATTAATTTGCCAGCGTTTTTACTGAAAAGATTATTAGACGGTCAATCTATACCTCAATACCGAACCCCCAACCAATGCCATCCACAATCAACAACAATGTGGAGAAAATGTCTGAATTCCACGGATTAAACCAAAAGTACCTTTAAAAATTATCCAGGCTGCTTTCGCTTCTGACCCCAGCGCATGTTAACATGCTCATCTTTCTCAACAAAAATCAGTAGACTCCTGCTAAAGTTGTATATAAGTTACGGTTTCTTTTTTTTGGTCTTTTTTACTCTGTTAATGAGCCTAATTTATTGTTAGGTATGCGATCTCTCTCATCCTCTTTCTCGACTCTTTTTGCCAAATGTAACACAAAACTATCAGACCTATAAGTATTATATTTTTTTTATTAAGTTATTGTTTAACAAGATTTTTTTTTTTTACTTTTTTGGAGAAGAAAAAAAATATGAGCGTCAGTTGTGTTAATGAGTGCCGTCTTTTAGCTGTCGGCTCCGCAGCTTATAGCGCATATTTTCTTTGTGCAACTACCGTGAATTAATTCTGTCTAACTGCCACAAGAGGTGTCCCACTTGTAATGAAGATCTCAATGAGGAAACGCGCTATTTTTCTATTCTCACTGCATTTTAATATAGCCTATGAACAATGAATTTTAATATAAAAATATCAATGATTAATCGAAAATCGATTGTTAACTCTCCCGATGAACGATGAAGACAGTTTAATCGAATGCCCATCCCTAGTGAGCACACAGATTCAGTTAATACAGCTAGAAACTACTGATCAGGCCTGAAGTCTAGGTGTAGTCTATGTGACCTCCAGGGTCACATAAAGGCAATAACAAGGTCAGCCTTCCACAGCTTGAAGAACATTTTTAGGATTAAATGACTGATGTCGCAACAGGACTTCGAAAAACTCATTCTTGCGTTTATCTTTAGTCGGATTGATTACTGCAACAGCGTCTTCACAGGTCTGCCTAAAAAGTCAATCAGACAACTGCAGCTGATCCAGAACGCTGCTGCTCGTGTTCCTCACTAGAACCAGGAAGGTAGAGCTCATCATCCCATTTCTAAAGTCCTTACACTGGCTCCCTGTAGCTCAGAGAATAGACTTCTAAATACTTTTACTAGTTTATAAATCATTGAATTCAAATTCAAATTCAAAATTACTTTATTAATCCCAAAGGGAAATTAAATGTTGTTGTAACTCATTATGCAAGTTCCTTCAAAGATTTGTTGTAGATGCTGATGGCTGTGGGTAGGGATGATCTCCTGTAGCAGTCTGCAGATCTGAAGAAGCCTCTGACTGAAGACGCTCTGTAGTTGTCTGACATTTTGATGTAGAGGATCCTCTGGATCTATGGCGTCTTCTTTTCAACTCATCAGGGTTTTGTGGCTGTAGTTGAGGTATTATTTGAGCTTTTGTGATGTTAATCAGCTGCTGCCAGTTGTAAACCACCTTGTTGCCATGGTTATGCATCATAACAAATGTCCAAAAATAAAAAGTATCAGCAAAAATCCTTCCAGCTGCACAGCATTCAAAACCAGAGAGAACAGTTGTCCACAAAAACAATGTTTCTACCAGAAATGGAAGAATTAAAGTTTTAAAAAAGAAAAAAAAGAAAAAAAAATATGAACCAAAGTAACAGAGCTACTCCAACATGCTGCCACCTTGAGTGGCGCAATTCCGGAAGGCTTAGCACCAAAGTATGTTGAAGATATACTGTTACTATACCAATCCCACAGATCACTCAGGTTCTCTAATTCCAATCTACTCAACATCCCTATTAGAACCAAACATGGAGAAGCAGCTTTCAGTTTCTATGCTCCCCTTATCTGGAACAGACTTCCTGACGAGTGCAGAGCTGCTGAAACTCTGAACTGCTTTAACCTGCACATCGAAGATATTTCTGGAACACCAGCGGATTTTTTTATCCATGACAGAAGCTTTTAACTACGAAAAACATGTCTCAGGCCCCACTCATTTGAAAGGACACACTTTAGATCTGGTTTTTACACTCGGCCTGCAGATGGCCAATGTGAGTGTAGAGGATGTGCACCTAAGTGACCATTTTGGTGTGTTTTTTGATTTATTGGGGACTTCTGAACCGTGCCCCCTACCTGTTAAAGTGGAGAGGAAGATTATTACAAAGTCAACTGCAGAAAGGTTCTGTGAGAGCTATGACTCATCTGTTGTTAATGTCTGCACTGAAATAGATTAACTCATGCTCTCCTTTAATAGTCACTGTGCTACCATCTTGGACCAAGTGGCACCTTTTAAAACGAACAATCTGGAGCGTAAACAGTCGTGTCCCTGGATTAACGACAATATTGTGAATCTTCGGAGACCATGCCGTAAAATTGAATGCTTATGGCATGCCACCAAACTTGAAGTTCATAGACTACATCTAAGGGACCTTGTCTCCTCTCTAAATGATCTATTAGATGAGGCCAGATCTAAATATTTTCACCAATTGATTGCCTCTAATAATAATAATAATTATCCACTATAAACAGCATGAAAGTGTCCTCCTGCCGTCTAGATGTTGTTCCGGCCCGGCTCTTTGTTAATAGTTTAGATTCAATCGGACCGTTGATCACTAAAATGTTTAACATGTCACTTTTAGCTGGTGTATTCCCATGCTCTCTTAAACACACCGTTGTGGAACCGCAATTGAAGAAACCTAGCTTGGATCCAACCGATCTTCAGAATTTTAGACCTATATCAAAGATCCCGTTCTTGGCTAAAATCCTGGAAAAGTTGGTCTGCAACCATTTTACAGCGTTCTTGGAGGCAAACAACGTCTTTAACACTTTACAGTCTGGTTTCAGGAAGTTTCATTCCACTGAAACAGCATTACTGAACGTGTCTAGCGACATCATGATGGCTGCCGACTCTGTTAAAAGCTCCGTCCTGGTCCTATTAGACCTGTCGTCTGCATTCGACACGGTGGACCATGGGATCTTGTTTACTAGACTACGGGATGTGGTCGGCATGTCAGGCCCGGTGTTAGAGTGGTTTAAATCTTACCTGACTGGTAGAACTTTCTGTGTGTCTTCTAACAACTCGGTGTCTAAACCTGCGGACTTACAGTGGGGTGTACCCCAAGGCTCAGTTCTTGGGCCTCTTTTGTTTTTGATCTATTTGCTCCCTTTGGGTGAACTGATTCAGCAGTTCAGTGATGTCTCATATCATTTGTATGCAGACGATCTCCAGCTGTACTGCTCTTTTAAGCCCTCCGAACCCCAGAGACTGGTTTCTTTAACTAACTGTCTGGCCAAAATTAAGATATGGCTAACTGATAATAGCCTCCACCTGAACTCTGGTAAAACGGAAACTCTAGTTATAGCCCCGGACAGTGTTGTGCCTCTTATTACCCAGCACCTTGGGAACCTCAGCAGCTCCGTAAAAAGAAGCCTGAGGAACCTTGGAGTAACTTTTGATGAAGCGATGTCACTTGAACGACACACCAAACAGCTCATCAAAAATTGTAACTTCCATCTGCGCAACATCTCTAAGCTCAGACATATGGTCTCAAGCCAAGAGCTAGAGATGGTTGTCCATGCTTTTGTTTCCTCGCGACTGGACTATTGTAACAACCTGCTTACATGTCTCAGTAAAAAAGATTTGGCTCGTTTGCAAGTAGTCCAAAATTCTGCTGCGAGGCTTATGATCCGCACTCATACGAGAGCCCATATTACTCCAATCTTGAAATCCTTACATTGGCTCCCTGTCACACACAGAATAAAATTTTAAATTCTGGTGCTGACTTTCAGGGCTCTTCATGGCCGGACGCCCGAATACATTAAGGCCCTGATCCTGCCATACGTCACAAACAGGAGACTGAGGTCCTCCTCTCAGAACCTGTTGATGGTCCCCCTGCACTTGTTTTAAAACTAGAGGAGACAGATCATTCCAGGCTGTTGCTCCTCGCCTTTGGAATGAGCTTCCCCAGTCTCTGCGAATGTCAGAGTCATTGGACAGTTTCAAGTCCCAACTGAAAACCCATTTGTTTAGGCAGGCGTTCTCGCCTCACCCCATAGCCCTTTGTGCATTATGATGCTTTCTTTTGTACTTGTTTCTGGAACTGACTTGTATGTGTACTGTTTTCTGTGTATGTTTTTAATTGTGAAGCGCTTTGTGACCCTGGTCTGTGAAGGGCGCTATATAAATGAACTTTACTTACTTACTTAAATCGAGACTTTTAACCCATCTGTTTAAAATTGCCTTCGAGTAAATGATTACTGTCATATGTATCAAATGTGTTCATGTTCTCTTGCTTTATTGTGTATCGTGTGTTGTGTGTGTTTGATGCTAATTTGTTACTTTTAAATTTCCAATGTTATATTCTATGTTTGCTTGTTTTGTTTTTTATTCACCAAATCATGTAAAGCATCTTGAATTACCCTGTTGTTGAAAGTGTGCTATACAAATAAAATTGCCTTGCCTTGCCTTTTTTTGTTATTTTGGAGGTGTGGTCTTAAACTTTTGATCAACTGTAAAACAGCTTGTTTCAGTGTAAGCAAGCAATTAAGTTTTAAATTAATTGCATGTTCAAAAAATTTTTTGTCTCATACCCCTTTCTTCTTGTTGAAGCTGTGCTTGTAACCTTGTTAATATTCAACCGTGCAAAATATGATTTTAAAAAAAAGTTGTTTTGCTATTTTTCCGAGTGGTCTTAAACTTTTGATCGGGACTGTAGTAACTTGGGAAACATTTTTTAATATTGTTAAATTCCGATTTCCAAGGAAGATTTTAAACAACCATCACAGTCAAAATAATATTACATAGGAAATAAGAACAGGCTGTTTTCTAATTTCATTTTAGCCGTAATTAGTAAACATTTATGTGGAATGCCTAATATGGTAGCTGCATCAATAAATAAGCTTCTTCCGAAAGATATTTAAATATTTAATGTCTCTTCTTTGATACATTTAACAATAGAAATTGCTTAAGAATTAAAACATCAAATTAATAAATAATGTGTTTGTAAAATAAAAGTTTTATCACGCTTTTAATACAGATACAGCCTCAGTTTATCAGCTCACTGTATGGTTTACGCGCTGTTTTCCCCTCCCAATATGGCGCACGGCGTGACGTGCCGCTGCAGCTCAGACAGCAGTTAGCTGGTATTGAGTTGCACAGCTCACCAATGATGCTTTTCTTACCAGCTAAACTCGTCTCTGTCACTCGGAAAAAGCTCGAAACGACCCAGTGTCCGGAGAAACTTCCCAGTGGTCTCAGCCTGAAGGTCGTTTTGTGCCTCTAAAAGGAAACTGGCTCCTTCTTCTTCTAGGAGCGTTAGCTTCTCAGTTAGCTCAAAGGCTAACTAGCCTCTCTGGGGCTGCTGTTGCTGCTAAAACAGAGAAATATACATTAAAGGCAGTCTGCAAACAATATCTGCTCGTACAAATTAGACATTATGTTTCACATTTTTTTTAATGGTGAGCAGAAAAGCCCCAACCTTTCAGTCCTTTAACGTTTTCGCTTCTTTCACTGGTGGTTGGTAAACCGACTGGAAATGAGCATTACCACCATCTACTGGTTACTACGGGATTGACAACAAATTACTATATATTTTGCATTAGTTAAATGACTGTATTAAATATATTAATAAATATTCCAAATGTAGTGCCAAAAACACTGTTATAAGATATTTTATGTAAACATGAACTGGTCTATTTTAGAGTTCTATCCTATAACTTGGGATTTAAATAAAATAAAAACCATTTTCAACCCCATGAAACAAGTTGGTTGTTTTAAATACAGCACAGACAAGAAGCAAACATGACCTGGTAAATTTTAGATTTTTGAGTCATCAAGTTGTGAAACCACAATTCACTTGAAACTTTTCTTCACCTTTAATCTGACATACAGCCTCATCAAATCTATGGTGGACTAGAACCTTGCTAAATATTGTTCTCCATGAGCTGATAAAGAAGTCTTTAAAAAAAGTTTTCAGCCCCCTTACAGAAGTTGTTTTTCCATTTTTTTAAAACTTGACCTGGATAATTACAAAAACCAAATTATAATATAATATTAATGAGAGAAGAAAGCTATCTAAACCAAGCCCCCTAACTAAAAAAAGACACAAAATCTGTCTTGGTATGGGACATTTATTTATTATTAATGTATATAATGTCTCAATTAGAGCTATGATTGATTACAGACACAACTAAAAGAAGTCAATCACACATTTACAGTGAGTAAATGTATATGTTTCTCAGATGAAGATTTATTTTCCAATTAAAAGATTATCTTTATTATTAATCACACTTAGGGCTATTTTATGAGTACAGTAAAATAAAACCTAATTAATGGTGATTAATGATTAAAAATGGGTCCATCTTCAAAACAAAAAATTGACGTTAACATATTTTCCAAGGTGGTGAAGGGTTACTCTTCAATCAGAGGTTTCCTGCTTGTTTGGGCTTTTAAAGAAAGGTTTTCACGGCTTAATTTAGAGTAATTATACCAAATGGTGAGACAGGGGAATAAGGCAGGAACTCAAAGTTTCAGAACTGCATGGACAATCAAAGGAACTGAATCACACCTCAGAAACTCAACAGAAAATGATCGTTCCTCATGTTGATTCGGGCCAAAGCTGTTTACTGTTCAAGAACCGTTTGTAGTCCTGCCCAGTGGTTCTCCTACATCCATCTCTCAGCAGCATTGTGTCACTTAAAAAATAAAATAAAATAATAATAATAAAGGAAAATACCAGGAGCTTCTTCCACATTCCAACGTTTCAAGCTTGTAATTTTATTAAATACAATGACAAGCTCACAGAGTTCAAAACAACCATTATTTAAAGTTAAATTATTATGAATATTTTTTTATTACATTCTGGACAGTTGAGTAAAAAAAGAAGTTTAATTGCCAAATTTGTACCAGAAAGATGTTGAAACTTCTCCTGAAATAGCATCTAACTGTTTTTATTTGAGATTGGATCCATTTCACTGCTGTTCTGGCTGGTGGACAGAGTTTGAAAAGCTTCAAGGCCTTTTCTTTCACCGACGTTCAGACCTCTGTATTTTTCTATTGTCTATTGCCAACCGCCAATAGACATGAGAAGAAGAACAAAAAAAGAACAGTGTTGATGACTGTTCAACATAACAGAGGGAACTGGCTGGAAATATTTTATCTAAATTACAGCGGGGGCAAAAAAGTATTTGGCAAACACCGATTCACTTAAAAAGATTAGAAGGCTGTGATTTTAATCATAGGTACACTTCAACTCATAACGCCTCAACTGTGAGAGACAGAATGTAAAAGAAAAATCCAGAAAATTACATTGTCCGTCCATCTATCTTCTTCCGATTATCTGGGGTCGGGTCACGGTACATTGTATGATTTTTAAAGAATGTATTTGTATAATGGTGCAGAAAATAAGTATTTAGCCTGGGATGGACTGGCGACCTGTCCAGGGTGGAGATAGGCACCAGCCCCCCCGCAACCCAGCATAGGATGGACAGATACAGCTAATGGATGGATGGATAACTATTTAGCACCTACAAATCAGCAAGAATTTTGGTCCTCACAGACCTGTTACTACTTCTTAAGAAGCTCTTCTATCTTCCACTCGTTGCCTGTTTGGACTCATTATCTGTATAAAAGACACCTGTCCACACCTTCAAACAGTCAGACTCCAACCTCCACCATGGCCAAGACCAGAGATCTGTCCAAAGACACCAGGGACAAGATTGTACACCTGCACACGACTGGGATGAGCCGATCTACAATAGGCAAGCAGCTTGGTGAGAAGAGATCAACTGTTGGAGCAATTATTAGAAAAGGGAATAAATACAAGATCACTGACAATCTTGACCTGGGACTCCATGCAACATCTCATATGGTGGGGAACAAATGATCTTGAGAACGGTGAGGAAACAGCCCAGAACTACATGGGGGAAACTGGTCAATGACCTGAAGAGAGCTGGGACCACAGTAACAAAGGTCACTATTAGTAACACACTACGTCGTAATAGATTAAAATCCTGCAGCGCTAGAAAGGTCCCCCTGCTTAAGACAGTACATGTCCAGGCCTGTCTAGAGTTTTCCCGAGACCATCTGGATGATCCAGACGAGGAATGGGAGAATGTCATGTGGTCGGATGAGACCAAAATACAACACATCCCAAACACATCGCCTGGGTAATGAAGGAATAGCTACATAAAAAGCATTTCTAGGTTCTGGAGTGGCCTAGCCAGTCTCCAGATCAAGGGTGGATTTAGGATTGAAAAAGATCAGGGGCTTAGCCCAGATGACTGATGTGCAAAAATGTGTTGCTTTAAATGATACGACATCTCCGCTTTTGAATTCTGATCACCTTAAAGCCGATGAAAAGCACTGGATTGCACTTACCATGCTTTAATGAAGCAAACAACACTATCAATCAACAATATCACAAAAAGTCAGCTGCTGATTGAAGTCACCTCAGATCACTGGTCCAGGCAATACAGCTTACATCTATAAGTCTGATAATACAGTTAATATATAGACCAAAAAACAACTTTACGCACGGAGTACAGGAAAGTACATCAATAAAAAAAGATTTCCATGAGAGCATCTGAGCATCATCTCAGACCTGAACACCGTAATCAACGCATCTCGCTATCTGGGAGCTCACAGCGGGTTGAAGAGGTACTGAGTCTCCAAAGAGCACAGTGCAGCGCCAAGCACCGGTGCAGAAACGACGCATAGGCTGTATTCTGATCACTTTAATTTTATAAATGTTCCCTGGGTTTTAAAACTTTGGCTGAAGTGGGGCTTTAATCCCCGTCTCCCATTGGGCAGCGGAGCGCAGATTCAGCCTCAAGAACAACATCCCCCAACCCCCATGAGAAGTGTTATCGAAGTTCTTTAATAAAAGAGATGAGAGAGATTCCTTCAGATACTCTGAGGTTTTAATACAGACTTGGTTGATCAACACAAGGAGGTACAGCGTTAACAGAAAAATATGCCATACTGACCTGCCTTCCAAAACAAGACACAGGATTATATAGGTTCAGTAATCATGAGCCTATCACCTATGACATTACAAACAAACATTTCTCAGTCGGTAAGCATTTGACTCATTAGGTGTAGAAGATTTGATATAGAAGCATAATCAATGTGTGTCAGGACGTTCTTAGACGTAAAGGAGAGTTGCCATGCCAACCCAGGCTGTAAGAGTCTGAACCAGCAGGTTTGACCTGGCCTAAATTCATACAGTGTCACATAATCAGATTTGTCACCATGTCATAAAGAAAAGACACATAGTAACTGTTGCAGACACACAGCCATTGGGTGGCGCTAACCCACATTCTAGCTCCGACAGGAGAAGAAGAGGACCAGAGGTTGTATAAGCCACCACCACAGATTTTCACGCCCTCTCCAGTTCTGGCTTTCAGCCAAACAGCGCCAGGAGAGATCCAATCCTTCCTTCGCTGGCGACGGAAAAGACGTGAGTTCTGGGAGGAACTCACTCCGAGGACGACAATACTGCTGATCAATCAGGTGAAACAAACCCAGTGTTTTGAGATAAACCCCACTGTTCCGCCCTGAGCCCTGCTTTCTGAACAGATGCTGCCGTATGAGGCGAACCGCTAACAAGCGACTGAATGCCGCAGAACCGCGTCGAGACTGGAGCTTTACCCCACCGCGACAAAGCCTGGGACAAAGCTATCTTGAACCTGCAGAGAAGGTACTGTGTCGGTGAACTGAGGTGCATCTGATCGCTGTTTAGCAAGCCGGAGAGGACGACACGACGTTCCGAGCTAATGCTACCCGCGATTCGACAGCTATAATCCTCCCACTGCTGTGTGTTTTGGCTTCGCCCATCGTCCACGGAGCAACTTGGAGAACTTTAACCGTTCAATAAGGTCTGTCTGGGCAGAGGCGATATTAGGTTAGTTTAAACAAGATTTAAGGGTTGTTTGTTTCACTGTGATTTGTTACTTTGTGTAAGATTTCATTTATTGTTTGGGTACAAACAGGCCGGTCGGCCTGGAGGTTTAAACAGTGATTTTCGAGGTTTCCGATGGAAAGTCGTTTTATATCCTGCAACCTAAGTTACTTAATCCAACAGTTTTCCTTTGTTTGATGTTTAATAAATGATCCAGCGCAACTTTAAGCAGCTCCACAAGAGTTAGCTGTAAGCTACATGCTCTGGTGAACCACGCGGGCCCACCATTGACGGCATTTTATTCATGATAAATAGACTGCCATTAATGCTATTCAAAATAGAGATCGACTTTAGAACGGATAGTTTAAACACTAAACTAATCCTTTAAGTCATCTTTGAGACCGCCTTCTTGGTAAGTCAAAATACAAAATTAGATCGACATAATTGGTTAACGTCAATATAAAGCCTAAATATTAATTTAGATCAATCACTGCGGTTACCGATCCATTAAATAGAATCAATTATCTAAAGGTTATTGATTTCTAATTCAGCAAATGGTTTAATGAAACATTGCTTCTTCCAAATAATGTTTTTCTTCTCTTCTGCTTTGCATTGTGAATTGGTGATCCAGTGGGTGCCCCTAAACTTGGTAATTTTTACATAAAATTATTAATCTGATTAATAATTGCCCTAAGCAATTATTCATAATTATTCATAGCCAAAACCTACCTATTTGTGACACAACATAACTATCAGTACCTATCAGTATGTGAACTACACAGAACAGAACATTACATTTCTTCCACAACAGAAGTCATCTACCCGAGGCAAAAATCCAAAAACCTTAGGATACCAGCCTCTGCTGCAAAGGTGTCAAGTAACGAAGTACAAATACTTCGTTAACTTACTTAAGTAGAAATTTTGGGTATTTATACTTCACTGAAGTAATTATCTATTGGCCTACTTTTTACTTCTACTCCTTACATTTTCACGCAATTATCTGTACTTTCTACTCCTTACATTTTAAAAATAGCCTTGTTACTCCTGTTTCATTTAGTCTTTTATTAAAAAGAAGCACACAAAAAAAACCTATCCAAAAAATTCGCCAACTGGATAGAATTTGACTTCAGTTTTATAATAGTTTTAAACATCTACCATTCTGACACCCTGCTTGTATGCGATCCATTGCATACACTGCACACAAGGGGTCGCTTTAACCCAAATATTTTTTCCATATTCGTCTGTTTTTTTAGAACGGTAACGGGCCGCCCCTGGGCCGCGAGCGCCCCCTGGAGGGCCGCAAAAAAATTTAGTTTTTTACCTGTGGGCCGGGAGGGCCGCGGGACCGAACAAGTTATCAATTGAAGACAGCAGAATGACCACTGTTGTAAGACAGCTGCAATACACCATTACACCACTAGTGGCAGTAATGCCTCTGTTAGTTGTTGACTATCACGCGCCAATAAGCAGAAGAAGACACTCAGTCAACCGTAGCCTGTTATGGAAAAGTTAATATGGAGCAGTTTTTAAAGCGGAAAAGTGGAGACCAAAGTCGCGCCAGCCCGGCACAAAAGTCAAGATTTTTCCGCAAATACAATCCTGACTTCATTAAGTAGGGATTTGTGAATGGAGGTGACGAGGCAGAGCCGAGAGCCCAGTGTGTGGAGTGTGGGCTAATGCTATCCAATGAAGCACTGAAGCCTTCGAAACTAAAGCGGCATCTAGAAAGCAAACATCCATCGCTTGTGGGAAAGTCGGTGGAATTTTTCAAGCGAAAAGAAAATGGGCTTCAGATGCAGAAAAAGTCTGTTGTGTCACTGACTGGAACTTCTAAATGCGCGTTGAAAGCCAGCTACCTCGTAGCCAGACGAGTGGCACAGACCAAGAAAGCATTCACGATAGCGGATGAGCTAGTTTTACCTGCCGCTGTGGATATCTGCCGTGAGATGATCGGAGAGTCTGCTGCAAAAAAAGCTGCTAACCGTCCCTCTCTCAAACGACACTGTTAGTCACCGTATCGCGGACATGGCCGCAGACATACAGCGTCAGTTGCTTGAAAGAATAAAAACCAGCCCATTTTTCTCTTTGCAACTAGACGAGTCAACTGATGTTACAAATCCTGCACTGCTACTTGTTTTTGTTCGCTATCGCTGGGACAGTAGTTTGCACGAAGACATAGAGTTTTGTGGAGAGCTACCCACACGGACTACGGCTCAGGAATGTTTCGGCTGCATGGATAACTACTTCAAAGAGAACGGCCTCGACTGGCAGAACTGTGTTGGGGTGTGCAGCGATGGAACATATTTTTTGTTGCAGATAAAGTTCAAGCTTTTAAGAGGAAACTTGCTTTGTGGATGAAAAAGGGCTCAGGAAAAAAGGATGGACATGTTTCCCCTTTTGTCTGACTTTTTGGAAAACTCCCCCCAGGTAAAGATTAGTGACTTAGTCTCACAGCACCTCTCACAACTGACAGTGAAATTTGATGACTACTTTCCTGAGGATCCCAGAGAGGGACACATGTGGATTGTGGACCCATTTTCTGTGGATCCCACTAAAAATGATGTTGCTTTGCCCTCACATCTGGAATCTCAGCTTCTGGAAGTAGCCACTGACAGTACTTTAAAGTTGCAGTGGGACAGACTGGATCTGGGCTCCTTCTGGATTGCAGTCTCAAAAGAGAACCCATGTCTAGCACTGAGGGCTGTAAAACTACTCCATGCATTCACAACTACATACCTGTGTGAATCAGGATTCTCCATTGTGGCCACAACTAAGACCAAGGCCCGAAACAGACTCAAAGCAACACTGGAGGCTACCCTGAGAGTGAGCCTTTCCCCCATTCCACCCAGGCTGGATCTGATCATGTCTGTGAAGCAGGTCCGAGTGTCTCATTAAGAGGGGAACATAAACAGAGTTGTAGCTTGTCCAAATTGGACTGTTGTGACTGTTATTGTTCATTTATTACAGATACGAAGAGCAACTTCACGTTCTGCCATGCAAAAAAAGTTGACTGCTGAAACAATATTCAAATTATTTTGCACTTTATTTCAATTTGCACTTTGTTTCAATTTTCATTTACAAATTATTTATTTAATTTGAAAAATATTTTAGAAACATATTGTTTGTTTTTATTTATTTTTATTGATATACTTTTTCTATTTTCTTTTGTAAGTAAAATTTCTCTTTCAGACTGATTTGTCCCATGAATTGTGTGTTTGGCATCTTGTGTGCAGGTTTACATACACATGAATAATGAACTGATAAACTGCAAGTGAATTTTGTTAAATTATTTAATACAAATCAAACCACGGGTGAGATCAATAAACCAATACAGTGCTAATATTTGAATGGGCCCTGGCCCACTTTGTATTTTAAAATTTGGGCCCCGATATCAAAAAGGTTAAGAACCCCTGATTTAATACAGACGCGTGGACATTTTTAGTCTTGGAGTTAAAGCGGGGAGTACAAGTACCTGAGTCAATAAATTAATAACAATAACTTTGGCTGAAGTGGAGCTTTTAGTTCCAGTCTCCAGTGTGGCAGCGGAGCGCATTTTTAATATAACATTGTAATCGTTATGGCCTTAAGTAAAAGTTTTTTGGGGGGAGGTGTGGCTTAAGCTTGATTCTTTAATGTCATTTTTTAAATTACATTACTTTTACTTTTATACTCTAAGTAGTTTGGAATCCAGTACTTTTTTACTTTTACTTGATGAAAAACTTGACTTGATACTTCAACTTCTACAGAAGTCTTATTAAACACTAGTATCTATACTCCTACTTGAGTATTGAATGCTTTTGACACCTCTGCTCTGCTGTAATCCCAGTTTTTGGTTATGAACACACGGGTGCACATTTAATTTCATTGTTTATATGTGGGGCCACAATCTTCGGGTTTTGTCATTGTGGAGAAAAAAAAGTGACATGTATTCAACTGCTTGATGTGTGATGGTACGATGTGGATTGTTCAGCTCGTTCTGATTGAGTACTAAAATGAATAAAAATTAAATACTACCAAATATCTGGTTAATAGTTTAAAAACTGAGTGGTAAAAATTGGTTATGACCTGATTTTTTTGACTAAGTATTTTTATATTCATCCCATGTTACCACATATGTAACATTATCTTGTTACCATTCATTTTTATGAACCAAAACTTACAGCAAGCTGACATTTAGCGAGCCAGCACTTTTAAAATAAGGTTCACAAACCTGATTCATGATCCGTTTCATCACAGCTGTTGTTGTTAATCTGTACTTCCTTTCTGATTCCCGATATCCAGAGGTGGGTAGTAACTAGTTATATTTTATCAGTTACATTTACTTGAGTAACTGTTTTGGGGAAAAAAGTACTTCTAAGAGTAGTTTTACTACACCGTACTTTTACTTGAGTAAAATTTTTGAATACTCTACCTTGTGTGAGTAACTTCACGTAATGAAGAAGAAAATATACCAGACTCAGAGACACACCTACAGTTTAATAAATGAGACCACCTATATATATATATATATATATATATATATGCATATTATCTACTGTAAGTATTGGTATTATTTTGAAAAACATTGACTTAGAAGTGTGTTTTTTCAGCTTAATTTTTTTATTTTGTAAATGTCATTTATTTATATGATTTTTTTTTCAATTTAGTCATTAAAATACCTGAATTGCCTCATAACCGTACATTTTTGTCTGTCTAATGACGCAATTTTAAAAATATAAAATCATACGTTACTGCTCCTGATGAGCCGTGGGGCCGCCATCTTGGTCCGGCTCCACTTTGTAATCTGTTTGGCAGACACAATGAAGCGTGAGGGTATTTATTAAATCACACCTCGCAAAATACTAAACTGATTTTCATGCTGTTTTTTTTGTTTTGTTGTCGTTTTTTTGTCTGCTAACACCAAACATTTAGCTTTGATACAGGACAGATGGTTCGGCCTATTTCTATATTCATAGTTGGCTTAACAGTAATAGAATATTCTGATTTATTCATAAAATGTATGCAAAACACACACAATGCTATAAGATAGAGAAGCAGAAAGTACTACTCAGCCATTTTAATATTTAATTTATACAATATAATTCATGTGTAATATACACATATAATATATACAATAAATATAACATATTTATTATTTATTTATTTATTTAGGTAATCCTTCCTGCCCACAGCTATCATCTACTACAACAACTCCTTAAATAATTAATTATATGAGCTATACCAACACTTAATTTCCCTCTGGGATCAATAATGTATTTTTGAATTTGAATTATATGTTATATAGGCTAATATACAGATTATATATATATATATATATATACACACACATACATACATATACATATATATATATATATTCAAATTCAAATTACTTTATTAATCCCAAAGGGAAATTAAATGTTGTTGTAACTCATTAAGCAAGTTCCTTCAAAGATTTGTTGTAGATGCTGATGGCTGTGGGTAGGGATGATCTCCTGTAGCAGTCTGTAGATCTGAAGAAGCCTCTGACTGAAGACGCTCTGTAGTTGTATGACAGTCTGATGAAGAGGATGCTCTGGATCTATGGCGTCTTCTTTTCAACTCATCAGGGTTTTGTGGCTGTAGTTGAGGTTTTATTTGAGCTTTTTTGATGTTAATCAGCTGCTGCCAGTTGTAAACCACCTTGTTGCCATGGTTATGCATCATAACAAATGTCCAAAAATAAAAAGTATCAGCAAAAATCCTTCCAGCTGCACAACATTCAAAACCAGAGAAAACAGTTGTCCACAAAAACAATGTTTCTACCAGAAATGGAAGAATTAAAGTTTTATATATATATATATATATATACATACATATATATGTATGTATATGTATGTATATATATATATATATATATATATATATATATATATACATACATATACATACATATATGTATATGTATGTATATATATATATATATATATATGTATATATATATATATATATATATATATATATATATATATATATATATATACATACATATACATACATATATGTATATGTATGTATGTATATATATATACATACATACATATATGTATATGTATGTATATGTATGTGAGCCGCTGCTTCTCCACATCGAGAGGAGTCAGTTGAGGTGGCTCGGGCATCTGGTCAGGATGCCTCCTGGACGCCTCCCTGGTGAGGTGTTTCAGGCACGTCTCACCGGGAGGAGGCCCAGGGGAAGCCCCAGGACACACTGGAGGGACTATGTTTCTCGGCTGGCCTGGGAGCGCCTTGGGGTTCCTCCCGAGGAGCTGGAACAAGTGGCTGGGGAGAGGGAAGTCTGGGTCTCTTTGCTTAGGCTGCTGCCCCCGCGACCCGACCCCGGATAAGCGGAAGAAAATGGATGGATGGATGGATATATATATATAATTTTTCTGGCATCTCGTATTAACTGCTACTGTTTTGGTGGAAGTCTGCGGATGGGAATACCGGTCCAAGATGGCGGCCGCATTTCTTGCCTCAGAGCAGCGTTTCTTGTTCAGGAGGCTCTGGGAGCCTAACGCAGCTGCTGCCTCTATGGTGGACTCCGGTACTGCAACTTATTTCTCAGAGGCTTTTTTTCTCCTTCAAAAGTTAAGTTCAGTTGAAAGTCTGTGTTGCCTAGCAACATCCCCAAAACATCCCAGCTCTAGAGAAGATATGCATGGAGGAATGGGCCAAAATACCAGCAACAGTATGGAGGACTACGGGGGTCATTGGAAAAGCAATACAGCATTTTGACGATGAGTGCTTAATTGTGAATTAAAAATATAGATTGCTAAATATAATTTCACATTCAACAATTAATCGATACAAAAAAATACAAATTTGAAATACATTTTGGACATTTTAAATTGAAATACTAGAGGAATTGCAAATTGTATTTATCATTTGATTATTAAATACTGTGATTTGAAAATGTTTTTCAAATCTTATTTCAAAATGGAGAATTAAATAACACAATTAATAAATGAGATTATAAATTTCTTTCCTTTTCATACATTTAAAAAAGTGATTCCCTTTTCTACATCAGTTTTCTCTTTCCGGCTCTCATTTTCAAATCCTTTTTGCCATTGCATTTCCTAAATGGTTTCCCTTCCTTTTAGCGTTCGAGTGACCCTCCTGGTCCCTGAGCACTGAAAACAAGTTCAACCAATCACAGCTGCTCCTCGAATGTAACCAGCTCTCTCATTGGTTAGACAGGAGCTGTGCAGCTCAGCAAGGTCCACCCAAATGTGGCTGTCTAACCAATGAGAGAGCTGGTTACATTCCATTGTTTAAATACTTTCATCAAAGTCAGAAGTATTCATACACTTCCTTAGTACTTGGTAGAATCGTCCTGTAACAGTTTCACTTGGGTCAAACGTTTCAGGTTTTCCTCACAATAGTTTGCTGGAATCTTGGCCCACTCCTCTAGACAGAACTGCTGGATCAAAGTTAGGTTTGTTGGCCCTTTCGGCGCCGCCCACAAACCTTCTATGGGACCGAAATCAGGGCTTTGTGACGGCCACTCCAATACCTCGACTTTGTTGTCCTTAACCCGCTTTGTCGCTAATCTGGAGGTCACCTTGGGGGTCATCGTCCGTCCGGAAGAACCGTTTCAGGCTGATGTCTTCAGATGTCGCTTCAATATGCCCACATCGTTTATCTATTTTGTGAAGTGCACCGGTCTCTTCTAAAACAAAACGGCCCCACAGTATGATGCTGCCACCGCCCGTACGTCACAGTTGGGACGGCGTTCTGAGGCTTCAATGGTTCCACCTTTTTCAGTTCCGTTTTTGTTTCATCAGACCACAGGGCCAGAAATGTTTGGGTTTTTTTCAGATGGACTCAATTACTTTAGGTTTAAATAAATGATTATATTTTAATTCAGTTTCGCTCTTTGTTTTGTTCTCTACTTTGTATTTAATGGGATAAAATGGGAAAATGGATGGTGGACTTCGGTAATTTCGAAACTGTGGATACAACCTTGAAGATTTAACAAAAATGTAACTTCTGGATTTGCCAAAGGATGGAGAGTGTCTGATAACAATTACAAAACCCTTTGGCGCCTTTATTTTGCTCTTAATTCATTGGTTGATCTTTGAACCAGAGCCAGTTTAAGAACCACAGATCACCTTTAACCTGGATTGACTAAAGTCCAAAAAAGTGGTCGAAACTACATTTTTCTTTTGCATACAGGTGCACACAGTAAGTACTGCCGGGTAAAATCAAGGTCTGATTTGGGAAATTCAACATAAAGCATGTCATTTAATTATAAACCAATTCAAAAAAACACATTCATGAAGGTTTAACAAGATTTTTGCCTTTTAGAAAACCACAGACAGGCAAAAAGTCTGGAGGAAACACACGTGTCATCATAATCCGTTGTCTATCCCCCCCCCGCAGCTCACATCCACACCTGAAAAAGGATTTTTTTTTTAAGATGGCATATTAATCTTTGTCCACTGGATGGCGCTGTGACTCAGCCATTAAACGGATCAAATTTTGCGCCTTTCTTGGCCGAACAAAGCCTGTTCTCCATGGCTACTGCGAGCAAAACCTCCCAGAGCTTCGTTCAGCACACGTGTTTGGTCAGTTTGCCTCTGGAAATGAAGGCTTCGCCACACGACTTGCAGGAAAACGGCTTCTCGCCCGTGTGAGTCCTCATGTGGACGGTCAACGTGTATTTCTTGGTGAAACTTTTACGGCAATAAGGACAAGAGAAAGACTTTTCGCCTGAATGGGTTCTCACGTGATTGAGCAGTATAGTGTTGTCGGTGAAAGACCTTCCGCATACGTCGCAGGAATACGGCTTCTCGCCCGTGTGGGTTCTCATGTGAATCGTCAAGTTGTGCTTCCGGGCAAAACTCTTCCCGCAGTCCAAGCAGAGATGAGGCTTCTCGCCCGTGTGTACTCGGACGTGTCCGTTCAGGCTGCCTCTTTCCCTGAAGCGCTTCCCGCAGGTCAGGCAGGAGAACGGCTTCTCGCCCGTGTGGATCCTCATGTGACGAGCCAGATCGTAGCTGTAGTTGAAAGACGAGTCGCAGACGTCGCAGGCGTACGGCTTCCCCTCGGTGTGGGCCCTCACGTGGAAGTTGAAGGTGATCTTGCGGATGAATCGTTCTCCGCAGATGTGGCACGAGAACGGCTTCTCGCCCGTGTGTGTTCTCATGTGGACGTTCAGGTCGTAGCGCCTGGAGAAGCCTTTGCCGCAGGTCGGGCACGAGCACGGCTTCTCGCCCGTGTGGGTTCTGGTGTGGCTGGCCCACTGGCTGGTGGTTCTGAAGGATTTGTCGCACAGCTCGCATGGATAGGGCTTCTCGCCCGTGTGAACCCTTTCATGCTTAGTCAGGTTGTTCTGCTTGGTGAAGGTTTTCCCGCAGGTCGCGCACCGGAACGGGTTCCCAGCGATGTGAATCTTGGTGTGGCTGGCCCACTGGCTGGTGGTTCTGAAGGATTTGTCGCACAGCTCACAAGGGTAGGGCTTCTCTCCCGTGTGAATCCTCATGTGGACCGTCAGGTTGTTCTGCTTGGTGAAGCCCTTTCCGCAGGTCTCACACTGAAAGGGCTTCCCGTCCATGTGGGTTCTCAGGTGAGCAGTCAGGTATCTCAGCTGGGTGAAACGTTGACCACATGTGTCACAGGAGGGCAGGTTCTTTTTACGCCGTCTCTTCGCCGGCTTCACATCTTTACCTGGGTTGGACCCGGAGTCTTTCTGTTGGTCCTCGGCTACAGGAGAGCTCCCGGAAAAAAGTCTGTCTCTGCTCAGTTCTGGTTCATCGTCTTCGTCGGTCTCCTGCTCCACTACAGGCTGCTCTTCATCCTCATCCTCCTTAATCTGCACAGCTTCCGGCTCCTCTTTGACCTCCGCCGGTTCTGGTTCCTCTTTGACCCGCTCAAGTCCTGGTGTCTCATTGATCTCACTCGTCTGCTGCAGTTCTGGTTCGTCGTTGACTTCCTCCTCGTGGGCAGAAGTCACCGTAACGGTTTCTATCTCCTGCTTAATTAGAAGCTGCTCCTCATCCTGCGAGAGGTGGAACTCTCCCCGTTCCTCTTTGACCGACCGAGATTCTGGCTCCCCTCTCATCGGCACCGTCGGTTCTGGGTCCGTCTGTTCCTCCTTCATTGCATGACATTTGGATCTTCGAAGTCGAGACTGGAGGTCCTCTTGGTAATGAGAATCTGATCAGCACAGAAACCCTGAATAGAAAAAAAGACAGATTACCTTTAATGTTAAATTAAAAATAAAAATTGGAAAAAGAAAAGCGTTTTTGAGATGAATAAAACTAAGATTTTTTTATTTTTTTTTACCAAATTGTATAAATTTGCATTTATGGTCAATCATGGAAACATTAAGTCCTTTTATTTTGGCAATATGGTCTCAGAATATGAAGTTTCAATATTTATAAGGAGGGATGTCGACACACCAACCTATATCACGATTTTATTTTCCGATATTGTATCGATATTCAAAACCAAAATATCGTTTTTTTAGTTTTTTTAGGATTTGAATTGAACCATTAATGATGACAGCAATTTTTGTAGTAAAATAAAAAGTACGACTGGTAGTCGGTGGCTGTTTTCACCTTCTTCCTTCCAGTGGATCGACTAGACCTAGTAATAAAACTGGATGTGTTAAAGTATGAAACAGGTTGGAGTGTTTAGAACGCTGTGACAGTTTTTCTACATTTAAATTTCGTTTTAAAAATCACAGTAGTGTTACTCATAGTATCGCAATATATCGTATTGCGATACATATTGCATCACCAGGTTTTTACCAATGTCATTATCGGACTTGAAAAACACTGAATTCACTTGAAAGAAGAAATGTTCCCACTGAGCTTCTGGTTAAATCTCCACTGTAAAAATAAATAAAAGTATTAATTGGAATAAATGCAAGAATTAAAACAAATTAAATCAGCAATTTATAACCCTTCAACAATCTGGAAAAGGAATATAAACGGTAAATTGCCAACATAAACACACATTAGAAACATAAATCTGTGGGGGGGGAATGTGGTTTTATGTGGGGTCATTTTAATCTGTAAAGCACTTTGTGATGCAACTTATTGTATGAAAAGCGCTTTATAAATAAAGTTTGATTTGATAAATGAATAGAAATGATAAGACCAAATTATTTATTTTTATGAAGATATATTCACACTCCGCCTGGATGAAATGTCTTTCAACAACAAAATATTTTTAAACTACAGTTCCTTACAGTTTCCACAGTTATCAAAATTTCAGATGGGCTTATATATTAATTTCATGTGTTGTCTATATGTCTTTTTCTTTTTTTGTGGTGTCAACATATGTTGAACAACCCGGCATATTATGCCTGACTTTTAAGACCGTTTGCTAAAAATGTAAACAGAAAACTCGGTTTAATCCCAGAAAACCCGCAGCTCCTCGGGTAACTTTAAACGCTTCGTTTGCTGCTGTTGCCCCTCCCAATATGGCGCCCGCGCTGACATATCGCTGTAGCTCTGCCAGTTAATGTAGCAGCTAAGCTACCTAGCGTTTATTGTCAAAGATGAAAAGACAAGGTTCCCTTACCAATCAAAACAGTTTTTCCCTCCGCTGAGAAAACCCGTAAACAGTCCAGGATCCAATAAATGTCAAATATTCTCGGTTTTTTAAGTCATATTCGTGCTTTTCACTAGAAGGAAACCGATTGCTTCTTGTCCTGAAGGGGTTAGCTTCTCGGCTAGCTCACAGGCTAACATGTCTCCCTCAGGCTGTTACTGTTGATCAAATGGAAGCTGTTAAAGGCAAGCAGCAACTACTGTCGGAGCTTGGAATGAAAGATTATTTTAGATCGACTTTAAATGAAGAGCATTAATTTTTTTCTCTCTCTCCTCCCCATATGAACGGTACTTAGCAACCAAGCATAAAGGGACATTATCGCGATGTCTCGTATTTCTCCACCACCAACCAACCAGCTCTGCCAGGCTGCATAATCACTATTAGCGGTGCATTCAAGTACACCTCATCTACTCCACATTTATATTTATAAAAAGTAATTTCTACTGAAACAAAATGCTCACTACAATCATATTCACTTCCTAGGCAGCATATCTTTATGTTGTTTTGAGTTGAAAAGACAATCTGACCAAAGCTTCAGTAAATTATAAACTAGTCAAATATGAAATTAACTAAACACTAATTTATGCTGAAAAAACAACTAAATATTGCATGTGCAAACTAATACTTGAAACTTGAACACATCGCCTATACCCACATATTAAAGTCACATTTTAATGGGGAAATTTAGTGTGAAAACGGGGCTTGCACGATTTGTAGCACTGTTGCCTTGCAGCAAGAAGGTTCTGGGTTTGAATCCTGGCCCGAGTAGAGTTTGCTTGTTTTACTCCTTCATGCGTGTTTTCTCTCTGTTAACGATGAATTTGTTGGGAGTGCTTGAATAATTTTATAGGCTAATTTAGAAGGATTTCACCATCCGTCATCTATTGTCTGATTTGAGTACAGTGTGGAGCTAAACAGTAAATGCATTTAAAATTGGTCAAGGATGCTGCTTTGCCAGATTTGAGGAAGACTGTGGTGGTATTTGATAACCTCACTTGATCAACTCCTGCTTGTGGAGCCGTTTTAACACAAATCTAGTTTACAAGGTCTAGTCTACAAGGTGTACTTGAATGCACCATGGCTATAAAATGCTGTGTAGATGTTATGACATGATATCTTACCTCAAATAAATTACTTGTTACTCTTTATTTAATTTTCAGTTCGCTTGTTCTGAAACACTTTTGCAAGTAGACATCAATCAATGTCGTGGCTCGTTATTAAAACATCTTCTGGAAGGTGAACCCAGACAACAGCTACTCAACCCTAATGATTCAGTTACTTTAGGTGCAAACAAGCTGAATGGTGGAGAAAGTCCCCATGAAGAAGCTTTGCATGAAAGAAGAAATGTGTATTTTTGAAACTCCTCCTACCTACGACTGAATATCAGGGCCATTGTAAAAAAAAAAAAAAAAAAGAAAAACATTTGGAGTACATTAACACCCGCCAAAAATCCCTAAATTTTTAGATTTATTTTGCATATTTTCCAGAAACAACTCAGCAATTCTGTTGAAAAGCCGTAAATTTGCAAGAGAAATATCAGAATTTTCCAGCATTAAAGGCATAAGTTTTCAATATTTAAACCAAGATATTTTCTGACATTGTAAAATCAGACAATTTCAAGAAAAAAAAAATTCTGAATATATCAAAAAACTTGGAAGTTTGTTGAGAATCAATTATTTCCAACAGAAAATCCCACTCCTCCTTGAGCACTGTGCCAAGGTGTAAATTTGGTTATTGCAACATAATGAGAACTACTTGATGCAGCCATGTTGGAGCTTCTTACTCACAGTCTCTCATTTGAGGCGTTCATGGCCTCATCTGAACCCGGGAGAGGTCGTTCTGATCTGGGGAAAGATGAACCACTTCCATTTCAGAAAATATCCAGACAGGTATGTTCTTAAATACATCACTTAAATCTTATTGGACTGGCATTTTCTGTCGGAAATAACTGATTTAAAGTCTCAGCAAACTAAATTTGAGGTTTTTTTCTTGACAATTTCTTACTTTACAATGTCAGAAAATAGTGTAAATATCAAAAATGTATGCTTTTAATCATGGACTTTTTTTTCTCTCGGAAACTTAAAACTTTTTCTACATAATTTTTTCTGGAAAATGTTAAATGAATCTCAAATTGGACAGAAATGTATTCCAAAAATATTTTTCTTTTGTCTATAATGGCCCTAATTCTCCGTCGTACCCCACCTGAATAGGCTAGAGAACTAACTCAGTGCTTTAAAAAACACAAACAGAAAACCCAATACTTCAAACTCTAAAGTAAACATGTGTGTCTTTTGCTGAAATGCAGAATTTCAAGAGATCATACACAATGAGTTTTTATTTTCATTATTTAAAGATAGAAAAAATGTAATTTCCTCTTCCTCATTCATTCAGTTTCTAGCTGTGGTACTCCAGGAAGCAGTTTCTCTTCTTAGTTATGCAGAGGAACATCTTGCAACTGATGCATCGCATGTAAGTTTTGCTCTTGCAGCCTTGGTTTCGGCACCTCTCTGCATGGTGGCAGTCCACCATCACAGGCATGTGCTTGGCTCCGGATCTTCTCAGCGACGCCTCTGGGTGCGGAATCCTCCTTTTGAAGAGTGGCTCCTCCTCTCCTTCGCTTCCCTCGCCATCCTCCATCACCTCGTCAGGTTCCATGTGGTTCAGCAGTTCGTTTGCCAGCTGCAGTTTGAAGTCCAGGAACTTTTTAATGTCTTTCGCTGATCGGCGAAGCGCCACGCAGTCAGACTTGTACTGGATCCAGGAATTTATGATGGCAACATCGAAGAAGTGAGCGATGACGCGCATGGTCCATTTCTTGGTTCTGCTTGCTATGCGATAGAAGCTCAGCATGCGGTCACAGAGGTCGACACCCCCCATGGTGTCATTGTACTCCCGAACGACCGCAGGTCTTCTCACCCGGACCTCGACCTGGTCTTTGTTCGACCACTTGCCGCAGACATCTTCAGGATCTTTCCCATGAGCAGTAGAAGCCATCAGCACCAGCTTGTTGTCGAACCATTTTGTAATCGCCAACCCTAGACTTCTTCTGACTACCATCACCGATGCTCCCCTCTCTTCTCTTTTCAGTAGTTTGTCATCCGGTAACCGACACAACTTTGGGACGTGCTTCTTCGATATGGTTCCAGTAGCTGGAAAGCCTCTGGCCAGCAATCCGTCCATGAGGTTAATGGAAGTGAAGCAGCGGTTGAAGTACAGGTGAGTTCCTATAGGAACCGTTTCAACCATACGCAACACGGCTGCTGCCCCGATTCCCACCCCTTTACTGGCAAGTGTATCTTTCCCTTGATATACTTCAAAATCCAGTGTCAGACCAGTTGGAGAGAGGAGTACAAATACCTTTAGGCCTGTAGGGTATGGCTTACCTGGAACAAACTGTCTGATGGGACAGCAGCCTGTAAAAGGAATCATTTGCTCGTCGATGCATACTTTTCCCGGTTTTGGGAGGTTAAGGCAGCCTTGCCTTACTCTGTCCAGAAGTGGCCTGACTTTCCAAAGAATATCTTTCTTCTTTGTTTCTTCCGTCACATTGAGGTCATTGACAATCTTCAGTGAATTTCTCAACCTGAAGAACCTATCTCTTGTCATTTTTTGGCTTATGATCGGCACTTTTGTTTTGCTGGCCCAAAACATTGTGATTCTAGGAAAGCCGAGGCAGGCCATGATGACCGAGACGCCAAAGAAGATCCTCATTTCTTCAGATGTGGCGTTAAGGTGAACGCCGCTCGCCTGCAGCTCTCTCCGATTTGAGACCGTTGCCAAGTCTTCGAATACTTCGTCGTCAATGTACTGTGAAAAGTACTGAATAGGACTCCAGTCTGTGCGCAGGGTTCTGTCATCCTGACAGGCAGGAGGCTTTGGGAGCACGGGTTCGAATCTGCGTTGGGAAAAACACAAACAATCAACGAGGCAATGAACACAGCATCTTCTCCATCGATCTTTGTATTGATCCACCATACGTGCTGGCCTTGGTCCACAGAGGATGACCGTTTTCCTCTTTTTCTGCATCCAACAGCTCATCGGTCAAACCTCTGGCCCCCTTGTCTGAGGTCCGTCTCCCTTCTCCAGCAGGACAAACCTCTGTTTCTTCCTCTGACAGCTCAAGATCTGAACCTCCCTCAACTATTTGGGACAAAAGTCTTTCATCCTCAGTTCTTCTTCCTACAGTAGTGTAAAAATGACAGTTTAAAAAAAACAACTTTTTATCTAGTATAGGAATTACATAGAAAATACATTCATTGTTTTTAACTCCAGAAAATGTGTTTTAGAGCAAAACTTTGAACATAACCGATAAACTACGATGCTGGTTAGCCAATAACTAACCCCCTAAAAATTGTTCTCATGTTTGCTACAACTGACAATCAGAAAAAGACGATTTTGTATGGCGAACTGAACTCTTACACCAACTTAAAATAAACGAAAAAGAAAATAAGTTTAATTCAGTTTAGTTTATTTACATAGCGCCAATCTATAACACAGGGCGCAAAGCACTTTACACTAACAAAATAGAAAAAACAACAACATTCAATTCAATCATACAGACAGAATCAAAGTTAATTATGTACAGTGTGGCAAAAAAGTATTTGGCAGGCAGCGATTGTTTAAGTTGTCCCACTTAAAAAGATGAGAGAGGTCTGTCATTTCCATCATAGGTACACTTCAATTGTGAGAGACAGAATGCATAAAAAAATCCAGGAAATCATATTTTATGATTTTTAAAATAATTTATTTGTATAATGGTGCAGAAAATAAGTATTTGGCATCTACGGACGAGCAAGAGTTCTGGCCCTCACAGACCTGTTACTTCTGCAAGAATCTCCTCTATCCTCCACTCTTTACCTGTATTAATGGCACCTGTTTGAACTCGTTATCAGTATAAAAGACACATGTCCACAGCCTCAAACAGTCAGACTCCAACCTCCACAATGGCCAAGACCAGAGAGCTGTCCAAGGACACCAGGGACAAGATTGTACACCTGCACAAGACTAGGATGAGCCAATCTACAATAGGCAAGCAGCTTGGTGAGAAGAGATCAACTGTTGGAGCAATTATTAGAAAATTATAAATGAATTCAAGATCACTGACAATCTCCCTCGACCTGGGGCTCCATGCGAGATCTCACCTGGTGGGAAACACATGATCTTGAGAACGGTGAGGAAACAGCCCAGAACTACATGGGGGAATTGGTCAATGACCTGAAGAGAGCTGAGACGACATTAACAAAGGCTACTATTAGTAACACACTGCAGCGCTCGAAAGGTCCCCCTGCTTAAGCCAGCACATGTCCAGGCCCAACTAACGTTTGCCAGAGACCATCTGGATGATCCAGAGGAGGATTGGGAGAATGTCATGTGGTCAGATGAGAAATAGAGTCAAAATAGAACTCTTTGGTATAAACACCACTCATCGTGTTTGGAGGGGAAATAATGCTGAGTTGCATCCAAAGAACACCATACCCACTGTGAAGCATGGGGCTGGAAGCATTATGCTGTGGGACTGCTTTTTGTGCAAAGGGACCAGGACGACTGATCCGTTTCAAGGTAAGGATGAATGGGGCCATGTAACGTGGGATTTTGGACAAAAATCTCCTTCCATCAGTGAGAGCATTGAAGATGAAACGTGGCTGGATCTTCCAGCATGACAATGACCCCAAACATCGCCTAGGCAACGAAGTAGTAGCTAGGTAAAAAGCATTTTAAGGTCCTGGAGTGGCCTAGTCAGTCTCCAGACCTCAATCCAATAGTGAATCTGTGGAGGGAGTTGAAAGTCTGTGTTGCCCAGCGACAGCCCCAAAACCATCCCAGCTCTAGAGAAGATCTGCATGGAGGAATGGGCCAGAATACCAGCTACAGTGTGCAAACCTGGTTAAGACCTACAGGAAACGTTTGACCTCTGTCACTGCAAAGTAGTGAGGTGAACTTTTGTTATTGACCAAATATTTTTTTCTGCACCATTATACAAATAAATTCTTTAAAAATCGTACAATGTGATTAATGGATTTTTTTTGTTTGTTTGTTTTACATTCCGTCTCTCACAGTTGAAGTCTACCAATGATGAAAATTACAGACCTCTCTCCTGTTTTTAGGTGGAACAACTTGCACAGTCTGTGGCTGCCAAATTTTTTTGTGCCCCTCTGTACTTTCTAATTTGACTCTAGTTATCAGACAATGAAGTCAAGGTCTGTTTATTATTCAAATTGGTTAAAAAGTTTTCCGTCTTAGGAAGCCCAGCAGATTGCATCGAGTAATTGACTTGCAGCATTCACTCCTCCTGGACAGTGGACAATCGCTTGCGTTGTGTTGTTGAATTTGCAGCAATCCATCATACTGAGCAAGCATGTAGCGACAGTGGAGAGGAAGAACTCCCCTTAAACAGGAAGAGACCTCCAGCAGAACCAGACTCAGTACGAGCGGACATCTGCCACGACCGACTGATGCACAGAAAAACACAGAAGCACTGATCTAGGAGTACTTTCTATGATAAAGAAAAGTAAAAAAGTAAATGGATTATTATATTCTGTGAACGCTAGCTTAATGGGGCAGTATTACAGAACAATGGGCGAAGGAGTGAACTCGCACACGTATGATGCTGTTCCCAATTAGCAAGCACTGCAGACATGCATAGAATAAGCACAAAAAAACCCGTCTGTCCAAAGCACGAGAATTTATTAACAAGGGTTTAACCTTACAGTCAAAATATTGAGCAAATAAACTCTAAAACACCCAAGTTATCAACATGCAACTAGACTAGCAAACTGAGAAACTAATTAATAACAGTAAAATAGAAAACAATGCTGGAATGTCATAGTTCAGCATGGATATGTACGTATCAAAACCAAAATATGTAAGAGTGGAATTTAGTACAATATTAGCCCAAAAGTTAACAGTACAGTGGATCCCAGCCTATTCGCAGTTCAGTTATCATGGAATCTTTTGTAGTGCATTTCTAAAATAATGGAAAAAACTGCAGCTTTGGAAGTTAGAACATGTAGGTGCAATGCTGCTAGACTTGCTATTGGTTGGCTATTGAAAAGCAGCCAATCCAGGAGCACCATTTATCTTTGTCTGCCACTGATTGGCTGTGGAAATTAAAAACACTGTAAACATTACCATCTGCAGTAGTGCTGAGGCGGTGTTTACTAAGCGTATTAAAGGTATATATGACGAATAAACTATTAAAATGTGTGTTTTCAGTGGAGGTCTCAAGTATTTACTGATTCCAACTATTCGCAGGTGGCTGGAATTGCAAACCCCCACGAATACCACTGTAGACCACTATAGGTCCCCTGTGTGTTTAGATTTGTGTGCATGTGTTGCTTGGCTAACTTGGCATGCTAGCAGACAAAGCAAAGGGGACTCAGCAGCCAAGGTAAACAGAGGCAGTGGCTGCTAACAGCAGGACAAACTAGTCAAACAGGCACTTCTTTTGGGGGTCCATTTGTACGTGATGTCACGGTTAGGCCAAAAAGGGGAAATGAAAGGTAAAGCAAAACCAATGGCGCAGGTCTCAGAGCTACTCCTAATTTAACCAGCTGTGCCGAGTAAACTCATAACTAAAGAAGTTGTCGCTTTAGTTGTTATAAAAACCTCATCAAACCAACATAATGAGACAATATCTAAATTTGAAACTACTTCATCTCTGCTTGGCCACGAGGCCACAACCGTGAGGTGACTATCGGTAGTTTGAGTAAGAGGTCCAGGAAATTACAAGGCTAACAAAAGTTAAAGCTGCAAGCAGCCTCGAACGGCCGCTGCAGCTTAGTGCTGCGACCGTGGGACTCGTACTCTGCCCAATCAACACCACCTCAGCGCTTCCATTGAGCCTGCTGAGTAAATCTGCATGACGTAGTGTTTAAAAAAATCACAAAAAGGTAGCTTTTGACCAAAATGGCTGACTTCCCATGGGGTATGGACCCAGGCTTCAAAAGATTTATAATAGGTCTTTATAAACTACAAATATGTACTGGGTTTTACCATTCTAGTGAGGGGGTATTGCTTGTGGGTGATTGTTATAATGCTTCTAGGGGGCGCTGTGCATGAATTCGGCCACAACCACCAAATATTTGCATACATATCTGTTAGGGGTTGGGCTGATATCCATATTGTTGAATTTGGTGTATGTATGTATGTATGTATGTAGGTATGTAGGTAGGTAGGTAGGTGTTTATTTCAAACCTGCACAATAATTTTCTCTCGAATCAACATAACAGACAAGATATACAAGTACATGGTTTGAAAAGGAGGTGGACGAAGCAAACGCTAATATAATTCCAAACCCCCTCACATTCAACACAAGGTACAATAGAAGAACAATATACAGACAGAATAATTCAAGAACAGCAGTATTTTTGTACAGTACATACAGTAGAACAATTTGTCACTATACATATGGTATAAGACAGACGAGACCGACAAGACAACAAACGCACACATAACACAACACAACACAACACAAGAGACACTGGCCCAAACACTCTCTGACCCTACACCCTCTCCCCACTGGCATCATGATGAGGGCATCACTCTCTGTCCTCTACATATTTCTTTAATACATATTTTTTGAACAAATGTTTGAAATGAATTATGTTTGGACAGGTTTTTAATTCATCCGCCAAATCATTCCAAAGCTTCACTCCCCGCACTGAGATACACATTGATTTTAGAGCGGTTCTAAATTTTGGGCAGATATTTCTTTTTGTTTCCTCTTAGTATGTAACTATACAGTTGTGTGCGAAAGTCAGGGCACCCCTTTAAAAACAGCATATTTTATATATTTAAAAATGTATATTCATATTTACTGTCTCTCTGGTATATGGGAAAAAAAGACAATATTGTCAGGAAACATTAATGCATAGTTACATTTTATTTTATAAATTGAACAAAATTACAAAAATTAAAAACATAATTTTGGCATGTGCAAAAGTTGGGGCACCCTGAGAGTTTCAAAGTTTCAGATTCTTTTTACAAGCTCAGACCTCTACCAGCTCATTGGTCCTGAAGCATGTGTCAACAATTGTCATTAGGGAGTGCCAGCTGGTGCCAATTTGAGGGTTTCTTAAATACGGCGACTCCACAAACCTTGTACAAACACTCAGCAACCATGGGTTCCTCTAAGAAGCTGTGTAAGACAGAAAAAATGAAAGTAATTGATGCCCACAATGCCGGGGAGGGCTACAAGAAGATAGCAAAGCGTTTTCAGCTTGCAGTTTCCACAGTGCGAGGCATAATTAAGAGATGGCAGGTGAGGGGAACTGTGGAGGTCAAGAAGAGATCTGGAAGACCAAGGACACTCTCGGAGAGAACAGCTCGTAGTCTGATCAGAAAGGTAAACCAAAACCCACATTTGACTTCAAAAGACCTCCAGGAAGATTTAGCAGACTCAGGAGTGGTGGTGCACCCTTCCACTGTGCGCCGATACTTGCACAAACAAGACCTTCATGGAAGAGTCTGCAGAAAAAAACCTTATCTACGACCTCATCATAAAATACAACGTCAAAAATATGCAACAGAACATCTACAGAAGCCTGATGACTTTTGGAAACAAGTGCTGTGGACTGATGAAGTTAAAATAGAACTCTTTGGCCACAATAAGCAAAGGTATGTTTGGAGAAAAAAAGGAGCAGCATTTCATGAAAAGAACACCTTGCCAACTGTTAAATATGGGGGTGGATCCATCATGCTTTGGGGTTGTGTTGCAGCCAGTGGGACAGGAAACATTGCTCGGGTGGAGGGAAGAATGGATTCAATTAAATACCAGCAAATTCTGGAGGCAAATATCACAGCATCTGTAAAAAAGCTAAAGCTGAAAAGAGGATGGCTTCTACAACAGGATAATGATCCTAAACATACCTCCAAATCCACCATGGACTACCTCAAGAAACGCAAGCTGAAGGTTTTGGAATGGCCTTCACAGTCTCCCGACTTAAACATCATCGAAAATCTGTGGGTAGATCTTAAAAGAGCTGTGCATGCAAGACGTCCTAAGAATATTGCAGAACTGGAAGCCTTTTGCAAGGAAGAATGGGGAAAAATCCCAAATAATAGAATCCAGAAACTTGTTGTTGGCTATAAAAAGCGTTTACAAGCTGTGATATCTGCCAGAGGGGGTGTTACTAAGTACTGAAGGTACTGATGCTGTAGAGTGCCCCGACTTTTGCACATGCCAAAATTATGTTTTTAATTTTTGTAATTTTGTTCAATTTATAAAATAAAATGTAACTATGCATTAATGTTTCCTGACAATATTGTCTTTTTTTTCCCATATACCAGAGAGACAGTAAATATGAATATACATTTTTAAATATATAAAATATGCTGTTTTTAAAGGGGTGCCCTGACTTTCGCACACAACTGTATATGAGCATCTCTATCACGGAATACGTTTTGAACATTAGGAGGCAGAGAGTTTTGAGATGCCCTGAACATAATTTGAGCTGTTTTACAGTTGATCACGTCCTGCAGTTTAAGTTCTTCCAGCTCCACAAACAATGGATTGGAATGATGTCTACAGTGAACACCAGAGACAATCCTAATGGCCTTTTTCTGCAGAGTGATCAAGGGCTGTAAGTGGGTTTTGTAACAGTTTCCCCAAACTTCAACACAATAATATAAATATGACATAATGAATGAATGATACAGTAGAACTCGAGCTTTGGTGTTCAGTAAATTACATGATCTTTTCATCATTCCAACACATTTAGCAACTTTTGTCCTCAGGTAACTTATGTGGGGTTTCCAATTGATCTTTCCATCCATTATAACGCCCAAGAATGTATTTTGTTGAACCGTTTCTATTAGTGTGTCATCAATAACAATTTTAACAGGTATATTACATTCACGATTACTAAACAGCATAATTTTTGTCTTTTTCAGGTTCAGTGACAGTTTGTCAGTATTAAACCAGGTTTTCAACTTATCCAATTCCACAGTTACCAAGGCCAAAAGTTGCTCCAGATTGTCTTCGGCACAGATAAAATTGGTATCATCAGCAAAGAGGAAGAATTTCATTTTTGTTGATAATTTACATATTTCGTTAATATACATTAGGAATAGTGTGGGTCCCAGTATTGACCCCTGCGGTACTCCACACGTCATGTCCAGAAACCCTGATTTATGTTGGTCAATCTCAACAATCTGTCTCCTCTCGCACAGATAGCTTTCCAACCATTTTTTTGCTATTCCCCTAATGCCATTGTCCTCGCATCTTTTTTATTAAAATCTGATGGTCAATGGTGTCAAAGGCCTTTTGGAGATCTATAAAAATTCCTAAAACAAATTTCTTTCTTTCAATACCATGTGTGATTTCTTCCAGTAAATCAATTAATGCATGTGAAGTACATCTAGTTTCCCTGAACCCATATTGACAATCCGATGGTAATTGATGTTTTCCAATGAAGCTCCGGAGCCTTTTGTCATATAATTTTTCTAAAATTTTGGAAAACTGTGGCAGGAGGGAAATAGGCCGATAGTTATTGAAATTATGTTTGTCCCCCTGAATTGAAGATTGGTATGACTTTGGCAGTTTTCATTTGCAATGGAAAATGACCGAGTTGAAAGGATAAGTTGCAGATATAAGTGAATGGATTTATAATTTCTTCTGCAACATTACGAACAGTCCTCATGTCGATGTTATTTATGTCTTGAGATGTTTTGTTCTTACAGTCCCTGATGACTTTCATAACTTCCCTCTCATCGGTTGGAGTGAGGAACATTGTATTAGGATTTATATCGATTAGTCCCTTAATCTGTTCGTCGGTAGATGGAATTTTTTGCGCCAATTCAGGTCCAACATTGACAAAAAAAATGATTAAATCTGTCCGCGATCATTGTTTTGTCTCGTATGATTGTCATTTTCCACAAAGTACTCCGGATAACATGAGCTGCTGGAACCACGACTAATAACGGTGTTCAAGACTTTCCAAATTCCTTTTATGTCATTTTTCTTATTAATTAATAAATTAGTATAATATTCTCTCCTACTTGCTCTCAGTATGCTAGTTAATTTGTTTTTATATGTTTTGTACTTTTGTTCAGTTTCACTAGTTCTGTACCTAATAAATACCCTATATAGAAAATGTTTCTTTTTACACGAGTTCGCAAGCCCTTTTGTTATCCAGGGTGTTTTTGTGTGTTTTCTTATTGTACATTTTTTGATGGGACAGTGTTTGCTATAGAGTGTAAGGAATACGTCAAGAAACGTGTTGAAAGCTGCATTTACATCGGACATTTGATAAATAGGTTCCCAGTTTTGGCTCGCCAATTCATTTTTCAGTGCTGTAATTGATTGATCAGTTTTGACTCTACGGTAATATTCACTTTGAACTGTTTTATATAATTTACAGTTAAGATCGTATACCATGAACACTGGTAAGTGATCACTGACGTCATTCACTAACAAACCACCTGTCTAAAATATTACAGAATATGTTATCTATGAGTGCGGCTTTATGTGATGTTATTCTGGTGGGTCTGGTGATGAGTGGGTACAAACCCATGGAAAACATGGTGTCAGTGAACTCTTCTGTACTCCTGTGTTTTTGGGGATTTAGCAAATTAATATTAAAATCCCCACATTTAATTTATTTTTTGTTGTTATTAGTAAATACATTTTCTATCCATTCCCTGAATGTTGTCAGGTCGGATCCCGGCGTCCTATAAATGCAGCTTACAATAATATTTTTATTTTTTGAAAGTACCAATTCAACAGTCACACATTCAAGTAGATCATCCACCACTAAACACATATTGTCCACAATACTACAATGAATGTTATTATCTGTATAAAGAGCCACACCTCCTCCTCTCTTATTTTTCCGGTTTGTGTAAAACATTTCGTAACCATTTATATCAAACTCATTTATTTTTTCATCATTCAACCATGTTTCTGAAATAGCTATGATATTAAATTGAGACTTAAACTGGTTCAGGTAGTCTTGAATGGCTTCAAAATTGGATTGTAAGCTCCTGCTATTAAAATGAATCAAGAGATGTTTTTATCTTGAATAAATGTTTTGTCATATATGCTATCAGTATAATATAAACAGTCATTTTTAATATTTAGAAGGATATTGCTGTCTGGATCCATTGAATCCATGGATGTTTGTAATTTATAGTCAATATGGTCAGAAAAATTATTCATTGTTTCTAAGTTTTGTGCATTTGTATAGAGATCATCCTTGGCTTCAGAGGAGCTACCATCACTATCATAATTATACATCTGGTATTATTTCAGAAACATGCTTGAAGGTAGAGGGTGTATGATCATCACAGAATGAGGGCCCCAGACACACAACAAAGACAGGCACACAGCAACATGAACATATAGGGGAACACACAATTACACTCACTCTCACACAACGCAGGGAATGAAGTAGAAATAAGATAAATGAAAGAAGAAAAATAAATAGGATGCCTAAGGCACTGACTATTGATAAGTATTTTTTATTTTATTTAATATTTTATTGCTGCTTTCTTAGAATTAAAACTAAAGCAATGGGGGGAAAAAACCATTGAAAATGTAATAGAGAAAAAAAATGTTTTTAAGTAACTAAACTAGTGTGACGCAGGTAACTCACAACGTCATCCAAAACTCCTTTGCGACAGTTCGCTGCAGCGCAGGTGTATTACGTACGTTACTTTACGGCAAACACAAAAATGCTGGACTCGCCGAGCTACAGCTAACTGTATTACATCGTCCTTGACAAAGAGGAAAAAACAAAAAGTCCGGCTTAGCTTAGACTTTATAGTGAACAACAGTCCTCGGTTGGTACGTGCTCGCCATGTGTTTAACGTTACTCGCGTCCCCTCCCGGAGGTCACGACAGAACTTCTCAGCCTCCCTAGGACACTGAAAAGTCTTGGTTTCCCTTCCCCAATTACCCTCAGCGTGCTGGGATACTGCAGGGAGTACTTGATATCAGTGGCACGGAGCTTTTTCTTCACCGGGTCAAACTCCCTGCGACCAGGACTGAAGTCCGGATAGATGTGGACCGTAGATTCTCCCATCTTCAGATTCCCCTTCTCCCGGGCCAGTCTCAGGATCTTCACCTTGTCCTGGAAGTTCAAGAACTTTACCAGGATAGGTCTTGGAGGTCCGCCAGATCTAGGCGAGCGGACGAATGTTGGCGAGCGATGCGCCCTCTCCACGACAGGTGCCGTGGGGAAATGTTTCTTCCCGAAGAGTGTGGTAACCAACTTTCCGATGAAAGCGACCATGTCTCCCCCTTCTTCCTTCTCCGGTATATTAATAAAGCGCAGATTGGATCTCCTACTCCGGTTCTCAAGGTCCTCCATCTTCTCCTTTATGTAAGAATTGTCCTTTTCCAGAGCGAACACTCGCTCCTCCAGGTTACCAATCTTGTCCTCATTTGCGCTCACTCGTTGCTGCAACTCATTGATTTGTCCAGTAAGAGAGCCCAATGTCTGTTGGATGTCCATCAGGCCTGCCTGAACAGACCCAATTTGAATGTCCAGGTGGGCTTTTACTTCAGTTGTTACTTGCTCTTTCACTTGCTGCAATGCATCCCAGATGGATTGGAGCGAGATCTCCGCCATGTCGCACGACTTGAAATAGCGACCTTAATACTGCTTTGATTGTGGTCAAATGTTCCGATAATAGGGATAAAGGTTTGCTCAGTCACTCAGACAAGTAGCTGGCGGTGTCTCAATAATTTAGCAGCAGATATTAATGAAATAGTCAGCCGCCTACATCAGACATTCACGCGCCTGCGGCCATCTTCTTTAATACATCAGATGATGTATGTAAAAATTAGAGCCAAACATATTTTCAATGGTGGGATATGAGGATGTGCCATGCCGCCACACCCTCTTTCTAAACCTCTCAGATCTGGAAACTAAGTTACACCAACTTGTTTTCAGTCATTCACCACAGCCAGATGTTGATTAAGTAAGAGGCTGCCGGTACGGACCTTTCCAAGTAAAATATTGTGGTTCCTGTTCTCAGGGGGCGGGGCTTAGGTGATGAGCAAATGAGCCTAAGAATGTGTTGATTGTATGTGATGACACAGAAAGTTAGGTACAGCTGTGTCCTTGTTTGTTGCCTTTATGGCGAGAAGCCTTACTTTGAGGCTTAGCCACGCCCACATGCTTTCTCACAGCAAAAACCTTTTGATAATTTTTCATCCCCAATGCCTGAACTCTACCCTCACTCGTTTTGAAGTCTGAAAGTCAAAAGCTCTAGGGGGAATTCGTTCAAATACGACATGTATGAATGGCACAAAATGGTTGCTTTGATCCAAAATGGCCGACTTCCTGTAGGACATGGACCATGGCCCCAGGAGACTGTCCTGAGACACTAGATAAGTGTGCCAAAGTTCATAATCCTCAGATAAATATGACTGGGGGCTGGCTGTTTAACTGCTTCTAGGGGGTGCTGTGGCAGAATTAGGCCATGCCAATGTAAAATATGGAAAACAGAGCCAAACGTATGGCCACAGCGTGACGCCGCACTTCGCAAGGCCACCACAGCGCCACCCTCTTTCGAAAACTCTCAGTATTGGACAACAAGTTACCCCCACTTGTTTACAGTCACTGTGTACAGATTCATGATGATTAGGTCAAGGGTGTAAAATATGAACCTTTCACAGCAAAACATTCTGAGGGGGCGGGGCTTAAGTGATGTCAACATTTGACCAATGGGCTTCTTCAGGGAACTGATGACAGACCACCACAGCAAGTTCAATGCCTTTGTGACTTTCAGGTTCAAAGATATAAGACTTTTATTTTTGGCGTTTAGTCAAACTTTCGTTCAAATGCGGAGGCTGTAAACGCGAAAAGGGGTTCAAAATCGCATGTTCAATCCAACATGGCCGACTTCCTTAGCGTTTGGGACTATGACATTTTAAGACTTTAAGGTATGTCTTGGGAAGCTCTACAAGTGTGCTGAATGTCATGCCTCTACGATGAATTAACGTAAATCTAGAGGCTGTTTTGAAAGTTTCCAGGGAGCGCTGTTGAGCCATTTCCATTGCAATTTTTCCAAAACCCCTGAAACACGTAAATTTCCTCCATGACTGATGCGTGTGCCAAACTTGGTGAGTTTCCGTATTTGTTTAGGCCTCCAAATAGGCAATTAAATTTTTGCTAAAAATTAACGTTACAGATACAATAGGCCTTCACAGTGCTTAGCTGTTTGGGCCACAAAAACACCCACCACTAGATATACAAACGGCGATCTTATACCTGTCCTTAAGCTTCTTCTTCTAAGATTTTAAAGTCTTTAACTCAACCAGCAAGTTAGAAGGATGTCCACGCATGGATTACTACTCCCTACCACGACAAACCTTATGGAGCAGTATTAGGGCCAAAATTAAGACTATTACACACCCAGCGGTGGCTAGTTCCATGGATTTAACATATGATGTCCGTCAATTTTAAAGACACATTTTGATGCAGAGAAATCGCTACTTTCCGACAGGCCGCAAAAGTTGCTTTACGTTTTGTGTGAAGACACATAGTGGACTACAACTGCACAGAAGGAGAAGAAGAAGAAGAAAAATGGCCGGGAGTTTAGTGAGCTTCGCATGCTTCTTCCACGATGAAGAAAGGAGAATTAAATGTGGAGAAAACCTCAATAAATCTCATAATGTGGAAAGTGGCAGCTATGCAGGGGGGGAGAAATAGTTGGTCGAGTGAGAGCCAGCATGTGGGACGAGCCCTACAAGGTCTTTGTGAGTATTTCAAGTGCTAGCTAATGTGGCGTCATATATGCAACTTCTGATTTGTAGTAATATTAATAAAAAAATTTTTACAAGCAAATAAATCGCAAAACACATGACAAACACACTCAAAATGCACATCATTAGCCTCTCCAATGCAAACGCAAGTGAGTGGGCTCCTTCTCAGTCACCGGTGCCGGCCTATCCTTAATCAGATCAGTAGCTGGCTTTGGAATGGACATATCTAGCTCTGGGTGGTTCAATAGTCTACATGTTTACCCCATTACTGCGGCAAAAGCAAACAGTCAGGGTGAAAGGACGGGTTATTCAATTAGACATCAGTGACGTCAGCGGATACCCCAGTGCTACTATGAATGTTAGGAGATGTAGTTTGATCAGTAATTTTCCGGTCGCTGGGTTTGCCTTATATAAAAAATATATTTATTTTCGGATGGGTGGGGTTGACAGATTTTTATATTGTCTATTCCAGAGACAGTAACATTTGCCTTATTTAGCCAAAGGTGTTGCCTGACGTTTTCCATGTCAAGATTTCAATGTTGGTAAGATTTTTGCTCTTAAAAAAAAAAAAGTTTCCACCTGCAAAAACCGTCTGAAAACAGATGTACTATTGTCCTCAGGACCAGCACAAAAAAATCAATTTGGGGGCCATAAATGATTGAAAACCCTTGGGATTATTATTAAGCTCTTGTAGGAAAAAGTATGTTTGTATAGCAGCCCCAGTGCGTGCGTGTTTTAGGTTGGTGTGACCTGGCGAGCGGAGAACGAGTTCCAGGAAGTGCTGTTGCGTCGACAGGAAAACGTCTGTCGTTTATCACAGTTACGTATATCATTAGAATCTATAAAAGCTAGCAGCGGGGAGACAGAGAGGAGAAGAAGACAGTGATTGTTTAAGAACGCCTGTCATCGTGAACTGTCTGGTGAAAGGTGTGTTATAAATAAACAGACCGACAGAAGGCTGCGTTATCGCATCCAAATAACAGAGTGCGTTCTTTAGCTTCTGTATCTCGTATGCAATATTTTAGGCTTAACATTCTGTTTCGGGGAAACATCGTTTGGCGAAACGATTTTTAATTCATGCAAGATGCTTTTCATCTTTTTTAGACCTTATGTGATGCTTGAAATGACTGTTGTCACTGAAACTTTTACCACACACTTTACAGGAAAACGGCTTCTCGCCCGTGTGAGTCCTCATGTGAACGGTCAGATTATATTTCTGCGCGAAGCCTCTTCCACAAACCCGGCAGACGAAAGGCTTCTCACCCGTATGGACCCTGATGTGCGTTTTTAAACTACCCTTCTCCCTGAAATTCTTCCCACAGGTCGCACATGAGAACGGCTTCTCGCCCGTGTGAATCCTTTCATGGTCCGTCAAATGCCAGCTGTAGTTGAAAGACGCACCACAGACTGCGCAGGCGTATGGCTTCTCGCCCGTGTGAGTCCTCTCGTGAACGTTCAAGGTCGTTATCCTGCTAAAAGGTTTTCCACACGTCCGGCACGACAAAGGTTTCTCGCTCGAGTGAATGTGCACGTGCCGGTTCAGGGTGTTTTTGTGAGTAAAACATTTCCCACAGGTCGGACATGAGAAGGGCTTCTCACCTATGTGAGTTCTTGTGTGGCTGACCCACTGACCGTTGGTTCTGAAGGATTTGTCGCACAGCTCACAAGGGTAGGGCTTCTCTCCCGTGTGAATCGTCATGTGGGCGGTCAGGTTGCTCTGCTTGCTGAAGCCTTTTCCGCAGGTCTCACACTGGAAGGGTTTCCCGTCCTTGTGGGTTCTCAGGTGAACAGTCAGGAATCTGAGCTGAGCGAAACCTTCACCGCATGTTTCACAGGAAAACGACTTTTTCTTTCCTAGCCTCAGCTTTTTCTCTGCTTTCTGATTGCTTCCTCGCTGGAGTTCGTTCTCGTTTTCATGAACGCTTGCATAGAGGAGTTGGTTACGATTCGCTTCTGGACCACAGCTGCTGTGTCCCTCACTGGTAGGAGTCACCATGACGCTCTCGCTCTCCTGCTTCTCTACGAGCTGCCCTTCATCTTGATCGTGGTCCTCCTTCACCACTACAGGTTCTGGTTCCCCCTTCATCATCTCGTCCGAATCCCAGAAGGACATTACCTCACAAACGGGAGTTGCTACGACGGAGTCGGTCTTCCGTTTCGTTGCAACAGGATCTTCATTAGGAGAGACGCAGGGTTCAACCTGTTCCTCCTTGACTGGTCGGGGTTCTGGTTCCTCCTGTTCCAGTTTCACCTCTAGAGCGTTCGGTATCTCGGGGTCAGGGCCGGAGTTCCTCTCCTGGTGAATGAGAAACCGATCGGCAACAACCTCCCAGGTAAAAGCAGACATGGTGGTGAGAAAAAGCCTAAAGGGGTGAAAGACAGGAGAACTTTGATTAGAATATCTTAACTAAATGCATTTATGTGACACGCTCGCTCAGGAGGATTCGATGGCTTTGTGCAATCAGATTGTTTTTTTCTCTCATTATGGACTCATTTCTTGTGTTCCATGTTGTGTTAACATCAAAAACATAATAGTAACAGCTATGGAAGTTTAGCTTTCTCTTTTCCTTTAGACCAGGGTTCAGCAAATCCAGTCCTCCAGTGCCACGATCCTGCAACCTTTGGATGCATTCCTGCTCCAACATACCTGAATCAGATGTATGGTGAATGGCCAGGCCTAGGGTTGGACGATAATTCAATAACAACAATATATATCGATCCATAGATATGTTGTGCGATACAAAAAAACAAAAGGTAGACAAAAAGTTGAATAACAAAAAAAAAGGTTTCCCTTCCTTTTTCATTATAGCCTATCGGGTAGCTTATTACTAAAGTAATTATTTGCTCTAAACCAATCACAAAGCTCCGTCACTGAACCCTCGCTCCATTGTGTTTGTGGAGAGAGCATGCCAGAAAATTCCCCCAACTTTGCGCTGAAAGCGAAACATTCTCGCTATCTCGGCATCCAGCGTTGAGCATTTTTCTCCACCTTGATTTAAGATTCAGGAACGGAGAACATAGTTAAAACCAGGGACTGGACTATAATATATCACGTTTATGCACAGTGATCTCTGAATAAAATAACTTTTAGCTGTGAAAGACAGCAAAGATATGAAAGACATCCTTGGTTATAATATATATAATATATGTCTGAATTATCTGTTTTGTTTTATTAAAAGTTTTTGATTGATAACTGATCAAACGTCTCATTGTCTTGTGTTTCTTGATTTTGTTTTGATTTCTAATAACGAGACTCATATCAATGCATATACTACACATAGGCCATGTTTCACTTGTACGTAGCGAGTTGTGAGTTAAGAGCAGCTGAGTTTTTTTTTTTTTTTTTTTATCTCAGCACCCCCTGCTGAGAATATGTTCCCGCGGCTACGCATGCGCGATTCATTCCCGTTCTGGACGCAGTGGGGTAAATATCTTCTCTGAGTCCGGCTGTATTACGGGTTAAAACAACACGTAATATGCTAATTATTTTTTGATACCGATGGCTTGCCATATCGGAGGACCTGGGCGGCCGGGTGGAGGGCTTTAATTAATTAATCACAATTAACGGGATAATTTGACACCCCTAATTTAAAGAGGCTAAATGCAATTTTCTGAAATTTAAACTCGCAACTGACACCTGTGGCCAAAAAACGGAACTGCTCTTCCTTTCTGGTCGCTCTCGCAGCGAGCGCTCGTACGTGCACACTTCACAAGTCATCCTGCAAAGAAGTCAACATTATGTTTACAGACGTAAGAACAGTCAAATACATATATTGTTTGAGAAACTATGTTTGTTTCAAATATATATGACACAACAAAAGGCTAATTGCTGACTAGCGGTGGTGGCAGAGTGATCTGAAACATTTAACATGAACGCGCTTGACGTCACATCCGCAGACAGCGCGGGAAAATCCGACCAGACAGAAAATAGAAAGAAATTGGATACAAGCTCATAGGTGCACCCAGTGTGAGCTGACAAGGTGTCACTATGCTCATCAGGAGATGTTTGAGTCATAAATGGTCAAATAAAAAGGCGATCGTTACGTTTATTCTGGGGAAAAAGTTGCATATAGCCCCTTTAAGGTAATTTAATACCTGAATGATGAAGCTGTGATCGCAATAAAGACTGTTTTCCTCTGTAGCATCTTCAGGTGTTTCTTTCAGGTGGATCCACTGCTTAACAAGAGGGGGTGCTAAAAAAAAAAAGCCGTCTTTGTTGGGTCGAAGCTTTTTAAAGAGCAACTCACCCCCCCGACCAGAGTCTTACTCCGCCTAAACTTCCGGTTTGAAAAAGGAGGCGTTGCTTGCTTGTTATTCCAACTCCAATTCGCTACGGAGGCATGGATGAACCTCGGTTTGTTTTATACCCCACGGCGGCCAGGATGGCTGAGCCAGTAGCAATGCCCGGTTCATATTCAAGTGCAGTGTAGATTTTTAACCAATAACCAGAGTTGCTCCCAACAAACCCAATAATGTTTACACCCCTGTTGTAATTGGCGCTGTTCGACTCAATTAACATTTCTGCTGCTATTATTTGCACATCTGTTTTTCTCAGTTTATATTCTGTTATTCTTTTTACTTTTTAATGTAAAACCACACATGCACATTCTGTAAATATATTTTTGTTGTTTTTAAATTATCCTGCTCAGTTGCGCATTCAAATAACTGCACAGTGCTTTGGTTTTTCTAATTGTTTCCTTAATGTACATATATTATTCTTAAATTTGTTTTTATACTTTTTCTAATTTTCTTGTGTGATCCTAAATGCTTCTGTCACTTTGTTGCTGTTACAGTTGAATTTCCCATTTGTGGGACATTAAAGGATTATTCTATTCTATTCTAAATAGCAGTAATTGCACATAACTATATTCTTAAAGTATAATTACTAGGGCTGTCAAAATCAACGCGTTAACGCAGCTCGATTAATTCATCGAATTAACGCGATTCATTTTTTTAACACATGCACAGAATGACCCGTCCTGTTTATCCCACAATTCAACCCGCGCCGCTTTCGGTTCTCGCTCGTCACGTAAACAGCACGGCAGAACCGAACTTCGTCCATGGTTCCATGTGAACTTCTCCTAGGGATTAGCGGTCCAGGTCACTCCCTGCTCTGCTGCGCGTGTCGTCTGCAGAAAGAGACGCGATTAATGTCTTGTGCTGTTGGTTGCTTTGATAAAAACCAACAACCGACGGTTGCACGCGATCAGAAGAAGCGATTGGAACGAGCAGGTGATTAAAAATGCAACAATATGCTGCGATCACTTCACATTGGGTAAACCTTGGGTAACAAACAAGCTAAATGTGATAGTGGAGTTCAAAACAAAAGTTTTATGGACCTTTACTGTATTTCCTGGGGGGAAAAAAGAGCAACAGCTTCCAGTTTTGTCCTTTAAACCAAAAATGTTATCTTTTCAGTCATATTTAGGAGTGTTAATTAATCGTGATTAATTCACAGCTACCCTGTGATTAGATTAAAATTTTTAATCGTTTCACAGCCCTAATAAATACATACTTTTTTTTACAAAATAAATTAATTTTCTGATCAAACAGTTACTTTGCCCTTTTACTTTTTTTCTCTTGAGTATTTCTTTAGATGGCTACTTTTTATTTGTACGCAAGTAAAAATATATAAAGCAATATTATTCTACTCACCTCTGATTATATTGACCGTGAGGAAAGAACAAATGTAATTGTTTCTTTTTTTATTTTTTTTTGTTTCCAATGGTGATATTATTTTTTACAAAACACTTTTGTTCAGATTTTTTTATGGACAAAACTTTTTTTTAAAAGTCTGAAATAAGAGTTTTTTTATAAAATAAAAAAAGCTAAATTATAAGCACCATTCGCCTATAAACCCTTGCTCATCAATGCAAACACTTCATCGCCCAGTCGCTTTTGCCACTCCCAATATGGCGGACACAGTAACGTCCTCTCAAGCAGCTAGCCAACAGTTATTGTCCCAGCGCGTCACAAATTGCTCTCTTACCGTAAAAATCTCGTTCGTGTTCCTTGGAGAACCAGATGCTAGACTCCAATAATGTCCAGTGATCTTCGTGGGAGGTCCGTTTGGTTCTTCTTCTCTGAAACTAAACTGGTTGCTTCATGTTCACGGAGTTAGCTTCGCAGTTAGCTGTGAGGCTAACCGGCAGCTGCTGATGGTAAAACAAGAGGTCAGATACTATCGGAGCGTAAAGGGGGAGATAAAGATGGATCCGGTTTGAAAGGGAGATAAAGATGGATCCGGTTTAATTTAAAAGCGGGGGAACACAAACTTAATTTCCTCACCTTTTTCCTTTTTCTTTAGGTTAGGGAGCCTAGCCACTACTGGTCGCTATCACTGTCAACCTTAACCCGGAATAGCCTCTTTGGAGTTTCCACGATGGCTCTTCATAAATATGGCTGTAATGATGAATAAGGAACTAATGTTTAAATAATATAATAAATAATAATAAATTAGGGTGACCATATTCTGAGAATCCAAACAGACGACACCCTCCCCAGCATGGGCGTGACTACCCCCCCGAATCAAATCTATAAATTAATATGGATTCAGGTTAGAAAATACTCAAATATTAGATTGATGAGGTAAATACAGTCGGATTTCATTTCCATCTCTCACATGAATTTGAAGGATTGCTTTGAAAAAACAGCATAATAAATCAAATAGACTAAAGAATGTTTATTCATATTTGCAGAAAAATATTATTAATGATTGTTGGAAATGTGTTCCAGCAAATGTGTTTTTTTTTAAATGATGTAGGAATTTATTCTCCAGTAAATCACTGAATCATGTTTAGTGTTTTACCTGCTGTCTGACAGAGAACTTCTTCTGTATCTTATAACATGCAGGCTGGATGTGTGCGACTTAAAAACTTTATTTTCTAGTTGATGCATTGCATTAAGTAATTAATCATTATTATATTATCACCATTATAAACTATAGCAAGTTTTCAAGATAAGATAATTTATTTTAAAACATTAAATCTGACTCATATGCACCAATCTAGATCATTATAATCAGACTCTGGCTTCCATCATTCATTATGCTTTAAAACTGGAATATTCTCTGTTTTGTTTTATCTATTTTTACCCAAGATCACTTGATGTTATGATTGCATTTTTTTCTAGATCTGTTCCGTTCAGTTTTTCAGATAGAGCGATGACGGTAGCATATTTATCATCCTGAGCAATCCACTGATACTAAATATGTCCAGATTCATTACTGGGGAAGGGATGAAATATTGATCCAAAGTCGAACTGTTTGTTAACGCGACGTCTCAGAGTCAAATGATTGTCGGTGATAACTTTGAGCTTCGGATAATAATTAATCTGTGTCGTCGCGAAATGAATCCTGACCTGCTGTAGCAGCTCAGATTGTGTTAGCTCAGGTGTGCTGCTCACCTGAGCTCCACTGCCCCGGTAAAAACTGCTCTGACGACCATGACTGAACATTGGGGATTTATTCTACAATTCGTCTGTGAAACAACACTTTCGGCTTTTTAGTGGCACATTACAAGCATGCAGCGCAGCTCCTCATTTGTTTTTTATGGGCAGTGGCTGCTTTTAAAGTGAGGTAAACCAGGTGCAATATGGAGGTAATACGGACATTATATGATATTTAAATAAATCCCCCCCGGTTATAATTTTATGGCCAAAAAGGAGGACATGTCCGGGCGAAAGAGGACGTATGGTCACCCTATAATAAATGTCGTCATTAGCTATTTTTTTTAACAGAGGGATGGCTTTTAATTTACACATCAGAACGAAACAAAGTATCAGTGATATTTAATTAGAAATATTTTCTTATCACATTCCCAGAAAATATATCCGTCTTCTATGTGGAAACGTTTTGTTTTTTCTTCCTATATTTAAAACCCTACATATAGAAATACAAATGTGGTTCTTTATAAATTACACCAAATGTCTTGTGTTTATCAAATCATTTCCTACTATTTGCCATGGTTCCTCAGGCGGGTCAGTCAGTAAGCACCGTAGGTTCTCTGGGTTGTTTCGCCTGACATCCTGAAACCATCCTGTCGATGTCAGTGCTAATCCCCGACCAATAAACCGCTCTTCCTTTACACTTTTACACTGTGTACACTCTTCCCTGCCAAAGTCTCATTCATGCTACCTTTCTCCTGAGAATCTCAGGAATGCTGACATTCTCCTTTTAGCCCAGGCTCCCTGCAGCTTGCTAACGACCCTCTGCAGGATTTCACCTTTGACTGTTTTCCTCAGCAACCTGTTGCGATATCCTGTCTGTTATGGGAAGAGATTCTTTTATCGTCTTCACATGGACATTTGCACCCGCCTCGATGGTGTTCTCACGTTGTGTGGTTGCTCCGGACAGAGCATCAGCAAACACAATGTGCTTTCCTGGAGTGTAGATGAGGTGAAAAGTCATAGCTTTGGAGCTTCATCATCGGCCTGTGAATTATGGGTGACGTCTCACTGAGGTTTTTCTTCACTACAGCTATCAGAGGCCTATGATCCGTTTCTGCCACACACCTTGAAAGGCCGTAGACAATTTGTGCATACCGACATTCAGCTGCAGTCATTGTCCTTGATGCATAGGTCCAGTTTTCTCCATCAGCCTGTGGCAACAAAGCTCCGATCCCATTGGTTGATGCATCTGTAGATATCGTCGTTCTGTTCGTTGGAACATTCCTTGGTTTCCATCATGGTGATTGTTCAGAAAACTTCAGAGCCGTTTTTATTCTGGGATCAATTGGTTGTACTCGTTTTTATTTGTTGTATTTATGTATAAAAACACAGCCTCTGCACACTCAAACCCTGTGCAAGATCAATTTGAAGAAGGTCGCAAGACCGAAAGCCTGCCATAACATTGATCTTGCACAGTGTTTGGGTGTGCAGCGGCTGTATTTTTATACATTTATATTTCTTCTTAGTTCAGCAGCACCTCATAAAAGGACTTTCTTGACGGATGAGCGGTGGCCTTTTTCATTTGTTGTATTTAAAAAAAAGGGGGGGGGGTTAAATGTATGGCGTTGTTGTAACATGAAAAATGTACAAAGTTTTAGATATATAAATACTTTCACAAAGAACAACTACGGGTGTCTCTTTGTTTTGCTTTTTTTTACCTTGCGGTTGTGATCCACGATTAGTACCAGTAGGTGGCGCCCCATCGAGTTGTTTGCAACAAAAACACAAGAAGAAGTACGAAAACAAGACGAGAACCAACAAGAATAGTAAGTTACGTCAATGATTCGCTTTCTTCTGCTGCTTATTTTCAATTTATATTACGTCTCGTCTCATTTTGAGTGTTTATAGTATTTTAGTTTGTCTTAAACACGGATTCTCCGCTGGTTTACCAGCAACAGCAGTCCGAGAAAGACCAGTTAGCCTCCGAGCTAACTCAGAAGCTAACTCCGAGGACGAGAACAAACCTGTTTTCTTTTAGATAAAACATTTAAAAAGGAGGCTTTAAATTGAGAATATTGGAAATATACTGAAGTCTGGACTCTTTCCAGGTCTTTACTGACGATCATTCCCGTCAACAGTAGGTAAGAGAGCGATCTCTAACTAACAGTTACGTTACATTATAGCTAGCTGCTTCATATACTGTCTAAGCGCCTGTGACACGTCAGTGGCTCCGCCATATTGGGAGGGGAACGAGCGGCCAGTAAACCATTGAAGTGAGCGCTAAAGGGCGCTGCTTTAACGAGATCAAAAGCGGGTTAGTGTTTGCATTTCACAAAATATTACTAAAGAAACCCCGTATGGGTTTATTATTTGTGGGTGGAGATTTGTTGTTTATGCTGGATGTGAACATCAGTCATTGCAGCTTGTCACCAGTGATGCAAATGGGACACGGTAAAATAATAACAACCGTGTGGCGGATTCTTAAATCATGTACAACTGTCTGTTTGAGTAAAACAAGTTAAATAAGGAACATTTATTGCAAATGTACTGTATATAAACTTTAAATACTGCTTGTAAGTAAAGCTCATAAAGTTAAACTGTAAAGATAGCTCTGTGTATAAATAATATACCTCACTTACAACCCTTCTTCTGGTACCATTCCTTCTGTGTGAAAGTAAGTTTTCTCAGCAGTAGAATGTATTTTTTAAGACAAAATGAGTGTAGCACATCTGAATCCCCTGAATAAACCATTACTCTGCTCTGTTGATGTCACAGCATCAGGACCAGTGCTCAAGTAGGATCTTGGCTTTACTCACAGTTATGTAAGCTATCACAAGATAATTAGTCTGATGCAAAGCATCAAATGTAGCATTTACAGTAGTTTAAACATTTTTAGTCACACGATGGCAAATCAACCGAAAATTGCAAAAGAAAAAGAGAGCGATCTCTAACTAACAGTTACGTTACATTATAGCTAGCTGCTTCATATACTGTCTAAGCGCCCGTGACACGTCAGTGGCTCCGCCATAATTGGAGGGGAACGAGCGGCCAGTAAACCATTGAAGTGAGCGCTAAAGGGCGCTGCTTTAACGAGATTAGTGTTTGGATTTCACAAAATATTACTAAAGAAACCCCGTATGGGTTTATTATTTTGAAGTGAAATGTTGTTTCCACTAATGTAAACAGGCAAGTAAACGGAGATCCTCACGTCACCATCTGGAAAAGTCTGGGATTTTACTGTCTATTAATCCATCCGTCCACTCGTCCATAATTCATCAATCCGCCTGTTTTTCTCAACCATTAGCAAAAATGGCAGCTGCAGCTGTGCATATAATAACACACTTAGTGGCTTAAATTATCCTACTTATATTTCTGTCTGTAATGTTTATCTTTATATTTTTGTGATATTAGTTTCCTCTAACAGATGGGACAGCCCATAATGAAGGATCAGATGAAAGCTATGGCTGATTGATGGTTTGTACTAGTGATGGGATATGAACGGTATGAGGTAGAAATGATATAAATTTGACCAAAGGTAGATATTTTGACTATACTGACCTACTGCAATTGCACATTTTTAAGCTGCCATCAAGGAGGATAAATACTGATGCTCGGTGTTCATCTTTAAGCTACATTACAAGTTTAAAATTAGCTGTTTTTCATTTACCTCTCCCTGGGCTGCCACCTTATCGTGGTGGAGGGGTTTGAGTGTCCCAATGATCCTAGGAGTTATGTTGTCGGGGGCTTTTGCTCCTGGTAGGGTCACCCATGGCAATTTGGTTCTAGGTGAGGGATCAGACAAAGTGCAGCCCAAAAGACCCCTATGATGAACAAGACAGATGGACTCAGTGTTCCCTCGCCCGGACGTGGGTCACCGGGGCCCCCCTCTGGAGCCAGGCCAGGAGGCGGGGCACGTTGGCGAGCGCCTGGTGGCCGGGCCTTTACCCATGGGACCCAGTCGGGCTTAGCCCGAAGAGGTAACATGGGCCCCCCTTCCCATGAGCTCACCACCTGTGGGAGGGGCCATAGGGGTCGGGTGCTGTGCAGGATGGGCGGCGGCAAAAGACGGGGACCTTGGCGGTCCGATCCTCGGCTGCAGAAGCTGGCTCTCGGGACGTGGAACGTCACCTCTCTGGTGGGGAAGGAGCCGGAGCTGGTGTGCGAGGTTGAGAGGTTCCGACTGGACATCGTCGGACTCACCTCGGTGCACGGCTCTGGCTCTGGCTCTGGAACCCGTCTCCTCGAGAGGAGTTGGACTCTCTTCCACTCTGGAGTTGCCCCTGCTGAGAGGCGCCGAGCTGGGGTGGGCATACTTGTTGCCCCCCATCTCGGCGCCTGTACGTTGGGGTTTACCCCGGTGAACGAGAGGGTAGCCTCCCTCCGCCTTCGGGTGGGGGGACGGGTCCTGACTGTTGTTTGTGCTTACGCGCCAAACAGCAGATTAGATTACCCACCCTTCTTGGAGTCTTTGGAGGGGGTGCTGGAGAGTGCTCCTCCTGGGGACTCCCTTGTTCTGCTGGGGGACTTCAACGCTCACGTGGGCAATGACAGTGAGACCTGGAGGGGTGTGGTTGGGCTGAATGGCCCCCCCGATCTGAACCCGAGTGGTGTCTTGTTATTGGACTTCTGTGCTCGTCATGGATTGTCCATAACAAACACCATGTTCAAGCATAAAGGTGTCCATATGTGCACTTGGCACCAGGACACCTTAGGCCGCAGCGCAATGATCGACTTGGTTGTCGTCTCATCTGATCTGCGGCCGCATGTTTTGGACACTCGGGGGAAGAGAGGGGTTGAGCTGTCCACTGACCACTACCTGGTGGTGAGTCGGCTCCGATGGTGGGGGAGGACGCCGGACAGACCTGGAAGGCCCAAACGTGTTGTGAGGGTCTGCTGGGAACGTCTGGCAGAGTCTCCTGTCAGAAGGAGCTTTAACTCACACCTCCGGCAGAACTTTGAACACGTCCCGGGGGAGGCGGGGGACATCGAGTCCGAGTGGACCATGTTCCGCGCCTCCATTGTCGAGGCGGCTGACCGAAGCTGTGGCCGCAAGGTGTTCGGTGCCTGTCGCGGCGGCAACCCCCGAACCCGCTGGTGGACACCGGTGGTAAGGGATGCTGTCAGGCTAAAGGAGGACTCCTACCGGGTCCTTTTGGCTTGTGGGACCCCTGAAGCAGCTGATGGTACCGACAGGCCAAGCGGGATGCGGCTCGGATGGTTGCTGAGGCAAAAACTCGGGTGTGGGAGGAGTTTGGAGAGGCCATGGAAAACGACTACCGAACGGCTTCGAAGCGATTCTGGTCCACCATCCGGCGTCTCAGGGGGGGAAAGCGGTCTGCCACCAACACTGTTTACAGTGGGGATGGTGTGCTGCTGACCTCGACGCGGGATGTTTTGGGTCGGTGGATGGAATACTTAGAAGACCTCCTCAGTCCCACCAGCACGCCTTCCAATCTGGAAGCAGGGTTTGGGGACTTGGGGTCAGTCTCTCCAATCTCTGGTGCTGAGGTCACCGAGGTCGTTAAAAAGCTCCTCGGTGGCAGGGCTCCGGGGGTGGATGAGATTCGACCGGAGTTCCTCAAGGCTCTGGATGTTGTGGGGCTGTGTTGGTTAACGCGGCTCTGCAATATTGCGTGGACATCGGGGGCAGTTCCCTTGGATTGGCAGACCGGGGTGGTGGTCCCCCTGTTTAAAAAGGGGGACCACAAGGTGTGTTCCAACTACAGGGGGATCACACTTCTGAGCCTCCCTGGTAAGGTCTATTCAGGGGTTCTGGAGAGGAGGGTCCGACAGATAGTCGAACCTCGGATCCAGGAGGAACAATGCGGTTTTTGTCCTGGCCGTGGAACACTGGACCAGCTCTACACCTTCAGCAGGGTCCTGGAGGGTGCGTGGGAGTTCGCCCAACTGGTCTACAAGTGTTTTGTGGACTTGGAGAAGGCGTTCGACCGTATCCCTTGGGGGGCCCTGTGGGGGGTCCTCCGGGAGTATGGGGTACCGGGCCCCTTGATACGGGCTGTTAGGTCCCTGTACGACCGATGCCAGAGTTTGGTTTGCATTGCCGGCAGTAAGCCGGGCTTGTTTCCAGTGAGAGTTGGACTCCGCCAAGGTTGCCCTTTGTCACCGATCCTGTTCCTAACTTTTATGGACAGGATCTGTAGGCTCAGCCGAGGCGTTGAGTGGATCCGTTTTGTTGGCCTCAGGATCGGGTCTCTGCTTTTTGCAGATGACGTGGTCCTGTTGGCTTCATCGGAACATGATCTACGGCTTTCGCTGGAACGGGGGGAGGATGGGGTCCTTCCCCAAGTGGAGGAGTTTAAGTATCTGGGGGTCTTGTTCACGAATGAGGGAAAAATGGAGCAGGAGATCGATAGATGGATTGGTGGGGCATCTGCAGTTATGCGGGCGCTTTACTGGTCTGTCGTGGTGAAGAGAGAGCTGAGCCGAAAGGCGAAGCTCTCGATTTACCGGTCGATCTACGTTCCTACCCCCATCTATGGTCACGAACTCTGGGTGGTGACCTAAAGAACGAGATCACGGATACAAGCGGCTGAAATGAGTTTCCTCCGCAGAGTGTCTGGGCTCTCCCTTAGAGATAGGGTGAGAAGCTCGGTCATCCGGAGGGGGCTCAGAGTAGAGCCGCTGCTTCTCCACATCGAGAGGAGTCAGTTGAGGTGGCTCGGGCATCTGGTCAGGATGCCTCCTGGACGCCTCCCTGGTGAGGTGTTTCAGGCACGTCTCACCGGGAGGAGGCCCAGGGGAAGGCCCAGGACACGCTGGAGGGACTATGTTTCTCGGCTGGCCTGGGAGCGCCTTGGGGTTCCTCCTGAGGAGCTGGAACAAGTGGCTGGGGAGAGGGAAGTCTGGGTGTCCTTGCTTAGGCTGCTGCCCCCGCGACCCGACCCCGGATAAGCGGAAGAAAATGAATGGATGGAGATTTTTCATTTAACAGAGAGAAAGAAAAAAAACTGTTGAACTTGAAGCATTTTTTAATTCAAATATGTGCTTATAGGTTTAGTTCTGTGCGAATATTAAATGTATAAATAAGTAACCAGGAAAGCAGATAGTTTTAAACTTTGTGTTCCTTTTATAACATTTAGCTTTTATTTATTTTTTTATATTTTCATCTTTATGTTGAGATAATTTTTGTGTTGCAAGTTGTTGTTCTGCTGTAATGTATCTGAAATGTGTGAATTTTGACATGTATAAAGAAAAGAAAAGAATATATTGCAATAGATATCGTTTCCGCTTTAGATTATATCGCAATATAGATTAGAGGCCATATCGCCCAGCCCTAGTTTGTACAATCAGAACTCATTTAGCCTTTTCTGAGTGAACATGCTGCAGACAATTCTCATCTTCCGACCAGACTAAAATTATTTATTGTTAACTGGAGCAGAAACCAAATCTGCATAATTGGAGCCAGATTTTTTAAAAGTATTATCATGATAAGTACCCTGCAGCTGTGGGAATCACAGGCAGACACGGTTTAACCACAGGGGACATAAATCTGCAATATGTGTCGCAGTGAAAGCCAGAGGAAGATGTAGTTTTCCAAAAATGCTTTTAATGCATATTTAATCGGTTCGCTTCAATCTGATACCCCTAAATAAAATCCAGCGCATCCCTCAGCACTCTATACGTAAACAGAGTCAGACAGAGGTCGTTTAGGGAATCATGAAGACCAAGGAACGTCAGCAGATGGGTCGGAGAGAACGCTCTGGAGAAGTTTTAAGCTGGGCTAGCATCTACAACGATCTCTTTTAATGGAAGAGTGATTTAAGAAAGGGAAAAAAAGGTCAGAAGACACGGCAAGCGTGGAGTCAAAGGTCGTCGTGCTGCTTGAAGGTGAACCCCGGTCTCTAGGCATGGCAACTTTTTATTTGTATAGCACACTTTCAACGTGATCATGGGATGAAATAAAAGCAGCAATAAACCAACAGTAAAGGCATAAAACACAACGTTAGAGACACGTATCATATGACACATTTAAACATATGACGTTTCAGCTATTATTAATCGCTTACTCAAAGGCAGCTCACAGAAACAGAAACGTTTTTAGTTGTGATTTAAAAGAACTCAGTGTTTCAGCAGCTTTGCAGTTGTTAGGAAGTTTGTTCCAGATTAGAGGAGCATAGAAACTGAAAGCTGCTTCTCCATGTTTGGTTCTGATTCTAGGGATGTTGAGTAGACTGGAATTAGAGTGGTCTGGGGGGAGTTGGTATAGTAACAGTAGATCTTCAACATATTTTGGTGCTAAGCCATGTAATGATTTATAAACTAGTAGGAGTATTTAAAAGTCTATTCTCTGAGCTACAGGGAGCCAGTGTAAGGACTCTAGAACTGGGGTGATGTGCTCTACTTTCCTGGTTCTAGTGAGGAACACGAGCAGCAGCGTTCTGGATCAGATTGACTTTTTAGGCAGACCTGTGAAGACACTGTTGCAGTAATCAATTCGACTAAAGATAAACGCATGGATGAGTTTCTCTACATCATCAGTCCTTTTAATCCTAGAAATGTTCTTCAGGTGATAGAAGGTTCTGGTTTCTAGTCTTCTGCCGCCTCTGGTGGGTTTTCTTTCAGGTTGTCCTGGATTTAGCTCCATCCAACCCGTCCTTTGTGGCACTGCACGACTTTATATTGTGATCCCATCTATTGCGCAGCTCTGATTCATACCTTCAACTGTTTTAATCGACGTGCTTATGTCATCTTTTTTTTCTTTGTGAACGAAAAGTTGTACAATTGAGTTGATAGAACTGTAAATAAACAATGGGCCAGGTGATTTATGAGAAGTGTATTCCTGGAGATGGGTAGTACTGTAATAATAAAGTTTTACCTTTCATGCTGGGGATGAGCAGCAGCTGAGGTGAACGGAGTATGGAGGAAAAAGTTCTTGAAGACCAGGTGATGGAGTTAAGGTATTAAAAAGAAGAGCAGCAATGACTCGCTGTACTCTCCCATAGCGTCACAAAACTACCTCCGGGGGGCGCTGTATCAGGAAGCGCAAAAGTGAGACAGACTTGGGGAACGATTATGCACCGCATTGGACGCTACCGGTAGTTTTCACTCACACACCCTCATAATGGGAAACACACAAAGAAATGCAGCTTTTAGGTTAAAGGCGATGAAGCTGGAAGTCTGAGAAGGAAACAGAGCTACTGCTTCTTAGCTTAGCATCAATGAATCCATGGTGAGACGTTGGAGGAGGCAGCGGGAAGAACTGAGTCGGTGTAAAAAGAAGACAAAAGCTTTCAGGGGACGGAAAGACACTGAAGAAGATGTTTCAGTGGCTTTAATGAGGAAGATGAAGATAGTGACCAATGGCTTTTCTGGTTTGGCTAAACTATGTTGTATTTTCTAACCCGATATGTTACTGTCGTGTTGTGTTGATACCGTAATGCCAATTTTTCAGGCAAACATTAGATCTCTATCCGGTAAGTCTTTTCTTATCAATGACTTCATCACTGAGCATAATCTACACGCTCTTTTCTTATCAGAAACTTGGCTAGATGAAAATAACGAAACAACTTCATTAATAGAATCTAGTCCTCCAAATTATAATTTCTTAAGCGAGAACAGAAAACACAGATGAGGTGTAGCCACCATCTTTCACAACTCGATGAACTCGGCACGTTTGATTCTTTTGAATACCTAGCCACCCAGATAAATGAGCCTAACAAAGTGTTATTTCTAAGTTTACATAAACCACCAAAACTTAACTCTAACTTCTTTAATGATTTCAATGACCTTCTTTCTGTAATATGTATCGACTATGACCAACTAATCATCGTGGGGGACTTTAACATCCATACCGAAAACCCCCAAGATAGACAAGCAAAAACATTAGATGATACTCAACAATCAATAAACTTTAACTTCTAAAGAACATTTACCACTGCAGCTGGAAGATATTTTTAATATCCAATATAAATTAACAAAAAGACCGAAACGATAAAAAAAATGGCAAAATTAATCACTTGGATCAGACAAAAAAAACTGCAAAACTACCAGTTAGGAATTTTGTAAACAAAAAGTGCAAACTAACAACAAAAACACAAGATATCCCATTTTACTCTGCCAATATACGAATACATGTACGTTTATTCCGATTTTTCGGTACGGCCCTGTAGGTTCGATTGCACGTGTAACAAGCCCTTCTTTCTTTACTTCTAGGCTTCGTTAGGTTTTGTTAACGCTAACCTCAGTCTGCAGAATCCCCGTTGATGAGAAGGGATTTTTCCCAACAGCTGCCCACGCTGCATTCAAGTACAGCTGGGAGACTAGGCTGTCGAAATATCAAAACAACTCCAAAGTGATTTAAGCACTTTTTATTCTCCAATATGGGCAAAGTTTTATTTAAACATTTCTAAACATCAACACTGACTGTTGTACTACTCTGCTCTGGCTATGTCAGCTTTTACTATTTTATTTTAGAAAGTAATCAATCAAATCTCCAGTCAGTTCTGTACTTTGAACTTTTTTAGGTTAAAGAACATATTAAAATCTAATTAATTTCATTTATTGAAAGGAAAGAATTCAGGAAAATATTTTCTTTGTTTAAACATTTCTAAACATCAACACTGACTGTTGTACTACTCTACTCTGGCTATGTCAGCTTGTACTATTTTATTTTAGAAAGTAATCCATCAAATCTCCAGTCAGTTCTGTACTTTCAACTTTTTTAGGTTATGCAACATACTAAAATCTAATTAATTTCATTTATTGAAAGGAAAGAATTCAGACAAATATTTTCTTTGTTTAATGCTCAACAGTCATTTGTATTTGTATTTATTTTTCCTGATTAAATTGTACCAAAAACGTGCCGAACCGTGACTTTTGTGTACCGTTACAGCCCTCCTATTTATCAGCTAAAAGGTCCAGACGTGCAGGGGTCCAAGTTGCTCCGGAGAACGTCACCGAGCCTTAATGACTACGATCCTGTAGATGGAGACGAAGCAAAACCACCAGAGGATCCTTCATCTTTTCTAATCTGAAGAAATACAATGATTAGCAGAATCAGAACCAAGTTGAGGAGGGGGCACACAGCGACTTAAAGTGACAGTTTAGCCAGATATTTCCAAATCTTTCCTCACATAAATGCAGTTCACCCTTATTAATATGTACTTCTTCTGTTCTCCGTTGTTGCAGACCTTCCTCGTTATCATGTCCGTCATCACTTGGGAGGTTGTTGGTGAGCACTTTCTTATCAACCAAGCGTGCGACTCCATTCCTGACCAAGACGAAGGCGGTCCTGTGGAGGAGGAGGAGGAACGTGATGAACCAGAGGCTCCGGTAATTAAAGAAGAAGAGATTCAAGTCTGCATCATTCAGGAGGAAGAGCGCGTCATTGTGAAGCAGGAGGCTGACTCGTCAGTGGCGACTCCCACTGGCAGGGAGACGTTTCGCGGTGAGCGAGAGCGGCGCCGGGTGTCGGTGAGAAAGGAGGAACCGGAACCAGTCGGAGGAGGGAGCCGCCGCCGCGGGGGGGGAGAGCGGTGCGTGGTGAAGGGAGAGACGGGCAGCTCTGTGGTGTCTGAACCTGAACTAAACACCAACAATACGCAAGACCGAAACTTTTCTTGTGACGTCTGTGGCAAATGCTTTACTAAATGCAACTACCTGACGGATCACATGAGAACCCACTCGGGGGAAAAACCTTTCTCGTGTCTAACTTGTGGGAAAGGTTTCACTCAGAAAACTAACTTGATTGTGCACATGAGGACCCACACAGGCGAGAAGCCCCATTCCTGTCAGCTGTGTGGGAAGTCTTTCAGAGCCAGCGGCCATCTGGCTAGTCACATGAGAACTCACACGGGGGAGAAACCCTTCTCATGTCTGGTCTGTGGAAAAGGGTTCACCCAGCAGAGCAACCTGACCGTTCACATGAGATCGCATTCGGGAGAAAAACCGTACTCCTGCGACGTTTGCGGGAAAGCGTACAGCGACAAAACCTACTTGAACGACCACCGAAGGAGTCACACGGGCGAGAAGCCTTATTGTTGTAAGGTGTGCGGCAAATCCTTCAGTAACCGGAGTCCCCTGACCAACCACATGAGAACGCACACGGGTGAGAAGCCGTACCGCTGTAAAACCTGTGGGAAATCTTTCAGCGACTGCAGCAACCTGGCTAAGCACATGAGAACCCACACGGGGGAGAAGCCTTACTACTGCAACGTGTGTGGCAAAGCTTCTAGTGACAGCAGCAGCATGGCCAAACACATGAGAACCCACACAAACGGCAAGCTGTTTAACTGTTGACTCTGTTGGAGAAATATTTAGCTGGTCACATAAAAAAAAATAAAAATAAACTTATTTTTGAAATAAGCTGTTGAGATGTTTCTACAGAGCATCCATCCATCGTCTCAACCTGCCTATCTCCTGCTGGAGGCGGGGTCCGTCCTTGGGCAGGTCACCAGGGCAACACAACCATGCACTGGAACAGAACATAAAACAGGATCCAGAAAGACCCCAGGCCGGGATTCAAACCTAGAACCTTCCTGTTGCAAGGCATTGTCCAGCCATGTCCTAAAGAGATTAAAAAACTACACAGCTGAGAAGGTTTTTACTTTACATTTTTAAGTTTCTACCACATGTAAACTTTCTAAAAATTTGCAAATCAATTAACCTTTTTTTTTTTGGGCAATCCTTTGGGCAGAAAACCTCCTAATCATTGAAGAAAACGCCTGTTTCTACCTGGAATCACAGCGCCATCTACTGGCAAAATAAAGGCAGCGCTTGAAGTCTCGGGTATATTATCTGGTTTAGTAATAGTGATTTCTGATGAAAACCTCTGCGTTACTGAGCTCACTAGGAGTTAATGACTTGTTGTAGATCGTTTAGTGGCAGTGGTGTAACTAAACACTGCTGTGTTTAGACTTTCATTAACATTTGGTTGATCACATAGGTGAGTTCTCTTCTTTTATCCGACTTGTTTAACACATTTTCGGCCGAGCAAACTAACTGGTTTTTGTCCCAGTGGGGACAAAGACGAGTGGGACAGTCTTTTAAACGTGAGGGATCGTTCACCCACAGAGGGAAATAGCTTAACGACAGGGACGTTCTAGAAAATGAACAAATATAGTTGCAAAATAAAATGCTCTAAGAAAAACAAAATCAACAGCTCACATCCAGTGCCTTACCGAAGGCTTATCTCTACTGTCCTGGTTTTGAAAATGCCGCGTTTTAGTCAAGCTTTTGATGTTGCTCACTGAGCAGAAAATGCACCGAAAAATGTATTAAAAATCTAGTGCTGGTCATCTTTAATTTTCAAGAATGTCATGAATGCAAAAAGATGTGCAGATCCAGAATAATCATAATTTTTATCAAACGCTTGTAATCGGAAATCATAGACCCGAAATCCCTGTGATATGAGACGAAATAAATATCTCTCTAATAGAGCTGGGTATCAATTTCAAATGTCAAGAATTGATTCGATTCCGATTCTCAAGAGTTAGAATCGATTATCGCGATCTGATCCAATCTGTTCCAGTTTGATTTTGATGAATCAGTGCTATTATTTTTTTTTTTTTTTTTTTTTTTTTTGCGGTTACCTTAATTACATGACTGTAATTAAATGACGAGTTGGGTTAAAGTTCACCGTGAGAAACGGTATTAACCCTTTCAGACCCTAAAAAGCCCATCTGGAATTTTCCCTCTTATTTTAGCTGTAAAAAGGGGCAAACAGTGTTAAACGATTAAATCGATTTTTAGACGTACAAATCCATTTTTGGGGAATTTTTATAAGAATCAATTCAGAATCAAATAAAAAAAATGTTCAACACAGTACTGCTCTTTAAACATCGTCTTCCACCCTAATCATTAAGGCTTTTTGTTCAACCATTGCACAGAAATTACTGTAAAACATTAAATTACTTGCACACAAACCCTGATTCTGAATTAATATTATATTTCCTTTATTATTTAGACTCTTATTACCTCCTCTGACTCTGTTGACCATCTTTTGTGTCGAGTATTCAAGAGAAAGGCCGTTCATTTTGTTCATCGAAGGAAACGTCTCTGGTGGAGTACCTCAGGAGTCGAGCTTCGGCCCATTACTCTTCAGTATTTATGCTTTCACACCTCACTCAGAAACACAACATAAACTTTGATAATCGTGCAAATAACTATGCGTCTTTATATTTTGTTATCCATCTCACGTCTAATTCAGTGTGTCTTTAATTATACATTTAAAGATGGACGAGATCTTTAAAGCTTTAGAGAGATAATTACCTCCTTGTTCATTGTTTTTTTTAATAGGAATTATTGATCTAGATATTTAAATTCAGCCACATCAAAAAATCCGTTTTTAGTCATGTAGAAGAATCTCATTTAAGCTGAACTTTCCCAGCAAATTGTGGCTATTAAAAAAAAAAAAAAAAAAACTATGCATGTCTCACAAGTGGGCTGATCTTTAAAGGTATTAAAGTCATGTTGCTTCTGTCCTGCAGCAAGAAGGTCCTGGGTACGAACATCAGGCTGAGGTTGTTCTGCATGGAGTTGGCTTGTTCTCCTTGTGCATGTACGAGATCCCAGCCCACTACAAGGATGGATGGATGCTGCTTCTGTGTAAATGGTTTAACGTCTTTATACCTTAAGTATATAAGATGCATATGTTGAATTAATTTTCCCTTAAAAAGACCAATTGAGTCCACAGTTTGTCTTCAAGCCTATGATTAAAACATAATTTTGTGTATCTGCAATCATGTATTAATTATTTTATTGATGCATTTTTTTGATGTATGCATGTGTGGATCTTGTATATCTATATTTTTATCCCTCTGTTTTGTGTGAAAGACATTGTGTATATTTTGCATTTGCACTTTTATTATTTTCTAATAGTAATTATGTGATCTTGATGGAAAACCTCACCAGGTTGCTGTGTGTGTGAAGTGTGTATAAATCCACCTGGACTTGGCTTACAGGTTTTGTTTGTGTCTGGCATTACAGCTCCATCCAGTGGACAAATAAAGGAATGACTTCAACCCGTTTGGTGATTTTGAATAAATAAAATAAAATAAAACTTTATTTATAAAGCGCTTTTCAAACTACAACAAAGCTTCTCAAAGGGCTTTACAGATTAAAAATGACCCTGGGGGAACAAATTTTTACACACCATGGAGGCATTCCAATTATATTATCAGGTTGGTCCAGTTTTTCAGAAGTAATCATTTTGAAGGGTGAGGATTTTATTGATGACATGTTTATAAAAAAGTTTAGGTTAAAAGGACCCATGTCTATTTGAAAGTTAAACTGTTTTACAATATGGGGTCAACACAAAACAGGGCTGAAGCTGCTGTGCTTTGTTCTAGTGCAATATGCTGTTGAAATACAAGCATTTTTTGTGAAAATTAAATTTTCAGTTTTTTTACTGTATTTGATTGTCATTGTATAAATACAAATCTTACAGACATACATGATTTGTATAGATTTATTTCTGTGGTAAGAGGAAACTAAAATGGTAGGACTTTTGACTCGACTTGAGACTTGCTCTTAAAAACATGAACGTTCTCTGGCAGCCTGTTCCAGAGGTGAGGGCCATAAAACTGGAAAGACGCCTCGCCATGAGTGTGTGTCCTGATTTTAGGGATGACAAGGAGACGGCTGCCAGAGGAGCGCAGAGACCGCCAAGGTTTATATGGTAAAAGCAGTTCTGATAGATAAGAAGGTCCAAGACCATTAAGACACTTAAAAATTATTAAAACAATCTTAAAATCGATCCTAAAACATACGGGGAGCCAATGCAATGATTTTAAGACTGGTGTAATGTGCTCCCGCCTCCTGGTCTTCATCAGGACACGTGCTGCTGAATTTTGTAGTAGTTGTAAACCTGATATACTCTTTTTGGGAAGACCAGAAAGCAGGTCATTACAGTAATCAATTCTACTGGAGATAAAAGCATGCATCAGTGTCTCCGTATTGGCCCGAGAGAGAATGGGGCGGACTCTGGCGATGTTCTTTAGTTGATTAAAACCTATTTTAGGAATGTTTTTTATGAGAGGAATAAAAGTCAGCTCAGAGTCAAAAATCACGCCCAGGTTCTTCACTTGTAAAGAAGGATTAAAAGACAGTGATTGTAGTTTTGGTAAAAGTTTCTCTCTCTGAGCCTCAGGACCGATGACTAAAACTTCAGTTTTGTCCTGGTTGAGCTGGAGAAAGTTTTCTGCCATCCAGGATTTAATGTCTAAAATGCAGTTAAAAAGTGCATCCATTGGCCGTGTGTCATCGGGAGACATGGAGATGTACAGCTGTGTATCATCACCATAACTGTGAAAGTTAACTCCATGTCTCCTGATGACACTGCCAAGAGGGAGCATATAAAGGTTAAAAAGCACTGGGCCTAAAATCGAACCCTGGGGCACACCACATGTAATCCTATGGACCCTAGAGGAGCAGGTATCTAAACTTACCATAAAAGTCCTGTCTGTGAGATAGGATGTAAACCATTTGTGAACATCACCAGAGAGGCCGATCTGTTTTAAACGGGTTAAAAGAATAGTGTGGTCTACTGTATCAAAGGCAGCGCTTAGATCCAGTAGAACCAACACTGTCACCTTCTGTGCATCATAGTTTAATCTAAAATCATTTAAAATCTTTAAGAGGGCCGTCTCTGTGCTGTGGTTCACCCTAAAACCAGACTGAAATTTCTCCAGGACATTATGAGCGTTAATAAAATCATTAAGTTAAATTAAACCAAGTTTTTCTAAAACTTTGCTTAAAAACAGTAAGTTAGATACCGGTCGGAAGTTGTTTAAATCTTTAAAATCTAAATTGCTCTTCTTCAGCAGGGGCTTCACTGCCGCCCCTTTAAAGGCGACAGGAAAGACCCCCGTCTGAAGGGAGCAATTCATCATGGTTAAAATCTCATCTTTAAAAGATTCATAAAATTGCTTTAAAAACCATGTAGGAATCGGGTCCAAAACACATGTGGTGGGCCTCACTGAGGAGAAAACTTTATCAAGAGTCCCAGCTTCTACCAGGACAAAACTGTCCAGCGTTTCCTCTGGTAAAGACACACAATCAGATTTGTCTAAAACCATGTTACTCTGAGCAGATAAAATATTACATCTGATGGCGTCTACCTCTGAAGTGGAACTCATCACACAGAGCGTTTGAGGAAGTTTTCTGAAGTGCAGTAGAGATATGATTGAGAATGTTGTCAATGGTGGAAAACATAATTTTGGGATTATTTTTATGTTCTGAGATGATTCTGGAGAAGTATGCATTTCTGGAATTTCTTACAGCGTTATTGTATGATTTGAGATGTTCTATGTATATCTGATGATTTATTGTGATTTTGTTTTTCCTCCATTTCCTTTCTGCCACCCTGCAGCTCCTCTTTAAAAATGTTTTTAAGGTTTTCATTTCTCCATGGTGTTGTACCCTTTTTAATGATTCTTTACAACTTTTAGTGGAGCTAGCAGGTCAAGAGCGGATTGAAGCCTACTGTTAAAATCATTCACGATAAAATCACAGGGGGCAGATAAAGGTACAGGAGAAAACTTTTTAAAAACTTCAAGTAAACCTGCAGCCACTTCAGGGGTTAGACGACGTTTCCTGACACTTTTGGTTTAGCCTCCAGCTGGAACCAGCGCTCCTCCTCTGCCGTAGTTGTTATACCGCCGCCGGCGTTCGTCCGAGTCCGCCTGGAGACCCAGCGATGGATTCCCGCCTCCACAGCTTCACCGGGCTGGCAGGGAATAGTGTCGGCCAGCTGGGCACTGGTGGCGGCGGCGAAAGTCCGTCCGAACAGGATGTCCACGTCGCGCTCGTGGTCCTGGATTAGGTGGAGAGTAGAGATCCTCTGCTCCAATTCCATGATTTTCTACAGGTACAGGTGAGTGGAGCCATGATGAAGTCCGTGCTCTGATTAAAAACGCCCCCGATAAAAAAAAATACGTTGCTAAAACTTAGTGGTAATAAAAACGGTTAAAACTAGTCATATAAAATGATTTGAAAACCATGTTAATTAAAACCTTTCACCTAAAAGCTAATAGTTGACCAGTTCCTAATGGATTTATTTGCAGATTTCTTTGTTTATTTTGGTTTGTTTCAATATGGTTTAGTAAATTATCCATATGGCATAAGAATGCAATCATAATATTTTTAATAAATATTAAAACAAACCTCAGCATTAGAGGCGTCTTTCATACAATGACCTGTTTCTCATTGCTAGCATTTAAAATCCATACCAGTGTTCATTTGTATAGCAATATTTGTTATTGTAATTTTAGTGTTTGCAACAAGATGTTGCATATTTTTTTTTATAAATGTGGAAAGTTTGATCTCATCCTACACTCATCTGTTGAAGCAGCAGCATCACAACACTGAACAAGCTAATGAAGGCCGAATCAGTTGTTGTTGTAACTCATTATGCAAGTTCTTTCAAAGATTTGTTGTAGATGCTGATGGCTGTGGGTAGGGATGATCTCTTGTAGCGCGCTGCAGATCTGAAGAAGCCTCTGACTGAAGACGCTCTGTAGTTGCATGACAGTCTGATGTAGAGGATGCTCTGGATCTATGGCGTCTTCTTTTCAACTCATCAGGGTTTTGTGGCTGTAGTTGAGGTTTTATTTGAGCTTTTGTGATGTTAATCAGCTGCTGCCAGTTGTAAACCACCTTGTTGCCATGGTTATGCATCATAACAAATGTCCAAAAATAAAAAAAGTATCAGCAAAAATCCTTCCAGCTGCACAGCATTCAAAACCAGAGAGAACAGTTGTCCACAAAAACAATGTTTCTACCAGAAATTGAAGAATTAACGTTTAAAAAAAGAAAACAATGTGAACCAAAGTAACAGAGCGACTCCAACATGCTGCCACCTTGAGCGGCGCAATTCCGGAATATTTGGAATATTATTAATATTTGGTTTAAATTCATCTTCTAATTACATGATAAGCTGAATTTCAGGTTTTCATTACATGTAAGTGATATTCATGCACATTAAGACAAAACCAGGAACGTTTTGGATTTAAGCCTTAGTTATGTCAATATAGGCTATGTAAACAAGGAGATTATGAACTGTTGACAGTAAGGAGCATAAGATCAGAGAAAATAAGATGAAAATGGCCAAAACGCTAAGAGGAAAAAAATAGGATGTGTTCAAAAGGAAACAGGAAGACTGGGAAGAAACAGTTAAATCACAATTCAAATTTAAACTCCAGATTTAACAAAAAAAAATTATTCATAGTAGGGAAATATACACTCCTACCAGCGGGTGGCGGTAGTGAGCCAATAATCCCAGAAGAAAATGAGCATGAAGAAGAAAGGCGCAGAATAACCAAAACAAAGAGAAAAAAACCTTTTGGTGCTTTGTGTTAAGTTATTTTCTTACATCTATTCTCCTTCTAAGTTTTATTAGTATTTGCAGCCTGCCTTCAAGCCCAAGTTCTTTTTTCGTTTTCGCATCTGCAGCCTGAGTGAGACCAGCTAGCCTCGGAGCTAACGGTGAAGCTAACTCATCGATTACAATCAGCCGGGTTATTTTTTCAGGGTAAAACTACAAAAACGGTTCGACATCAGAGACAACTGGATATTTATTAGACTCTGGGCTGTTTCCAGATTTTTCTCTGGGGGATAAAAAGCGAGTCGGACTGGTAGGTGAACCGTCTTTCAGGACAGTAAATGCTAGCTAGCTGCTGCAATGGACAGCCTGAGTTCCAGCTAGACGGCAGAACGTCCGCCATATTGGGAGGGGAAACTACAGCCAAGTTAACGTCGAACTGAGCGGAGGAGCTGCAGTGTTGACTGGGTTAAAAGCAGCTTAGAGTAAAAAAAAACCCATAAATATATATATATATATATATGAATACAAGTAATTCTTATGTACGTTTTTATATCAATCACCGAATCATTGATTTTGTGTAAAACAACAAAAATAAAATGAATCGATTTAAAGCAGTATTGGCTAAAATTACTAACGTTTCTTTCCTTTATTTGAGAGCACACTGCTTTTATTGGTCGATATGCAAAACAATGTGTGAATAAATATGTTATGTCTGATCTGAGAATATTTGCTATAGATGACTGAATACAGTCTCCGTCAAAACTTTGCTGCAGAATCTTGACAGATTTAAAATACAGAAGCCAGTTATGGTCATAGCTAGTTGTTACTAATTGGATGTTTGGTCTTTTCAAATTCTAATCACAAATGTTTTGTGTCATATTTAATTAAATAGTTACGTTTTTCGTCTGGTTTAAACTTCTTAAAATATCATTTTTAATTTAGATACCTTTTTGTTCTCTGTGCTCATACTCATATCTTCTACATTAATGGTGGTCTTTGTTAAGTTGGGCATTGGGTTGACCCCTCTCTAATACAGAATCTAAAAATGGAGGCTCTGAAATCAGTTCAAACTGTTCTACCCACAATACTTGAAATCCTTTTAACGCTGGATTATTGTGAATCAGTGTATTTCCTTTGGAGCAAATGTGTACCATAATTTAAATTAAAACACATTAGCAGAAATTTTGCCTCATAAACAAAATGAATAAGAAATTTTTTAACCGTTCTTTATTTTTTCTTCTTCAAAATTGCTCATTCTGTAACTTAATGACAATGATATTAAAAAAGAAAAAGCCTTTTCTTTTTCATTTTAACGCCCGCCCCGCAAAAAGTTGGTAATCCGAAGCAGCGCAGTAGAGTGTCATCAGTGCTCGCTCTTCTTCTTCTGGGTTGGCTGATGTATCAGTTCCTTTATTTGGCCTTTTTATATCGTTTTTATATCCGTGAAAAATACAAAAGCTAATATCGGATAAATAACGTTATTTTAGTGTTTACGTGAGACGCTGTGGTGAGTTCAGCTCCCAGCTGCTGCTACTGAGGTAAAACAACGCAAACATCACCGACTAATTCCTGGAAGAAACATTTTTAACACGCATTATTACAGTCAGAGGTCCAGTCTGCTTCCAATTTACTGCTGCAATGAGAAAGAACGGACCCCACGAGGGAAGCTAAGTGGCGTCCTTCGGCTCAGTAACTTCTCTCGTTGTTAACAGTCAACACAAAAACAAGCCAGCCACCCCAGAAGAAGAAAAGCGAGCGCTGATGTCAGTCCTCTGCGCCGCTTGGGATTGCAAACTCCATTTGAATTACGGTACACCTTTTGTGGGGCAGGCGTGACAACGAAAAGGAATGTCAATTTCTTCATCATTTTCATTTAGTCACAGTATTAGCAATTTTTAAGAAGAACGTGAAAAAGCATGTCTGCTAATATGTATTAATTTGAATTATGGTCCAGTAAAACTATTCCTAAAAGTACACCCCCCCCCCCCCCCCCCCCCCCACCACCACCACCACCTCCAAATATAAGTTACTCAATTAAATGCAGCTGAATAAATGTAACTAGTTACTACCCAACTCTGCCTGCATTTAACACCTGATTCAGCTGCTGAAGCCTGTGCTAAATAGGGATGTGTATTGATAAAAACCTGGCGATACGATTTATTGTGATACTTTGAGTAAGACTATCTATTGCGATTTTTTGAAAAAGCGAATTTAACTGTAGAAAAACTGTCTCATCATTCTAACCACTCCAACCTGTTTCATACTTTAATACATTTAGTTTTTATTACTAGATCTAGTTGATCCACTGGAGCGAAGAAGGTGAAAACAGCCACAAAGTTATACTTTTAATATTGCGACAAAAATGACTGTTAAAATTAATGGTTCCATTCAAACCCCCCCCAAACAAAAATCGATATTTTTCTTTGGAATATCGATACAATATCAATATCGGGAAATAAAATATCGCGATACATCGGTGTATCGCGATATTTTCTTACATCTCTAGTGTTAAAGCAGGAAAACCACCTAAAACATGCAGCAGTGGACATGAGGACCGGGGTTGAAAAACAAATGTGATCCAACAAGTTTGTGTTAATATTTCTCAAATTCTGTTTAAGATCTTCTGTTCTCTGTTCCTTCAGGTTCTGCACGGCATCAATGTCTGTTATCACCAGGGAGGTCCATGCAGATCACTTTGTCCTTAACCAGAATATGGCCGACCGCAAGATACCGAGGGCCCAGGAGGTAAAAGAGGAGCAGGCGGAACCAGAACCCCTGCCGATAAAAGCAGAACCAGAATCTGAAACGGTTAAAGAGCAAGTCGAGCTCTGCAGGCTTCACGATGAAGAGCAGTTTGTAATTAAAAAGGGAACTGATGCCTCTGTGTTGCCTCCTGCTTATGAGGAACTATTGCACACCAGAACCGAACCGCTAGAAAAGACGGAGATAAAAGACGAGGAAGAACCACAACCAATCAAAGAAGAGCAGGTTGAACGTGAGGAAGAAAAGCGGTTTGTGGTGAAACGAGAAACTGACACCTTTATCGTGACTCCAGCTTATGAGAAAAAGATTGTACTGGAACCCGCCCAGATGGATATAGGCGAACATGGGGATCCAGGCATGGATCGAGACGGAGACCGGTTTGTATTAGAGCAGGGTGACACCATAAACTGCAGTCCAGCAGAACCAAATAGGGACCAACTCCTCCCTGCGAACTCCGCTGAATCTGACCGACATCATCAAGGCGGCAACCATAAAGACTCAGGATCATGTAAAGATCAAAAACTGAAAAAAAGGCGTCAGAAAACCAGGAGAAACGCTGATTTCGAACTGAAAAGGCCTTATTGTGAAATCTGTGGTAAGTTTTTCACTCTGCACAGGTACCTAGCTTACCACGTCCGAAGCCACTCAGCCGAGAAGCCTTTCCTGTGCGCGACCTGTGGGAGAGGGTTTATCCAGAAAAGCAAGTTAAACAGCCACATGAGGACTCACAGCGGAGAGAAGTCGTATCTTTGTGAGCTGTGTGGGAAATCTTTTTGCAACAGCAGTCAGTTGGCTCACCACAGGAGAATCCACACAGGGGAGAGACCTTTCCCCTGCCTGGCATGTGGAAAACGCTTCAACCACAAGAGCAATTTGAACGTTCACATGAAAACTCACACAAGCGAGAAGCCGTACTCCTGTACGGTGTGCGGTAAGACTTTCACGCTGAGAAAGCGTTTCGCTCGTCATGTGGGGTCCCATACGGACGAGAAGCCGCTCTGCTGTCCGACCTGTGGGAAAGGCTTTAGCCGCGAAGGTAAGCTGAAGTATCACATGAGAAATCACATGGACGAGAAGCCGTATCCATGTGAGCTGTGCAACAAATCCTTCATTCAGAATCACGACTTGGCTCGTCACATGAGAACCCACACCGGGGAGAGGCCGTACTCCTGTAAGGTTTGTGGGAAATCTTACAGCGAGAGTCATTTGACTTATCACATGAGGACTCACACGGGTGAGAAGCCATTTCCTTGTGGCTTGTGTGGGAAATCCTACATAACCAGCAGTGATCTGGCCCGTCACATCCGGATTCACACAGGTGAGAAGCCGTACTCCTGTGACTTGTGTGAGAAATCGTACAGAACCAGTAGTGACTTGGCTCGGCACGTCAGAACTCACACAGGGAACAAGCCCCATTCCTGTACGGTGTGTGATAAATTGTTCAGTAACAGAAGCCACCTGGCGGCTCACCTGAGAACCCACTCAGGCGAGAGGCCGTTTTCTTGTAAATCGTGTGACAAAACCTTTGGCAGGAACAGCGATCTGACTCGCCACTTGAGAACTCACGTGGGTTAGGAACGCTGTTCTTGAGAAGAACGTGTCCAACCATCATCATTCGGACGCCCAGCAGATCCCCTGGGAGGAGGAGATGCTGTTTTCCTCATGAACAGAAAGTAAAACATTTATGAGTTTGTAGCGTCGTTAAATGTGGGGTAATAAATATTAACAAGGAGACAACGGCTAGTAACACCCAGCCTGGATTTTGTTAGATTCTACAACCATGAAGACTCAAAAATTGACTTTTTATAAAATATTTAAGATGTTTTTTATGTAGGTGTGGTGGTTCTGAATGGGGGATGTGGGGGAATGTTGTTTTTCATATGGTGTTTATGACCACTGGCACAGTGATTATCTTGCCGGCGCCCCCTGCTGGAGATAAACTGATTAATCCCCAGGATTTCCTACAAAATTATGTGAATCCTTGAAAAGCAAAGGGTAAAAAACAGACAGATTTTGATTAAAGGATTCTAAGGTCTTTCTTTATTTATGGTCCCCAGTAGTGCCATCTACTGGGACAAAAATGTATGTATTTAAGCATTACTTGACCCATTGGATATTTTTACATTCTTATTCTAACAGCACTTTATAGGATGAGTCCTGGTTCTGTTTCATAATCCTCCTTGTTATATTATATTTTGTTTGTTTCCTCGTTTTCATCCAACCAAGATTCTGTCGTCTTCGTTAATGTTCCTCCATGATGGTAAAACGCAGTGGTCTGTGTGCATGAGAATACTTCTTAGAGCATGCAATATCTTTATAGGTTTATCTGTGGAATATTCTTTATATATCTTGTGTTTGGTATTGCTGCATTGATAATAAACGTAATAAACGTGCGTAAAATAAGTACATTTGTCCACCCAAATGCTTTTAAGAATATTATAACAAAAACACTATTCTGTTAAAGTACGTTAGAAACATTTTAGGATATCTGCAGTTAATTTGTGGTGAAGTAGTTTAATGACAGCCCTACCTAGAACTACATATAAACAATGAAATTATTCAAATGCACTTAAAATCCGAACAGTGGCCTGAACACAATCTCACAACTTGCTCCTGCTCCGCATGGAACCGAAACGATCACCTGCTTGTGCGTAATCAAATAGAGGGAAGTGATCAGAAGTCGGAAAGACTCTCTGAATGAGCCGCTTCCCGACCCGCAAGCTATCGCTTCAGCGGGAGGAAATTCCACCGCTGGTTGGCACGACACCGGGCTCTCTGGAGCGCGTCTGTAACCGGCCGCACAAATCACAGAGGCTCTCCAACGCCTCAGTAACTCTTCAACGCGCTGTCAGCTCCCGGTTAGCGAGATTCATTGATTAATGTGTCCAGGTCTGAGACTATGCCCAGATACTCTCATAGGAATTTTTGTTTTGATTGATTTAGTTACCTGTCCTAATGTGGAAAATGTCTGCACCTAGTGGTCAGGGGTGCGAATACGAATATGACAAAATAAGGGATGGCCTTCATTTTTTTGCTGTTACCATTGTAAAAAAAAAAAGTTCAAATACAGAAAATATTCAGTTACAGTGGCCCATGATGCCGTGTGTTTTTACTGTTGCGATATTTATGGCTTTCTTTCACCTTTGCATTAAAGGGAACTTGCCTCAGACGACCTAGTTAATTTTTCATAACCAAACCAATTAAAAATGAATATATTAATTGTCTTTATTTTGTGTTTTTCTTGTGCTATTTTCACAGATAATACTTCAAGCAAGAAAACCTAAAACTTGTTCCCAATGTTCCCTCTAATTCTTCATGTGTCTCAGCAAACACACAAACGCCCTGAGCGCTCCCTCTGACCACTGTGAGCAACATCAGATGTGTGCACTGTGGTCATGCCAGCATCGCATCCATCCAAGTTTATTTAGTTTATAAAAACAATCAAATTACAGCATTTAAATTTCTGTGAGAATACTTTTTAATTAAGTACATTATCCCACTTACAGTGAGAATGACAAAGATCTTATTCATGACCTGTGTAGTGTGTTAACACTATTGTAAGTATAAATATCTCATTATAACTGTGGAGAAACATGAACTGCCACGTAAGCCAAGCTAACCATGAACTCAACTTTAGAAAACACACTTAACATTTTTATTATAAAGGTCTGACTTGTACTATAAGCATGAGCCATTGTGAGAAGCTCTTGCCGAGCACTGGGAGAGGGTCCTGTAACTCTTTATTTGCTAAATACAGTATATAATCACACCATTATTTGTATTTCTGCTACTCATAAACTGGTGACAGTATTTAATAATCAATTTTCATAAATGAACATTGTAAATCAATGACACTAGATAAGTACATACTGATTGAGGACTTAAATTTCACTTTATTTTTGTCGTCTGTCCTTCTCACGTATCCAGTGGTTGTACACGTTGTTGATGGCATCATCTACTTGCAGCTTTGACTTTATCCACATCAGCCGATCCAGATGGTCCAGTTCAAGACGATTTCTCGATGCTGTTTTGATACGATTCATTAAACTAAAGCCTCTTTCACAGTCTGCGCTGGATGCTTGAAATGTAGCACAAATATCGATTGATTAGCTGCGTAAATACGTATGTGAATCGCATCATTGGCTGGAGCAGCCAGCCGCTAGTCACTCAGTGACATAAACGTTATTGTATTGAAGCGAAATCTTTGAACCCAAATGCAGAATCAAACAACGAGACCAAACACTAAAAGATTGATTCACACAGTATGAACAGGTAAACTGCAGCCCTGCTATGTTCCCATTCCAGGTTAAATGCTCAATTCTGATTTCTTGTTAAAATCCATTTTCCAATTCCAAGTGTTTTTTCTTTTGTGGCGGCTGAAACAATCCAGTGATAAAGTTACAAACTAAGACTGACAATAATGAGCCCGTTTCTGAGAGGAATAAAACAAAAACTTCAGATGTTTTCAGAACATTTTATAACCCCCCTTTTTGTTCAAGAAGATCCCACCAAAACGCTACAGACTTTCTAAATAAATCAAGCACATTTCACAGCGCACGAACTTGGCGCTGTCAGCCGCTCTGTGCACAGACTAAAGCGCTCCGCTCCTATATTAACAGGAGGATCTGAGTTTGTGTCTGGATTAATTAATTATTTTACTTATTTATTGACCCTGGAAAAGACTTTGCTTGCAGACCACATAACCTTTACTTGAGCTTACCTCACAGTGTGCCAAACACAGCCTCATTGCATGCGTTGGGGCCCACTTGTCACTGTTGGGGGTTTTTTTGGGGGGGGGGGGGGGGTCTGCCCACTCTTTTTCAATAAACCGTATCTTTTGGAATCTTAACTAACTTAAAAAAAAAAGACACACAGACCTTTTTTTCCCCTCACTGTCTGAAGTTAAATCCGACCATTTTTCTCTTGTTTTAATTCAGTTAGAATTACGCATTAAGCAGGCTTACGGGTTGTGTTGTTAGGACTGTGGGAGGAAGCTGGAGTACCCAGAGAGAAAGGATAGGGAATCAACCCTGAATTTAAACCTTCATGCTGCAAGGCAAAACATCTCTGGCATGTTCTTTCTCTCATTATTGTGGCATATAGTTTTTATGTGGTGTATTTAAACTTCTGAATTCAACTGTATCAGTTGAAGTCTGCAGATAGCAGTCTGATTTCCTATTATACATGCAAGCTGCTGTTCAAACTTCTGGCCACCAGATGCCGCCAAAGAGGACTCTGTTGAAAAGCCTCGAGTAATCAACCTTTTTTCTACAAGCTTCAAGCCTGGAGAAAGTTTGATTTGGTCATCACTTCTTAAAGTTCCTCCCTGACCTGTCTGCTGTGTTCCTTGGTCTTTATGGTGCTGAATGTTCGAACCTCAAGAGTGAAATTAAACAGCTGGACTCTGTTTACTAATTACTTCTGAGGGCAGTTGTACTGTATTGCATGCATAAAAATACAGTATTTTGCTTCATTTGTTCAAGAAACAGCTACATACTGTACAGGCTATCTTAAAATTGTATTCAACATATACTGATGGGTATTTATTATTTAAATAGGCTAAAGGAGGAAAACAACTTTTGACTTTTTCTGTTTATGGTTAGTGTCAGGGTTCAAGATGTCAAAGGTCGTTGAAACATCACAGCAACATATTTTTGAACCGGCAGAAGGACTGGAAGAGGTGGGCAACGAGACCAACATCAGCACCAGGATCCTTCTTCACAACTCTGAAAACACGCAGACATTTTTAAAGGAGTCATGACCTGTAATTTTCACTTTTCCATGAGAAAAAATGTATGTTATGATTGCCTAACGATTATACACTGGCCTGGAAGCCGATGTTTAAAAGTGAAGCGTTTGTTTACCCCTGGGTTCGTCAATCTGCCCACGCGTACTCAAATACGTGGTTTTAATTTCTGTCCGACTTGACGTCAAGTCGGCGCAGGATATACCATGTATAGACATCGCAGACCTACCTATGCTGCAGGAAGCCCGCTCTGTTCCTCGCCCCTCTCCCCCTCATATTATGTCGAGCGCCGCCATTACTGAATTCTAGTGGGTTGGGAATTCCAGCTCTTTTTGGAGAGCCAGTTCGTGTCCTGTTTGGCCGTGTGGAGCTCAGAATTGGTGTCTGAGTACCAAGTAGAAGCCCAACAGATTTACTTTCACAAGCGGAGCAGTACAGCTTTTGCTATAGTACTCCACTTGATTTATGTGTGAAAAATCTTTATTATGAATTGTTGGGGTTTTTATTTCCTGATGTTATGGACACGGAGACGGAAAATTAAGGAGAAGAAAGAAGGAAAATGAAGAAGAGAGGTAGGAAACAAAATGTCATGAGAGAGGGAGAGTTGAAAATACAAGAGAGGAAGGTGAACAAAGAAACAGGAAGACTTTGAAATCTGCCTCCATACCCACAGGACGGCAGAGAGAGGGGGAAAAACAAAACATGAAAAAGGAACATCAACAAAACCAATCAAACATTGTGAACTAAGAATTACACAACCACATCACACAAAAATAGATATAAAAATACAACAACAATGTCACAGAGAAACTCATGGTACCGATTAATCAAGCTCTAGTAATGATAACCTCAGCCCAAGAATATATCCTTAAACACCAGAGACCCCACATCAATGTGTGTGTGTTAGCATGCTGGTGCATATAAGGTTTCTCCATAAGAGTGTTCGATAGTTGGTGTGAGCAGGCATCAATCCGTCTCCCAGGAATCGATGCAGACATGAAGGAGATCGGAGCAAAGACGTCCAAATGACCCCCAGAGCCCCAGGCGGACCTGGGCGGGGCCGACCGCATCCCCCAAGAGAGGAGAAAAGGAGAACCCCAGGGGAACATCCAGCGGCCACTATGCAGGGGCCCGGGGGGCAGCAGTGACGAGCCCACGGGCTCCGCCGGCAACCGGCCGCGCAGGGGCGGGCCGGTCAACGGACAGGGGGAGCCAGGGCCCAGGGGCACCCCACCCCCCAGCAGGGACCCGACAAGGGACCGGCCGAAGAGGGGCCCCCGGGACTGCAGGGGCCGCCGCCGGCCGCCGGCCGCCACGCAACGCCTCCACCCTAGGCCAATCCCCACCGCCAACATCCCAGCGCCCCACCAATAGCCGCAGGGGACAGACAGCATCCCCAGGCCGGGCTCAGCCAGCATCTGGACGCCAAGTTGTACCAGCTCCCGGGTCCTGATCCCGCGCAATGCAGGGCGCCGAGACCAGGCATCCAACGAGGGCCAGGGCCGGTCCAACCCGCCAATGAACCGGCCACGCACGGTGCGCACAGAACAGGTGATCAAACGAGCAGAGACGCCGGATCCGCATCCCGCCGAGTCACCGAGCAGGCACCACCCAACAATCCCAAACCTGGCACCTCTAAAAGAGGTGCCCCAACCAACCAAAGGAAGATATCGGCCCAGCGCATCGGCCGACCGACACACCGGCCCCCCCAGGCCCGGCCAGGCACGCACCAGGTCCGAACCGGATTGACCACCGGCGCACCGGCAGGCAGGGGCCCCCGTCACCGGCGGGGAGTGACGGAGGGGAAATAGGCCCCCCATTAAGTGTAAGGCCTGAGGTGCGCCAGGCGAGGGGGCAGACCAAGATCCAACCTGACAGGTAGACAAAGACATACAGACACAGTCATACGTTCCCTCCCTCTTAAACACATACATTCTCACTGACTCACCAAGACACCCAAAAAAATGACACTGTACCCTCACTCACACACCCCATGCACACTTTATGCTCCCAGGTCCAGGTACTGATGCCCCAGTAGAGCCACCAGCCCCCGGACCCGGGAGGGGGACCCCCTACCTTCTAGGATGGAGACAAGCAGACCGCCAAGGGCCCCACGGTGGCAAAGCAGCCTGACAGCCTAGGACCCCGACCAGACCGCCTGTCCTCCTCCGGACCCCAACCCCTGATGGCCCGTAGCGAACAGGGGTGGGAAAAGACCCCTAGCCTCCATCCTCCCGCTCGAGTATGGTGTTGATGCGTGTTGTTATAATGTGCATTTAAAACAGAGGGGTGGGATAAGGGGGAGGCAGCCACACATCCCCCAACCCCCACCCCGAGCCCTCAGTGTCTATATGTGGTTTAACAGTGGGCACCGGCACCATAGGTGAAGCTGATTGTACCGCTCCCCCTCTGGATGCCGAAAAGTGTGCCCACCCCAAAGTCCCTACATATGTGTCGTGTAAAAATGTTATTAGTGGCAGTGTCTAAGTTGTATATTAAAATTGGGACCCAGGACACTACGGGACAGCGAGGAGGGAAGCCCCTCCTCGCACCCCAGTGATGTGCCCATGCCCCAAGACCCTATATGAGTGGTAAAGTGATGGAGCGGGTGGACAGAGGTGTCCAGGGATGGGGAGGGAAGGACTGGGAGACAAAATGTCTTCCCAGGGAGCCAGCTCCCCCATTGACCCCAATAGGCACCGCTGTTCCCGGGGATCCACCAGGGGAGGGAGGCCATGGCACGTCCGACCGGGGGCCCACGGCCACAGCACCACAAAGCCCCACGGACCCCAAGGCAGTCCCCCCAGCCCCATCCCAGAAGGGGAACTAAACCCACCCTGACATTCGCTCTACTCTCAAAACACAAAAGACACTAGACACCCAGGTCGAGTTCGCCAAACCCAGCGCCCCACCCACCTGCCCTGCACGCCCACCACCCGGCCAGTCCACCCGCAAGTCCGACCGATCCCGGCCAAATGCCCAACCCCAGCGCCCACACAAAGACCAAGACCCAGGAGCCAAGTCCAGTGCAAAAAAGGACTGATCCGGCCCAGAAACGCCACCCAGCCGCCGCGACCAGCAGCCAGGCACCCCAACCAGCAAACAAGGCGAGACGCCATACAGGGACTGGCGATGACAATCGGCCCAGAGAAAAAGAGAGAGGCGGCCGCACATGCCGGCCGCCGGCTGGCCACAACCCCCACAGCCAACAGAGACCCCACGCCGGCCGATCCCCAGCCAGGACCACAGCTAGGGGGCGCGGCGCCCCCGAGCCCCGAATCCCCAGGCCCACCCCAGACCCTACCCAGGCGCAGCCCGGCCACCAGGCCAGTAACCCATGTCCGCCAGTGCAACCCCCCCAAGGCACCGCATGCAGCCATCAGGAGTCACCACCCAAAGCCCAACCCCAGGCCGGCCACTACGTCCAGCGCCCCATCCGCCCAGTGATCCCACCCCCCGGGGTCCCCCCCAGACGCCTCCAACCCCAAAACCCCCACATCAGCAACAGTGTCCCAAACGACAAAACCAAGTGCCCCCCACCCCCACTAGGTGATGGAGCCGATCAAAGGAGCCCAGAGAGATTGATCAGATATGGAGCCAGAGGCTGTCTCAAGACCAATATGGTCCAACAAGAGATTTCTATACTGATTAATATTAAGAGCTTTTTTATTTTTCCAGTTCAGGAGGATATAGTTTTCTTAGCGATGCATAAGGCAATGTGAACCATTAGAACTGACTTTGTGTCCATGGTGACATCATTTAAATTTCCTAACAGGCAAATTGAGGGAGATGGTGGGATGTTACATTTCAGACACTTTGATAAGTCCTCACATATCTGGCACCAAAATTTCTTAACAGGTGGACAGAACCAAGGCGCATGAATATAAGTATCTGGTATATTGCTTGTGCATTGTAAGCAAGTATTAGACGATGTAAAACCCATCCTAAACATTTGTTGACCTGTATAGTGTACTCTATGAAGGATTTTGTATTGTATTAATTGCAAATTAGGATTTTTTGTTATTTTAAAGGTTCTTAAACATATCTGAGACCAGACGTTTTGGTCAAAACTGGCTGATAAATCCACCTCCCATTTTGAAATAGGGATGGCTATTGATTCATGCAGAAAGTTTCTTCATGCAATGAAGCATGAAGAAGACATACTCGTGTCAGCCTTTTATTTTAATCAGCTAAATCAGCTAAAACCATTTCTGCCAGAAACGTAGTGTACACGTGAGTTGCTCTGTTGTTGACTGCCAGACTCAACATGGAAATATATATTTTTTTACGCCGGAATCCTTTACGAATTTAGGACAATATCAGGCGAAGTTTTGGAAAAAGGGGCCATTCCAACAATGAGAGACTTGCCTGCGATTGAAACGGTAAGGCTGTGTTTTTATTGCTGCTAATGTGGCTATTGTATGCTAGCAGGAGTAGTAGATATGGGTTAGATATGCTGAAGCGTTACCTGCGGTGTCAACCCCCCTCCTTCCGGCCACCAATCAACGCGCCCCTCACTTGCATTATTACAATGACCGTCCATGAAAGCCAAAATATCGCATCAGATCTCGCGAGACAATAATGCCTTCAGAAATAAGGGTCAGAGGAGCTCTGTGTTATTTTGTTCACTTTTTTTCAACTTTTCTTTTATAGAATGGCCTGAAAGACTATAATAGAGCGTGGGTATCCAAGGTAATACTAGGTTATGACTCCTTTAAAAAAATATTGCAGCTGTTTGCTTGTATTACCTGGTTTCCTGCTCATACGGACAACAAAATGAATGAAGAAGTCAATGTGTCTGTTAAACAGTCCCGCAGAGCAAAACACAATGAATATAGACTTCCTATTATGAAGCTGGAGAACTCTGACTGAATCTAGGAACTCTGTAAGATCTGAACGAGGTTGATGTTAAACCTTTAACGCCTGCAACACGTCGGGGACAACAGGAAATCAACTCCATTAAAGGGTTTAAAAATACCTAAGCAAACATCAATCTGGGTTCACACAGCAAAACAACCAGAAACTGTTGGACATGTATTTCTAGAATCTAAACCATGCAGAATAGAAAGAATAGATCAATTAAAATAGTTTTAATTAATTAATTAACTAACTGAATTAGGAGTTCTCTGTTGTTGGCTTTCTGGCAAAAACTTCCACTCATATCTTCAATGGTGGCCAAACATAAAACTGCAGATTTCAGAGGTGAGGAGAAGAAAAACTGCAGGGAAATATATCATCATTCACCAACTAAAAGATTTGGAAACAAACACAAGAAACGTGTTTAGGTCTAAATGGTCTAGAGGAGATAATTTATTAGAAAGCTGGAAAATGTTTACTTTTTTTGCAGATTTTCATGAGCAAATTAGAGTAAATGCCTGAAAATCTGGAATAGTATGTTGGAAATATGACCATTTGTCAGTTATGCATTATAACCAAGAAACATTGCTGCAGTCATAAGCCTACAGAGAGATGGGCGCAAATTACTGACCATTGATAAACAGAAGTAACCTAAGAAAAATACGTGATTAGTTTGAATAACTTGCTATGTAAGGGATACACAGTTGCGTATAGTTTGTATAAAAACAGCATTATAGGAAGGAATGTTGTTTTTATAAAATCTGTTTACATCTTTTTCCAGCATGAGGTCGCATTGCACCTGCAATCCGGTTGCCAACCACCCAAAAAAAAAAAAAAGCAGAAGGAAAAATAACGGTCTTTAAGAGGTAGATCCAATCTGCTCTTTATGTAAAGCGTTGTTTTTTTTAACATCGTGTTTCATTGCGAGCTCTGATAGTATTTGCAGTCTGACTTTAATAGCCACGTCTTCTGTCTGTTTTAGCAGCGACAACACCCCTGGAGAGACCAGTTAGCCTCAGAGCTAAGTGTCCGAGGAGAAGCAGCCGGTTTACGGTAAGAGAAAAGGACAAAAACAAACTTCACACGGAGATTTTCTGGACATTTATTGGACGCTGTGCTGCTAGCAGCTCTTCCTCTAACGAATAAAAACAAGACTATCCTGTAAGAGAACACGAACTGTGATAAATAATGCTTTCTAGCTGCAGCTTTGAATGCCAGGTCGCTAAAATACGTCAGCGCGTCCGCCATCTTGGGAGGGGAAACGGCGACCAGTAAACCATTAAAAGAGAGCGGAGTTGCTGCGGTTTTAAGGCTTATATTTAACAAAATTATATATCGTACTAGTGAGGCCTCTCTTGACTTAACAGTCTAATGCAAGGGAATAGGGTTTTATGACTCCAATATATGTCTACCAGCGGGAGGCCAATCAGTGGATAATATTATGTTTTCATTATTATAAAGTAGTAAAACAGAAAAAAAAATATATATATACATATATAGTCTAAAACCTGTTAATTGTTTAATTTATGGAATTGTGTGATTTTCTGGTTGCTCTAATTTACAACTAATAGGCTATGTTTAATAATATGGCTTTTATATGATAAGCCCAAGACTTTCAATTTAGTTGATCCTAAATCATGATATCTGAGATTTTGTTTTCAGCTACTTTCCTTAATATTAGCCGTATCTTTTTTCCAGATGTGTTAAAAATATTTGTTTATTGATTAATAGCACTAATTACAGTTTTGCCCAGGTAAGCGATCATTTGTTTCTCTCAAACCAGGGTTTCAAGATAGGCTTTTCCTGTGTCAAATACTCCAGTAGACTTTTAGCAATAATATTGTTCCTAGTAAGAATTACATTTGTGTCATCAGCAAACAAGAAAAGTGTCAAAACATTTGACATTTTAATGGATCAATTATATAAAAGCGCTTTGTACTCAATGCTGACCCCTGGGGGACACCAGAGATTATTTTCTAACTTCACGGATTGTCTCCTGCAGAAATAACTACTTAATCCCATTTTGTTCCAGTATCTTTATTCAGATTTTCTGGTCAACAGTATTAAAAGATCTCTTGCATGAATATATTCACCTTTTACATCAAATTAATCAGTGCATATGTTAGAATAGGTAAGATGAAAAAACTGAACACATCCCAAAAACAAAATATATAAACATAACTCTGCAAGCAGATGTAATCTTCACTAAACATAAAGACACTTGTTCCAGTGCTTCCAGAAACTTGAAGTATGCCAGAAAAGGACATAAAGACTGAAGATAAACACACTGATGAGTTTCTCTAGATCTGGTTGGGACATCACTCCTTTAATCCAGGAAATGCTTTTCTGGTGATAGAAGGCTGACTTTGAGATTGTCTTTGTGTGTCTCTGGAGGTTTAAGATTTGTGTCCTGCCTCATACCTTTCCTCTGGGGACCCAGATTCTTGAAGAAGTGCAGTAAACCTGTGTTTCAGTGGAATTCCTGTGTTTTAAGAAGCGACATGAATATGTTGAAAAACCTCAACTGGAACCTCCTAAAACCTGAAATCTTTCCGTTAATACAATTCAATTCAAAAAATACTTTATTGGGAAATTAAGTGTTGTGTGTTGTTGTAGCTCATACAATTTAATTCTTCACGAAGTGGTTTTAGATACCAATGGCTGTGGGCAGGAAGTATCTCCTGTAGCGGTCTGTGTTGCAGCAAAACTGACGAACCCTCCGACTGAAGACACTCTGTTGTTGCAGGATAGTCTCATGAAGAGGATGCTCGGGGTTGTCCATAATTTTATTGATTCTATGAAGAATCCTTCTTTGCATCAATATCTCCAGATGTTCCACAGTCGTCCCAAGAACAGAACCAGAACCTTCTTTATCAGGTTGTTTAGCCTTTTTAAGTCCCTGGCTCTGATGCTGCTACCCCAACAGATGACGGCTGAAGAGATTACACTCTCCACAACAGACTTGTAGAAGATCTGCAGCATCTTGCTGCAAACCTTGAAGGACCTAAGCTTCCTCCAGAAGTCCAGTCTGCTCTGTCCCTTCTTGTAGACGGCTTCACTGTTCAGTCTCCAGTCCAGTCTGTTGTCAAGGTGAACTCTGAGGTATTTATACTCCTCAACCACCTCCACTTCTTCTCCCATGATGGAAACAGTTTTTGACTTATCCCTGTTTCTTCTGAAATCTACAATCATCTCCTTTGTTTTGTTCACATTCAAGGTGAGACGATTGTTTCCACACCATGTCACAAAGCGGTCCACCAGCTCTCTGTATTCAGCTTCTTGTCCATCTCTGATACACCCGACAATTGCAGAGTCATCTGAGTATTTCTGCAGATGACAGGTCTCTGATTTGTACTGGAAGTCTGAGGTGTACAGAAAAGGAATGGTGAGAGTACGGTCCCCTGAGAGGTAGGACTCCTTGATGACACAGCTGTGTCATTAAGTAAATTGAAGCGTGATCCACTTTCAATGACAGTTTGTGTTGTGTCAGCAAGCACACGATTAAGTATGTTTGCATAGCACCACACATGCACACGAGTTGGAGACTGGGCAGTCATAAGTGCTGAAAAGCCTTTGTACTGGCCCTGCATATTTGAAGCACCATCTGTTGCATTACCAATGCAGGTGGCCTTGTCCAGATTCAGATGCTCTAAAACTCTAGAAAGCAAGTTTACAAAGTACTGCCTTGTGGATGTTTCGCACCTCACAATGGAGACACGCCTCTCCTGCACAGCCTCAGTAACATACCTGATGATTACTAAACACTGATCATAACCTGTGATGTCTTGGGTTGTGTCTAGCTGAACAGAGAACATCCCAGCTTTCTGGACATCACTGGCGATGCTCTCTTGAATGAGATGGCCAAGTGCATCAATCACTGAGTAGACAGTTGTTTTGGAGAGCAGGGTGATGAGAGACCTTCTACCTCTTGATCCACTGGACTGATGCAACTTCTTGCTTTTCTCGATGCAGTCATTCAAATGTTCTCTAAGGCACACGTCATACTTGCCTAATGACACAATCACTTCCAGAAAGTTACCATTATCGACAGTGTCATCATCCAAAGTGTATGCAGCCTCATTCTCCACATGCCTAAAGCTGAGTCGCCTCTTCCCAAGTACTTTGAACGCATCCAGTATATGCTCCAAAACTTGCCGTCTCTTTTTCACTTGTGCTCTGTGAGCTGACAACTGACTGACAGCAAACAAGCTTCTGATGTTGCCTTTTAAGCACCTTAAGAAAAAAGCTTAAAGTGTAACTGAACCCCATGAAAAATCATAACCCCGCCCCCAGACAACATTTAAAAAATCCTACAAAGTGGGCGGTGCCAGGAATAACGGAGGGGCGTGGCCAAGTATGGAGGATGGGCGGAGGGGGGAACGTGGGGGTGTGTTCAGGAGGACAGTGACACCTCGCTTAATCTAACACGAAAATCTTCGGATCTCTGTCTGCTTGTACAGTCAGGAAACCTGGCAGAGTAACGTTGGAGTCCGGTATATGATCCAGTGACCTCACATTGCCCATTATTATCAATGGATGAGATAGTTTTGAACTTCCTCCTTGTCTCTCTCCTCTTTGCTCCTGCTCTGCATCCTGGTCTGCATCCACGACGAGGTATTTTTGGCTTGAGTTGAGCTATTTTTCCGGCTTTTGCTATGTTAATCAGCCGCTCCCTGCTGTAAACCACCTTGTCGCCATGGTCATGCATCCAAACAAATGATCAAAAAGTTAAAAAAATCAACAGCAGAAAACCTTCCAACATCACAGCACCAAAACTAGAAAAAATACTGGCCCCCAAAAATGCTATCCTTACTTGAGAAAACAGTAGAGCCAACATCCGAAAAAGCAAAACTCTATATGTAGTTAACAGTGCCACTCCAACATGCATCCACCCAGAGCAGCGCAATTGTAGAATACATTCTGTATATACATTTTCCAAGAAAGGTTTTTTGTGCAATTTGTTAAATAAAACAACACTCAAACCATTCATATAAATGCATTTTGTCCCAATCTTTAATATTAAAGTGTTTGTTTTGTTCTGCCTTCAGGACTCCAACATCATCATGTCTGTTAATACTTGGGAGGTTGCTGCTGGTGATCAGTTCTTCATTCAACCAGAAAGCAACTCCGTTTAAGACCAGAACTTACTAAAGGATCTAGAGATGAAAGAGGAACACGAGGAACCAGAATGGCGGCAGATTAGAGAGACGAAGGAGGAACCAGAATGTCAACCGATCAAAGAGGAACAGGTTGAGCTCGCCATCTTCCATTATGAGAAATCTGGAGTGAAGCAGGAGGGTGAGACCGTTATGGTGGCTACTGCTTATGATGAAATATGCCACAGTAAACCTGATCTGCAGGAAATAATGGAGATGAAGGAGGAACCAGAACCTGTAGATATGAAAGTGGAACCACAACCTGCACAGATCAAAGAGGAACCATGGAAACTAGAACCTGCACAGATTAAAGAAGATCATGAGGAACTTGACAGTAATCAGGATGAAAATCAACTTGTGGTGAAGCAGGAGGCCTTCACATTGACTACTATTGATCAGGAAAAAGACCACATTGAATCAAACCCAAACCAAGATCAGCTCCACACTTCAAACTCCCCTGAAGCTGAGAACCAACATCAGGAAGAAAGCTCTTCATCTTTGACATCAGACGAAGATGAAGAGCTGAACACTGAAAAAGGACGTCAGAAAATCCTAAATCGGAGCGACGATGTTGACGTTTTTAAACTGAAGGGGCTCCTTGTTCCTTCTTGTGAAATATGTGGCAAACGTTTCATTCGGCGCCGGTACTTGGCTGATCACATGACCACTCACACGGGTGCAAGGCCGTTCCTTTGTGGGACATGTGGAAAACGTTTCACTAGGAAAAGTACCTTGAATTTTCACATGAGAACCCACACCGGTGAGAAGCCGTATACCTGTGAAGTCTGCAGTAAGTCGTTCAGCTATAGCAGCGGTTTGGTTCGTCATGTACGAATCCACACGGGCGAGAGGCCGTTCTCGTGTCCAACCTGTGGGAAAAGCTTCGCTGATGGGGGTAGCTTAAGCACACACCTCAAAGTTCATCTGTTAGAGAAGCCGTTCCCTTGTGGATCGTGTGATAAATCTTTCAGAACCAGTCGAGATCTGGTCCGACACACCAGACTCCACACAGGCGAGAAGCCGTTCTCGTGTGGATCGTGCGGTAAGAGCTACCCAAGCAGAGGCAGCCTGAAAACACACGCCAGAGTCCACATGCATGAGAAACCATTTCCGTGTGAACTGTGTGGGAAAGCGTTCACAAACAGGACTAACCTGTCCCGCCACAGGAGGTCTCACACAGGCGAGAAGCCGTTTTCATGTAAAGCGTGCGGTAAGTTTTTTAGTGACAAGAGCACGATGGTTAGACACGTGAGAAGTCACACAGGTGAGAAGCCATTTTCCTGTTATCTATGTGCCACGTCTTTTACCGACAACAGTCAACTGGCCCGTCACCTGAGGACCCACACGGGTGAGAAACCGTTCTCATGTGCCACCTGCGGAAAGAAGTTCTCCAAACCGTACAGTTTGACGATGCACATCCGTACTCATACAGGCGAAAAGCCGTATTCCTGTGAACTGTGTGGTAAATCATTCAGTGCCAGATATAAACTGACTGCACATGTGTGTAGAAATAATCCTTAGAAAGATGTTGAAGTTTGCACAACATCCTGTGTTTGACCAGCAAAGGGAATGTGACCCACAACTATTAAAATGTATGCACTATTTTTTTTTACATGTACACACGTGGACAGAATTGTTAGTACCCTTCTTTTTTTTTTACGTGTCCTGTCTGGTAGTGTGGAGCTCAGAATTGGTACCAAGTAGAGCCCCAAACGAATTACATTTACAAGCGGGGCACTACAGTTCTTGCTATCGTACTCCAGTTAATATATATATGTGAAAAATCCTTATTATGAATTGCTGGGGGTTTTATTTTCTAATGTTATGGACACGGAGACGGAAAATAAAGGTGAAGAAAGAAATAAGATGAAGAAGAGAGGTAGGAAACAAAAAGTCAAGAGAGAGGGTGAGTTGAAAATACAAGAGGAAGGGGAACAAAGAAAACACAGGAAAACATCGAAGTCTGCCTCCATACCCACAGGACGGCAGAGAGAGGGAAAAAACCCAAAAAGGAACATCGACAAAACAAACCAAACATTGTGAACTAAGAATTACACAACCACATCACACAAAATTGGATATAAAAATACAACAACAATGTCACTGAAATGTTCATGGTACCGATTAAATCAAGATCTAGTAATGATAACCTCAGCCCAAGAATGAATCTGTAAACACCAGAGACCCCACATCTATGTGTGTGTGTTAGCATGCTGGTGCATATAAGGTTTCTCCATAAGAGTGTTCGATAGCTGGTGTGTGCAGACATCAATCCATCTCCCAGGAATCGATGCAGACATGAAGGAGATCGGAGCCAAGACGTCCATAGGACCCCCAGAGCCCCAGGCGGACCCGGGCGTGCCCGACCGCATCCCACAAGAGAGGAGCAGAGGAGAACCCCAGGGGAGCGTCAAGCGGCTCCGATGCAGGGGCCCGGGGGGCAGCAGTGCAACGCCAGGGTGGGCCCGGCCATGGACCTGGAGAGTGGGGTCCAGGGGCGCCCCACCCACTCAGCAGGAACCGGACCATGGATCGGCGACGAGGGACCACGGCTGGCCGACACACGACGCCGCCACCCCAGGCGAATTCCCACCGCCGACATCCCAGCGCCCCACCCCTGCCCCACGTCGAGGCGCCCCACCGATAGCCGCAGCAGACGGATGGCATCCCCAGGCCAAGCCCAGCCAGCACCTGGACACCAAGTTGTACCAGCTCCTGAATCCTGATCCCGCGCAATGCAGAGCGCCGAGACCAGGCATCCAACAAAGGCCGGGGCCAGTCAAACCCACCAATGAACCGACCACGCAAGAAACACACAGAACAGGTGATTGAATGAGCAGAGACGCCGTATCCGTATCCCGCCGAGCCACCGAACAGGCACCACCCAACAATCCCAAACCTGGCACCCCCGAAAGAGGTCCAGCACATCGGCCGACCAACACACCGGTCCACCCAGGCCCGGCCAGGCACTCACCAGGTCCGAACCGGATTGACCACCAACACACCAGCGGGCAGGGGCATCAGTCACTGGCATGGAGTGATGGAGGGGAAATAGGCCCCTCATTAAATGTAAGGCCTGAGGTGCGACAGGCGAGAGGGCAGCCCAAGACCCAACCTGACAGGTAGACAGAGACATACAGACACAGTCATACGTTCCCTCCCTCTTAAGCACATACACCCTCACTCACCCTGTCTTATTGTTTTGTTTATTTATTGCCCTTTTATATTTTTCATAAATGTCGTGCATTTTATTTATTTTCATGAATATTTTAGGTGGTAAGCCACGTTGTGAAGCATGATTTGTTCGAAATGTATTTTAAAAATAAACTTGTTGGGCTAATTACCAATGCCATGACTTGGACTGCGCAGGGAACAACTGCATATAAAGCATAATCCCATGTACAAATTCTGGTATTTTAAAGACTAAAATAAAAGTAAAACCACATATTTACAAATACCACATTCAAGCAGAAGAAACACTTATACAAATCTTTGTTTTTCAATATAAAACACATGAAACTAATACGGTAGGTTTTGCATACTTGTTAATATTTGACAGGGTCAGATATTACCAGTGACAATATTCACTGTTTACTGTATCTTCTTCACCTCCAAATGTCTCAGCTGCCTCAGCAGAGAGTGAAACAAAAGAACAAAGAAGTATCACTAACATTAACTATAGGTCTGTGTCTGGTGCATTTCTGGGTAAAACATGTTTGTTCTTCATTGAGTGAAGTTACTGGCGATATCCAGCAATTTATATTAAGAATAAAAAGTATGGTGTAGTAGAAATCTAGGATATTTCTGTCTCTTTTTTTTGTCCAATGTGCAAGTTGAAAGTTTAGATGAAGCTAATATATTTGGTACCTCTGAGAGCTCAACTGAAACAACACAGTCCAAACACAGGTCAGGAGGAGCTGCATGAGCACGTAGCAGATGCAGAGCGATATAAACGAAGATGGTGCCTTCGTCTTTATGGGGTTTCAGAACAAGAAAATGAGAACGTGAAGGAAAGGGTGATACGCATCTGTCAAAGAATAGTACCTGACCTGGAACCAAGAGGAGCTGATGGGATTGATGTTGCGCACCGGCTGGGGAGACAAGATGTCAATAAGACCAGAGGGATCATCGTTTTGTTCGCCTACCGCTCTGTCCGAGATGTGATCTGGAGAAACGCCAAAAACAACACCTACCTACGAGAAAACAAGCTGCGCTTTGGTGAAGATTTGTCCAAGGAGGATAAGGAGGCTAGAGCTGCTCTGTGGCCTGTTGTGGAAACTGCACGTAAAAATGGAAAGCGGGCTTATTTCGTGGGACGAAAGGCTTTCGTGGGACGGAAAAGAAATTCGTCCAAAGACGGGACAGTGAGAGATTAACAGAAGGAAAAAGTTCACCAGAATGTGTCTACGTGTTCTTATAAATAATCCCATCCTGTCACAATGGAATATGTGGTAAACAAGTTTAAGTTAACTCTTTTTACTTGAAACAGAAAAAAGAAAAAAAAGTTCTTTATATTTGTTTTTTATAGGCTTCAGTATTCTTAGAAATCGGTTTAAATGGTTGACCTCTTGAACAGTTAAGTGTTTTTCTAACAAAAGTTCATTTTGGAGTTAGTTTTACAGTCCGTTAATACTCGGGGTCTGCGAAATGATGTCAAAAGAAAAGCTTTCTTTCTGTTTTCTAAAGAGGCAAAGGTAGACTTTATTTTTCTTCAGGAATGTCACTGCTGTTTAGAGGATGAATCATTTTGGAAAAACCATTGGGGAAAAGATTTATGGTTTGCTCACGGATCGAATAAATCAGCTGGAGTAATTATATTAAGAGATAAATTCAAGGGGACAATTTTAGATGTATCGAGAGATAAAAAAGGTCACTGGATATTTTCAGTTGTTGAATACCTATCTAATATTTTTTTGCTGGGAAATATATATAGTTATAATTCTGATTCTTTAAATAAGGCTCTATTCAAAGACATAGAAGACATTATTGCATTTCAATGTACTAAACATTCTGAAGCAAAAGTTCTTTTGGGTTGAGATTTTAATATAGTTTGGTCTAATCAGCTCGATAGATATCCATTAAGGTCTAGAAATTGTGAAAATTACCTTATTGAATGGTCAAACCGCTTAAATTTATCTGATATTTGGAGACTGCGACATCCCACTGAGAGACAATATACATGGAGCAATAACTCTTTTTCATCTCTATCCAGGGTTGATTTTTGGTTGATTTCAAAGGAATTGGACAGACAAGTAACGGAAGTAAACGTTTATCCAGCCATATTGAGTGATCATAAATCAATTTATATCAAATTAAATCTTGCCAGTGAGGAGAGAAGGAAAGTGTATAACCACTGGAAATTTAACAATCTACTCCTAAATAATTCAGAACTTACAAAACGTGTTCAAAAACGTATTAAACAGTACTGGACTTTTGCAATGGGAAATAATCAATATGGTAAATATTGGGAATTATTGAAGTATGAAATTAGAAAATGTGTTATTCAGTTTAGTAAAAATAGATCTCAGAAGAAAAAAGAAGAAACTGTTAATTAAAGCTATCTCTGACATTACTATGGACATGGTAAACGACAATGAAGACGAAGAACGTTTAACACAATTAGAAAAATATCAAGAAGAATTAGATGAGTTTTATAAAGAAAAAGCTCAAGGGGCTTGAAGAAGGTGAAAGAAATAGTAAATACTTTTTTAATATAGAAAAAAGAAATTCACTGACAAAATTGAACATAAATAATTCTGTAACTGAAGATTACAACATAATATCAAAATATGTGTCAAATTTTTATAAGGATCTTTACAAAAATAACTGTCTAGATAATACTGATATTCTTAGCTCATTAACGGGAGTTTTGAAACAACAATGTGATGAAGTATTATCAGTTGAAGAGATAAAGTGGGGTATTAAAAGTCTCAAACCTAACAAATCACCAGGCAATGATGGCCTAACATCAGAATTTTACCAGAGCTTTTAAGTGACATTTGTGAATTTCTCCTTGCGGTATATATTGAATCTATTAACAAAGAAGAATTACCCCACTCAATGAAACAGGGTCTAATAACTTTGATCCCCAAACCCCATAAAGATCCTTTATTAATAGATAGTTGGCGTGGTATCACTTTATTGAATAATGACTATAAAATTCTGGCATTGATTTTAGCTAAAAGATAAAAAAATGGGTTACATGACATTGTTCATGAATCCCAGAATGGTTTTATGCCTGGTCGGCACATTTTGGACAATATTTGATTGGTCCTGGACTTGGTTGATTATAAAGATTTGATCCCTGGTGATCCTGTAATTCTCTTTTTAGATTTCCAGAAAGCGTTTGACACAGTTAGCCATAAATTTATCATTGACACTTTATCATTCTTAAACTTTGGACAATTTTTTATTGGAGCCTTTAAAACTCTTTACAAAGATAGTAATAGTGCTGTAAAACTTTTATATGGCACATCTAGTAGATTTAATGTAAACAAAGGTGTGCGACAAGGATGTCCTGCCTCCCCATACATCTTTTTACTTGTTGGACAAATTTTAAATTGTATGATTCAACAACACTCGTTTCAAGGAATTTAGTTATTTGGTAAAAAATTTAAAGTTTCTCAACTTGCAGATGACACCACGATATTCTTAAGTAATGTCAAAGAAATCCCCGGAGCTTTATCTGTTGTTTCTCTTTTTTCAAGTATTTCTGGATTAAAACGTAATTTTTTTTAAATGTCAAATTTTACCTCTAAAGAATATTACTGATAATGAAGTTTGCGGTATTCCTGTAAAAAAGACTGTCACTTATCGTGGTATTAAAATTTCAAAAGAACGTAAAAATATGGAGGATAATTTTACATCTGTTACTGAAACTGTAAAAAAGAAGTTTAGCAGCTGGTTAACTAGGGACCTGTCATAGACTACTGTTGAGCAAAGCAGAAGGGATGTCGCGAGCCTCTTATGTTTTCTCGTCACTACATGTCACTAAATCTCACTAAATCTCAATCCTCTGATCTGGATAACATATTATTTAGTTTTCTTTGGAAAAACAAAGCACATAAAGTTAAGAAAAATGTCTTGTCAAACTCTTTAGCTGATGGAGGACTATATGTTTTTAATCAGGTTTTGAAAATTAAATGGATTAAAAGATTTCTTAGAAACCCTAATAGTTTATGGAACATTTTACCAAATTATTTGTTTCCTACACTCAACAAAAATATAAACGCAACACCTTTGTTTCTGCTCCCATTTTTCATGAGATGGACTTAAAGATCTAAAATTCATTCCAGATACACAATATTACCATTTCTCTCAAACATTGTTCACAAATCAGTCTAAATGTGTGATAGTGAGCACTTCTGCTTTGCTGAGATAATCCATCCCACCTCACAGGTGTGCCACATCAAGATGCTGATCTGACATCATGATTAGTGCACAGGTGTACCTTATACTGCCCACAATAAAAGGCCACCCTGGAATGTGCAGTTTTGTCTCACAGCAAAATCCCACAGATGCCACAAGCATTGAGGGAGCGTGCAATTGGCATGCTGACAGCAGGAATGTCAACCAGATCTGTTGCTCGTGCATTGAATGTTCATTTCTCCACCATAAGCCGTCTCCAAAGGCGTTTCAGAGAATATGGCAGAACATCCAACCGGCCTCACAACCGCAGACCACGTGTAACCACACCAGCACAGGACCTCCACATCCAGCAGGTTCACCTCCAAGATCGTCTTGAGACCAGCCACTCAGACAGCTGCTGAAACAATTGGTTTGCATAACCAAACAATTTCTGCACAAACTGTCAGAAACCGTCTCAGGGAACCTCAACTGCATGCTCGTCGTCCTCATCGGGGTCTTGACCTGACTCCAGCTCGTCACCGTAACAGACTTGAGTGGGCAAATGCTCACATTCAATGGCGTCTGGCACGTTGGAGAGGTGTTCTCTTCACGGATGAATCTCGGTTTACATTGTTCAGGGCAGATGGCAGACAGCGTGTGTGGCGTCGTGTGGGTGAGCGCTTTGATGATGTCAATGTTGTGGATCGAGTGGCCCATGGTGGTGGTGGGGTTATGGTATGGGCAGGCATCTGTTATGGACGAAGAACACAGGTGCATTTTATTGATGGCATTTTGAATGCACAGAGATACCGTGATGAGATCCTGAGGCCCATTGTTGTGCCATACATCCATGAACATCACCTCATGTTTCAGCAAGATAATGCACGGCCCCATTTTGCTAGGATCTGTACACAATTCTTGGAAGCTGACAATGTCCCAGTTCTTGCATGGCCAGCATACTCACCGGACATGTCACCCATTGAGCATGTTTGGGATGTGCTTGACCGGCGTATACGACAGCGTGTACCAGTTCCCACTAATATCCAACAACTTCACACAGCCATTGAAGAGGAGTGGACCAACATTCCACAGGCCACAATTGACAATCTAATAAACTCTATGCGAAGAAGATGTGTTGCACTGCATGAGGCAAATGGTGGTCACACCAGATACTACTATTCTGAGTCCCCAGACCCCCAATAAAGCAAAAAACTGCACATTACAGGGTGGCCCTTTATTGTGGGCAGTATAAGGTACACCTGTGCACTAATCATGATGTCAGATCAGGTAATATTGTGTATCTGGAATGAATTTTAGATCTTTATGTCCATCTCATGAAAAATGGGAGCAGAAACAAAGGTGTTGCGTTTATATTTTTGTCGAGTGTAAATTAGGGGGTCTGAATTTTCTACTAAAATGTCAATTTTCCGTTGGAAAGCTTCCTGTTAAATTGGCCAATTCTCACCGACAAGTTTTGTTATGCTGGAGCCTTATGTTCAAACACAACATTTTCTCCTCACAATTGCCTTCTGTGGAATAATTCTTATATTTTGCACAAACAAAACCTTATATTTACATAATTGGTTTGTGCATGAACGTAATACAGTAAATCAATTATTTGATGATGAAGGAAATTGGCACACTTATGAAAATTTTTTACGCAGATATAATGTTATACCGCAAAAAGAATTTCATATAGTTATTGGCTCGATTCCACGTAGTATATATTTCTTAGCACAAAATATAAAATTTGAAGGCACGAATTTGATTCATAAATTTATTTCAGTTGGGGGAGTTGACCTGGTTGACAAGAAATGCACCAACAAGTTTATTAGAGCCCAGTTAGATCTCTATTCAAACCCTGTATGTAAGCATAGATGGCCTTACTTAAACAGAAGTCAGTGGAATGCAATCTTTGTATTACCTTATAGATATATTATTTCCAATCAAATAAAAGAACTCATTTTTAAAATCATACACAGATATTACCCAGTAAAAAATTATATTTGTCGTTTTCTCCCCAATGCATGTAATAAGTGTTCTTTTTGTCAGAAAGATGGAGAGAGCATTGCACATCTTTTTGTGGACTGTTCTGTTGTTTCTGATTTTTGGTACGATATGCAATCCTACCTCACAAGTATGTTTAGTAAAAATGTTTCTTTATCTAAACATATGATTTTATTTATGTTTAATGATCCAATTTTTCACTCTAATGAAGTATATATGATCAATCTTATTATAATTTTGGCAAAATATTATATTCATAAGAAAAAATGGTCTGGAAAAATACCCCTTCTAAATAACTTTAAAGAAACTGATCTTAAACTTTATCTGGCCTCTATAGAAAAATTAAAAATGTGCAATAAGAAATTAACAAAAATGATTAGACTATTAAAATATTTTAAGTTTATTACTTCTAGTTAAGCAGATCCCCTTTTTCTTTTTATTTATTGTCTTATGTGGTTTTATGATGTTTTGATTACTAAGACATCATTGTACTATTGTTTCTGTTTTATTGAAGATGTCAAAATGGTTGTGAATATTGTACTGTCATTGTAGTTAAATAAAAAAAAAAAAAAAACTTGCTGCCTGGAACGGCACTTCTGGCAGCCGACAGAGGTTGCCACTACGGCTGCCAGAAGAATTTGAGGCAGTTACAGTGTTATGCCGAGAAATGCATGCCTGCCGAAAATTGCATCCCCTGCCCCGGAAACGCGCATCGTTCAAAACTCCCTGATAACGAAAACGTATTAAAATATCAGCGACCCGGCAACTTTTAAATATATTCGTAATATTACCATGTTTCCTATGCATGTACGTCCTGAAAATTTACTGTTTTATGGCTGATAAATGTAAAAAATGACGACTTTGACACCTTTTATCTGAATACGTTTAACTTTACTGTTTTAACATCACAATGTCTCAGGAGTATCTTTCGGTGCTTCGGTGTTTAAGGGTCACATTCTGCGCTTTTTCTACCAACAGCGTGATAGTTAAAACATTGTATAACATCTAAACTTTTTAAATCAGTGATTAAAGGCTGATATGGGTGCAAACAGGAATCAATGTAGCCTACATAAGAAAACGTTTTATCTGCTGTTAATGGCAGAGTACGCAATTATGTTATCGGTTGGTCTAGAAACTCTTAATTAATAGCCCACTTAAATTATGTAAAATACACCATATGCCCCCTAAATGTCCGTTATGGAAGGGGGGGGGGGGGGGGGTCAGTACCTGGACATTTTGTTGTTATGAAGTTCATTATTTTAATTATCAATAAAGTAGGCTATAAAAAAAAAACTCCTCCCTGGTTGTTTGATTGTGTATACCCCTCTTCAAAAACTCTAAATAGAACCCAAATATTCAACTTTCCCTATAGTGTACCATCCTTTAACCCAAAAATACATGGGACAGGTTTGAAAATCACACCAGCAGCCCAAAGATCATGCAATGTTCTATAAAAAAATATTTATGCCAGACATAAATCTGTAAAATAGCAGGGCATCTTTTGGAAATGGAGATTTGAAGGTTGCCACAGTACGCACCTCCTCTCTTTTTAACCCAACAATTGTCCTATAGAGCTGGAATTCTCACCAGTAGCACATAAAGCATGTGGAATTATATAGAAAATGTTACATCATTCATAACTTGCTAATTATTTGATATAGCAGGGGATGCATTTCTCGGCAGGGCATATTATGAGGTTGCTGAGAAATGCATCCCCCCTCTTTTGAATCCAGAAATTTTGCTAAAGAGCTGGAATTCACACCATTGGGCATTTAAGGTAACTGTAAATATTATTTTTTGGGACAGTGTAGTCTAGCAATCATACCCTCCCAGGATTATAAAAGCATGTGAATGGAAGAGTTTTAAATGTATTTTTAATGAATTGGTTATTACTTTTTTCCAATAGGCCTAAGTTAAATTTCCCAATTTGTAACTTTGGTAGTTTAGCAGACACTTTGGAATATATTACGGCATTTTTAGTTAGATGAATTAATGGTTGCGGGATTGCTTTACCAAACCAGTTTTTCATGAGATTGCTGAAACGTCATAGTGACACACACTCTAAACCCGAAGGTGACGGTATGCAGTTTTATATATTTTTATTTAATTCATTTATTATTTTTCACTTTATTATTTTTAATCTTTTGCACCCAGAGGGTGCCGCTGCCATAACTGCCTCAAATTCTTCTGGCAGCCGTAGTGGCAACCTCTGTCGGCCGGCAGAAGTGCCGTTCCAGGCAGCAAGTGCCTCTAATTTCTGTGGCACCTGCCGTGGCACCCAGAAGCTGCCACCGGAAGTGCCACGGCTGCCACCGGAAGTGCCACTCCGACCTGCCAGTGCCACAAATTGAGCCCGGCCCTGCTGTCATTTCTTCTCTTCATTTAAACCGTTCTTCACTGTGAGTCCTGATCCTATTCGGAGTCTGACTTTAATGCCGATGTTTGTCAGTTTTAGCACCTACTACAACACCCTGAGATAGACCAGTTAGCCTCAGAGCTAACCGAGAAGCTAACTTTCCGAGAAGAAGAAGCTAGTTTCTTGTTAGATTAAAGAAACAAAAAAAAAGCTTCACACGGAGATAACTGGACATGTATTGGACGCTGTGCCGCTAGCAGATCTTCCTCTAAGGAATAAAGACAAGACTATCCGGTAAGAGCGCCGTCTTTCGACAAACTGTGACAACTAATGGTTGCTAGCAGCTGCTTTGACTGCTAGTAGCTACAACACGTTAGCGCGTCCGCCATATTGGGAGTGGAAACGTTGGCCAGTTGAATATGGAACAATTTTATATTTTAATTAAAATAAAGTATAAATTTTGACGGCACGACGTTGGCATTATATTTACATCTACCAGCCAATGGCGGGCATCATTGCGGGTCGCCTGATAGAATAAATAGTCTGGTCGGCACAACAAGGCACTGTGGAAAATGGCGGGGTCGGCAGGTCAAGCAGCAGCAGCAGCAGCTTCAGAGCCACGGCGATTTCGTTATCCGTCTCAGAAGAGGAGCGACCAGAGAAGATCAAAAACCAGAGTGAGTTTAGGTGGAGCCTACATCAGATGGACCCGAATGAAAAATTTCCATGGCATCAAAACGCACGCGGAAATGGCGACTTTTCTCATGGATAGGTGAGCTAACTCGCTAGTTGACGGCGAACGTTAGCTGTTCTTTGAACTACTTTACAATACTTGTTTTCATTATATAACGTTGATCCTAGATATGAGAACCCTGATCATGGCCCATCGACCTCCACATCCAGTAAACGGGGGAAACAGAGGCGGCTTAATCCTCCTGCTCTGTCCAGTGTTGCTGGCTCCCTTTCACCACTGCGGTGAGTGGCTTTTATAAAGACTTTTCTAGCTAGCCGTCTGTATCTACATCGGTCTCAAAAATAGACACCTAAGTGAAATGAGCATGCTGTGAAGTCAGTCAGATGTTTAAATGAATTCAAAGGTATACATTCTGACTCTTTATATAGCTAGCGTAACCGTAGCTCCGACCGGGGGGTAAGTGTACCTCTTGGGGTGAGGGGGTGCTTGTGTGTTCGTAAGATCCAGAGAAAGCATGGGTCGCACAGAATAATAAAACTCAGCGCACCCGACAAACAGCGCTTGTAGTACAGGTCCTTCTCAAAAAATTGTGATGAAGTTCATTCTTTTCCATAATGTAATGATAAAAATTAAACTTTCATATATTTTAGATTCATTGCACACCAACTGAAATATTTCAGGTCTTTTATTGTTTTAAAACTGATGATTTTGGCATACAGCTCATGAAAACCCAAAATTCCTATCTCAAAAAATTAGCATATCATGAAACAGTTCTCTAAACGAGCTATTAACCTAATCATCTGAATCAACTAATTAACTCTAAACACCTGCAAAAAATTCCTGAGGCTTTTAAAAACTCCCAGCCTGGTTCATTACTCAAAACCGCAATCATGGGTAAGACTGCCGACCTGACTGCTGCCCAGAAGGCCATCATTGACACCCTCAAGCAAGAGGGTAAGACACAGAAAGACATTTCTGAACGAATAGGCTGTTCCCAGAGTGCTGTATCAAGGCACCTCAGTGGGAAGTCTGTGGGAAGGAAAAAGTGTGGCAGAAAACGCTGCACAACGAGAAGAGGTGACCGGACCCTGAGGAAGGTTGTGGAGAAGGACCGATTCCAGACCTTGGGGGACCTGCGGAAGCAGTGGACTGAGTCTGGAGTAGAAACATCCAGAGCCACCGTGCACAGGCGTGTGCAGGAAATGGGCTACAAGCCACTTTTGAACCAGAAACAGCGGCAGAAGCGCCTGACCTGGGCTACAGAGAAGCAGCACTGGACTGTTGCTCAGTGGTCCAAAGTACTTGCATGTCATTCGGAAATCAAGGTGCCAGAGTCTGGAGGAAAACTGGGGAGAAGGAAATGCCCAAATGGCTGAAGTCCAGTGTCAAGTACCCACAGTCAGTGATGGTCTGGGGCGCCATGTCAGCTGCTGGTGTTGGTCCACTGTGTTTTATCAAGGGCAGGGTCAATGCAGCTAGCTATCAGGAGATTTTGGAGCACTTCATGCTTCCATCTGCTGAAAAGCTTTATGGAGATGAAGACGACCTGGCACCTGCTCACAGTGCCAAAACCACTGGTAAATGGTTTACTGACCATGGTATTACTGTGCTCAATTGGCCTGCCAACTCTCCTGACCTGAACCCCATAGAGAATCTGTGGGATATTGTGAAGAGGAAGTTGAGAGACGCAAGACCCAACACTCTGGATGAGCTTAAGGCCGCTATCGAAGCATCCTAGGCCTCCATAACACCTCAGCAGTGCCACAGGCTGATTGCCTCCATGCCACGCCGCACTGAAGCAGTCATTTCTGCTAAAGGATTCCCCACCAAGTATTGAATGCATAACTGAACATAATTATTTGAAGGTTGACTTTTTTTTATATTAAAACACTTTTCTTTTACTGGTCGGATGAAATATGCTAATTTTTTGAGATAGGAATTTTGGGTTTTCATGAGCTGTATGCCAAAATCATCAGTTTGATAACAATAAAACCCCTGAAATATTTCAGTTGGTGTGCAATGAATCTAAAATATATGAAAGTTTAATTTTTATCATTACATTATGGAAAAGAATGAACTTTATAACAATATGCTAATTTTTTTAGAAGGACCTGTATGTATGTATTTATTTATTTTCCCTGGCGGTGGCGGCCGCCACTGAAATCTAGCAATAATGTCCTTTTTTATTTTGGCTCCCAACTGCAAGGAATGTCAAGGATGTAATTTTTGTTGGGAAACAATGGCTCAAGTATTTACTTACATTTCTTTGAGTGTTTACAGGCAACTAGTTTTGTCATCTGTCAGGAATGTGATCTGTGTTAATGTCCAAAAGCGCAGGCCTGGTATGACACTGGGATAGAAATGTTATACCTCGGAGCAATGCTTGACACAGTTCGGCATTTTCTTTTTTAATAATACAGGACTTTTGTACTGATTATTTACATAAAAATTATTTACTGATGATTTACATACAACTTATTTGCAGGAAATTATTTACATATAAGTTATTCACTGACAGAAATTTAACTATTTACAAACATTGCATGAGGGACAGCAACACGCTGTGAGAGTAATGTTGGCGACCAGGAACAAAACCTGTGTACTGTCCATGGGGATCTGGGTATTCGAAGGTTTCCCTCATCTAAACAGTACAGGGTAAAAGAAAGGTGGGTACTTAAATGAAAAATGCATCTTTTATTGAACTTTGGTGCGGACAGGCCGATTCATACTAGAAGTAGATAAAAATGTCCTGTCTAAAACCAATTAGGCACAGTTCTCGGTCAGTATGGACATGAATGCATACATAAAGAAACCTCTATCCATTTTTTAAAGGACAGGTACATGTGTTTTTATAAGGAAAAATAAATTAAAATCAAGTAAACATTTTTTTCCTGTAAACCAGGGGCAGGCACATTAGCAGCAATAAAACAGTAAACTAAAATATTAAGTGCATTTTGTGAGATGCATTCAGTGGTCAATCTGTTGGAGAAGAACTTTACAACTCTCACCATTCTGAAATCTAACGGTTTTAAAATAAACTTTCAGAGTTGTCCGAATTTAAGTTGTAAACATGGACCGTGTGATACAACCTGGACACAAACCTGTCATGGTGGACAGACCAAGTTTAAAATCAACATGAGGCTTAGGCTATGTCGTTCAGTTTATTCATATTAAGGAAAGTCAGCATATCCACATGGTCTCGTGTGAGGCTTGCTCTCTTCTGGGAGCAGATATTTCCTGCTGCTGAGAAGATTCGCTCTGCAGGTGTGGATGTTGCAGGAATGCACAGAAAAGATCTTGCAAGGTTTGACAGTGTGGGAAAACGTCCCTCATTTTCTCTCCACCAGCTGAGAGGGTCTTCCTTTTTGCCTATTGGTGGCTCTGTGAAGAACGTCTGAACTTTCCTTCTCACCATTTAGATTTTTTTGTCCTCCTGGGTTTCCTCCTCTTCCTCACTCCGACTGTCGGTGTCTGACTGAAGCAGGTTATCCAGCGCTGACTTTCCCCCTGGGATATGACCCCTCTTCTTCTGCTGTAGCTCCTCGGGGTCATCATGTAGCCCAGTCTCTGCCTTTGCTTCTTTGATAGCAAGAACTTCAACTGTACTTTGCACCCTTGTGCCTTCTTCGGGTGAGATAAACTTCAGCTTTCTGAATCTTGGGTCGATGGCAGATGCAAGAACAAGTGGGTTGTCTTCTCTCTGCAGACACAGTGTTAAGATTCTCCCATCTCTCACTTATTCCTTTTCCTGCAATGGCTCGAAAGGCTTTTCCTGAGCTTGTCTCAATCTGGGTTTGCTGTATGGACCATTGCAACCCTTTGATCAGCTGTGGAAGACATGAAGCAGTAGCATACTCTTGCCCACAGAGGAAAACGGTAGCACATTCAAATGGCCCTAACCCTTGCACCAGCTCTTCAAGTAATACCCACTGCTCTGGTTTCAGGTCAAAGTAGTGCTTGCCTCTTGGTGTTACCTCAGGGTCTGAGAGATTTGCAGTGACTGGCCAGCGCTGCTCCAGGAGTCTTGCTACCATGTAATGGGTATTATTCCATCGCGTACTGACCTCCTGAATTAGCTTGTGCTCTGTGGTGTTCATTTGCTGCTGCTTCTTCTTCAGTTTTGAATTCGCCAGCTCACTTTTCCTAAAGTGCCCCACTAGGTTTCTTGCAGCACCAGTAGCTTTGTTGATGCTGGGCTCTTTGAGGGCGCTGTTGACGATTAGTTGGAGGGTGTGCCCAGTACAGCGGACTGAAGACCAACCGTGTTTTTCTTCCAGGAGTCGAGCTGCCGCCACCATGTTGGACCCCGTTGTCATGTACTATTGCTTTAATTTTGCTAGGCAAGATGTCCAATTTCTCTATCACCTCTTCCATCCATATCATGATGTTTGCAGCAGTATGTCTCTCCTCCAGTGGTAGAGTGGCAAGGTTCAAAGTCTTCATTTGCCAGTCTTTGGTGATGAAATGACACGAAACTCTGAGATATGCCTCTGTGGCACGGCTGGTCCAAACATCACATGTCAGTGTGATGGAGCAGTTGACCTCTTTTAGGATCTGCTTTACCTTTAAACACAAAAGTTGATTTTTGAAAATATTTCATATATATATATATATATATATATATATATATATATATATATATATATATATATATATATATATATATATATATATATATATATATATATATATATATATATATTATTTTTACTGTAAACATTGTCAACTGCCAATTTGGGGGACATCGCCCAACCCTAATTCCATCTACTTCCCTTTACTTAGCCTGTCAGTCTATTTTAAACACCTCTTGCTGAAAATAACCAACAACTGATTAAAGTTTAAAGAAAAAAGATTTGTAGAAAACTATTTGTAAAAACAGCTACAATACTTTGAATATCTTTTTAGATCTGTTAACAACAGTAGCAGTGAACTATCATTGTACGCCCCAATTCTTGTAAATGAAAACCCTGATTTTGATATGTTGCTTAGTTGTGCTATTATTGAAAGAACGGCAGGTAAGGTTGGTGACGCAAGATCTACCTGCATTATAACCATTTTTCTGTCCAACTTCTCACCTGCTCTATTTTCCTCCTTTTCTCCAAGCCTTTCCCTCTCCCTCGTCCTGTTTGCTGTCAACCAAAAGTGAATCATGCAGGGCGGGTACAAATCACGGTAGCCTCCAAATCTCGTGTCAAAAGGTGCATCCCTGCTAATTCAAAGGAATACAGTTATGTGTGACGTAACATTTTCAACAAAATGCCACAAGTTCTCTGGTGTGACTTTCATACTGCGACCATCTATTTTAGGGTTAAAGCAACACCAAGTAAGTTTTGCTCTCGCGGTCCCCCTACAGTTGGGGAAAAAGGTATTGTTTTCTACTACTGTCGTAAAATCTGTTATGGTTACACCAGGGGATTCACGTGCATTGACAAGCGATACCCTCTAACGTTACAGATTTTCACGTCTTGGGCAGCCTACGTTCCCTTGTCAGATGTCTTCATCCCAGGTACATTTTCTATATTTCAGCATATATGTACAGCGGCTTAGAGCTGTCAGCCATATAATAAAGAAATTGGACCGTATCACGTTATAACGTGATAGTTTATTGTGAAAACGTGAAACTATCGCGTAGCTTATTGTAGCCTCAAAACGTGAAACGATCACGTAGCCTCAAAACGTGAAACGATCACGTAGCTTATTGTAGCCTAAACGCGTGAAAATGTAACGTGAAAGTTTCAATTTGTGTTCACGTTTTTACAATAAACTATGTTATAACTTGATACGGTCTAATTTCTTTATGGCTGACAGCTCTGTTCTGACGATCTGTGCTACCTCCTCAGAATGTCCTAACGTAGCGCGCATCTGTCGGTGCTACCTCTCAAAGTATGTTTACATGCCGAAAACAACAACGGTTAGCTTTGATGTTAAACATAATCATCGGAAAATATATGAACACAATTTCGGCTCCGTCATGATGACAATTGTTCAATCTACCTGCTGCTAGGTATCTTCCATTTATATGTACCTGCCGAGTACGGTCCACCAAGAGAGCCTTGCAGGATGCTCCACCTACCGGCTCTTGTGAAACCTGCCGTAAAGCAAGTCGCATTTGTAGTAAAGTAGAGCACATCACCCCAGTACTAAAGTCCTTACACTGGCTCCCTGTAGCTCAGAGAATAGACTTTAAAATACTTTTACTAGTTTATAAATCATTACATGGCTTAGCACCAAAATATGTTGAAGACCTGTTGTCATGGTACCAACCACCAAGACCACTAAGGTCCTCCAACTCTAGCCTACTAAACATCCCTAGACTCAGAACTAAACATGGAGAAGCAGCTTTCAGTCTCTATGCTCCTCTTATCTGGAACAGACTTCCTGACGAGTGTAGAGCTGCTGAAACTCTGAACTGCTTTAAATCGAGACTAAAAACCATCTGTTTAGAATTGCCTTTGAGTAAATGCTTGATGTTATATGTATGAAATGTGTTCATGCTCTCTTGCTTTTTTTTTTTTTTTTCTCTTGCTCTTATTGTGTATCATGTGTAATGTGTGTTTCTTAATCTGCCAAAAAAAATCACATCTCCAGGGCTTACATTAATAAGAAACATGTAAATAATACTAATATATTCAAAAGTTGCCTCGTTGGTCTTACTTCAGTCCGTTTTCTCATCCATATGAGTGTTTTGAGCGATGCAGGGCACGCAGCTCTCGGCAGGGCTTTCAGCAAAACACCTTCCTACTTTCACCCCTGCCGCCTCAAGAATAGAACAGAAAAATCCTTTATTGTCCCACAAAGGGGAAATTTGGCTGTAAAAGCAGCCAAGTGACGTAATGGAAGCATTCCTGTTCATAAAAAGTCTAAAAACAGAATTTGGATTAACATATGTACATACTGTACGTACATTAAGGACACAGTTACAAAAACCAAAGTACGGTGCAGTTTTCAAAAATAAAGTGACAGATCAGAATGTGCAACTGAGTAGCATAATTTAAAAAAACAGTGAATATTTACAGAATGTGCATGTGTAGTTGTGCAATAAAAAGTAGAAAAGGTAAAAGGTTATTTACAAGAAGTTAAAAGAATATAAAACAGATGTACAAATAGTAGCCACAGAAATGTTGATTAAATGAGTCAAACAGCGAAAATTACAGCAGTGATGTAAACATTATTGAGTTTGTTGGCAGAAGTTCTGGTTGTAAAGCCTTAACAGCTGCAGGGAGGAAGGAGCTGTGATAACGCTCCTTCATGAACCTTGGAAACTGCAGTCTGTCACTGTAGGAGCTCAGCAGCTCAGCAACATCTTCATGCATGGGGTGGGAGACTCTGTCCATCAGTGATGTTGTTTTGGCCAGAGTCCTTCTGTCTCACACCACCTGCACTGGATCCAGTGGGCATCCTAGAACAGAGCTCGCCTTCCTGATGAGCTTATCCAACCTCTTCCTCTCAGCTGTAGATGAACTGCTGCTCCAACATACGACGCCATAAAAGAAGACTGATGCCACCACAGAGTCAAAGGTGGTCTTTAGGAGCGCTCCCTGGTCTCCAAAATACCTCATCCTCCTCAGCAGGTAGAGTCTGCTCTGACCCTTCCTGTAAAGAGCATCAGTGTTGTGGCTCCAGTCCAGTTTATTGTTCAGGTGAACACCCGGGTACTTGGGAGTCCACTGTCTCAATTTCCACTCCCTGGATGTTCACCGGTGCCAGTTTGGAGGGTCTCCATGTACAGAAGTCCACCATCAACTCCTTGGTTTTCCCCGCGTTGATCAGCGGGTGGTTCTGCTGGGAACAGTCCACAGAGTCCAGAGTCACCTGTGATGAAGCCTGAGGCCGACAATGGCAGAGTCATCAGAGAACTTCTGGAGGTGGCAGCGTGGGGAGTTGATGGAGAAGTCCGCAGTGTAGAGGGTGAAGAGGAAGCACCGTTCCCTGTGGGACCCCCGTACTGCAGACCAGCCTGTTGTAAACACTGCCCTGTGTCCTCACATACTGTGGACGTCCTGTGAGCTAGTCCAGAATCCACTGAGACATGTGGTGGTCCACTCCTGAAAGCTCCAGCTTGTCCTTCAGAAGTCCCGGCTGCATGGCGTTGAAAGCACAGGAGAAATCAAAGAACATGATCCTCACAGTCCTTCCAGGCTTCTCCAAGTGAGTCAGAACTCGGTGCAGTAGGTAGATGATGGTGTCATCCACCCCGATGCCAGGCTGGTAGGCGAACTGCAGAGGATCCAATGAAGACCTCACCAGGGGGCGAAGATGGTTGAGAACCAACCTCTCGAGGATCTTCATCAGATGCGAGGTCAGGGCTACGGGCCTGTAGCTGCTGAGGTCCTTCGAATGCGAGGTACCACACACGAGGTCTTCCACAGCTGTGGTAATTTCCCTAGCTTTAGGCTCAGGCTGTATAGCTATTCCAGGATGCCACACGGTTCATCTGTGCAGTACATCGGGAGCCTGGAGCTGATGCCATCTAGACATGCAGCCTTTCGCACCATGATCTTTCGCAGTTCGTTCCTCACCTGTTGTAAGGGACAGGAGGGGGGAGGCGGCTGTATGTTGGAGCCCTCAGAAGCCGGGGGTGGGTGTGATTGCTGGGAGCTGAGAGGTGTGAAGTTCTGAGAAGAAAAGCAGGCAGTCCTTACAGTTTAGGGGGGTTGCAGTAGGGGAGAGAATGCTGGGTGGCTAGTCAAACCTGTTAAAGAACTGGTTCAGGTCGTTCACCCACCCTAACTCTCCTGCAGCCTGGGGGTTTGGTTTGTACTCTGAAATTGTCTTCAGGCTCTTCCAGACCCCACTGATGTTGTCCTGCTGCAGCGGTTCCTCAATCTTCTTCCTGTAGATTTTCTTCCCTTGGCTGATTTTCCATTTCAGTCTCTTCTGCACAGCTCTCAGCTCCTCCTCGTCTCCAGCTCTAATGGCCCTCATCTTCTCCTTGAGGAGAGCCTTTATTTCCAGGTTGATCCAGGGCTTGATGTTGGAAAAACACCCTACCTTTTATGATGGGTATGGTGTTGTCCATACAGAAGTTTATGCAGTCCGTGATGCTGTTGATGTCGTCCCCCAAAGGGGCGCAGAGGTCTTCCCACACAGTAGGGCTGAAATAGTCCCTCAGAGTCTCCTCTGAACATTTCCTCACTGTCCGACCCACAGCTGGTTCTCTGTGTACTAGAGGTTTATACACAATTTGGAGATAAACCAGGTTGTGATCTGAGCCCCCCAGGGGAGGGAGAGGTGATGAGCTGTACGCTTCCTTGGTGTTGGCATACAATAAGTCCAGTGTTTTATTGTCTCTGGTGCGGCAGGTGAAATACTGGGAGAAGGTGGAGAGAGTGGAGGACAGGGTGTGGTTAAAATCCGAAGAAATCAGAAAAAGGGCCTGGGGCTGCTGTGTTTGGAGTCTGCTGGTCACAGTGTGGAGGACATCAAAGGCTTCAGCAGTATTGGTAGAGGGCGGGGCATACACAGCTATCGCGATAACGTGCGTAAACTCCCGCGTTGTCGATAGTACGGCCTCAAGCTAACAGCTCAATGTTCTTACTGCATAGGATCTCTTTGATAGATAAATGCCCAGAATTACACCAATGTTCACAAACACAGCTAGACCCTGTCGGCCTGGAGCAGATGAAAACCGTCCATGATTATCTGTGAGTCCGGAGTTAGCACGGTTAGCTACGTCTAGGTCAGGCAGATCAGGCTGCTCTCCCTGTAGCGCCTTTGATGGTGGGTTAGAGCCGCCAACTCATCCACTTTGCTGGAGAGAGATCTCACGTGATGATGGATGGGATGACAGGGCTCTACCTCTTTCCCCTGCAGCGACGTCCGATTCCCGGCGCGAGAGCCGCGTCTCTTCCTCCTCAGCTCGCTGGCGATGCTGGCTCGCTTGGCGGGAGGCATAACAGCGGATCTAGCACGAGCTAGGAGCTGATCCCTGGTGTAAACATGGCCGATCGGGCGCCAACACGTTCTCTGGACACAAATGCCTTGAAAAGTGAAATAAAAAACACGATTGTCCACAGAATTCTCTTCTCCAATCTGGGAACAGCAGTTCACAATAAAGAAAATTATAATAAAAAAACACGAAAACGTTGAAAAACGTTTATTTAGGAGAAAGAGACTTGATCGAGTGAGAGCCGCTGAAAACGGAGTGCCTTCTCTGCGCGGTGCCTGAAGTAAGGTGAGTCTAAAGAGAGACTCTCCGCTACAGTGGACGTTACAAACCGCTATAACTGACCGCTTGCTAGAGCATGTACTAGGCTTGATGTGACTTTGCAGATTGTCTTAAATGTTAGACTTCTGTCCTGTTATAATCCCATTATACCATCACACTGCTGCATGATTTGGTCTAGCGTGCAAGTTTACCGAGGCACAGACCAGGCCAACTCGACGCCTATGGTCAGATGTAAATGCACTCATGGCTGAGTGAAAATTTAATTTGTTATTGCTAGGTCACTTGTTTTGGTATTTTTCTGCTTTAGATTAGTTGGATTTCTGTTTTTTTGCTAACAACGGGGTGATTTCTGGATCTTAAACCTGTCCGTTTATTGCTTGCATTTTAGTCCGTCCGGCCGCCAACTTTAGTGAGAAGCAGAAAATCTGTAGAACAGGTGGAGCTACTTGGAATTTGCTGGAAAAACATCAACTGTAACCTCCTCCTCCTGGAGTCGCCACATCCAATCATCTGTCTCCATAAATCTCTTTTTCCGTCTTCCTCTCAGCCTCCTGCCTGGTGGCTCAAACTTCAGCCTTTTTCTGTGGATATGATATCACTATGTCTCCCCTGAATGTGTCCAAATCGTCTCAGTCTGGCCTCTCTGACTTTTTCTCTCCCAAACATTTAACCTGAGCTGTCCCTCTGTCCTCATTCCTGGTCCTATCCATTCTCGTCTCTCCCAAGGTAAACCTGAACATTTCGTCTGCAACCTCCAGTTCTGCCTCCTACCTTTTCCTCATTGGTTCTGTCATTCTTGCTGAAACCCTTTCATCACAGCTGACACTTTTCTCTACTTATTTTTAATGCATTTTGATTTTTAAAAAGTACATAAAACCATTGATACAAATGCATTTTGTCAAAATGTTTATTATTAAAATGTTTATTTTGTTCTGCCTCCAGATTCTCCAACCGTATTATGTCCGCTAAAACTTGGAAGATTCCTGCTGGTGATCAGCTCCTCATTCAACCAGAAAGCGACGCCATTAATAACCAGAACTTCCCAAACTATCTAGAGACGAAGGAGGAACCAGAATATCAACCGATCAAAGAGGAACAGGTTGAGCTCGCCATCTTCCATCATGAGAAATCTGGAGTGAAGCAGGAGGCTGAGACCGTTATGGTGGCTACTGCTTATGATGAAATATGCCACAGTAAACCTGAACTGCAGCAAATGATGGAGATGAAGGAGGAACCAGAACCTGTAGAGATTAAGGTGGAACCAGAACCTGCACAGTTTAAAGAAGTTCACGAGGAACTCTACAGTAATCAGCATGAAGATAAACTTGTGGTGAAGCAGGAGGCCTTCACATTGACTACTATTGATCAGGAAAAAGACCACATTGAATCAAACCCAAACCAAGATCAGCTCCACACTTCAAACTCCCCTGAAGCTGAGAACCAACATCAGGAAGAAAGCTCTTCATCTTTGACATCAGACGAAGATGAAGAGCTGAACACTGAAAAAGGACGTCAGAAAATCCTAAATCGGAGCGACGATGTTGACGTTTTTAAACTGAAGGGGCTCCTTGTTCCTTCTTGTGAAATATGTGGCAAACGTTTCATTCGGCGCCGGTACTTGGCTGATCACATGACCACTCACACGGGTGCAAGGCCGTTCCAGTGTGGTACTTGTGGAAAACGTTTCACTAGGAAAAGTACCTTGAATTTTCACATGAGAACCCACACCGGTGAGAAGCCGTATACCTGTGAAGTCTGCAGTAAGTCGTTCAGCTGCAACAGCGGTTTGGTTCATCACATAAGAATCCACACAGGCGAGAAGCCGTTCTCGTGTGAATCGTGTGGCAAGAGCTACCCAAGCAGAGGCAGCCTGAAAACACACGCCAGAGTCCACATTCACGAGAAGCCAGCTCAGTGTGAACTGTGCGGGAAAGCGTTCACAAACAAGACTAACCTGGCCCGTCACACGAGGTCTCACAAAGGCGAGAAGCCGTTTTCGTGTAAAACGTGCGGCAAATCTTTTAGTGTCAAGAGCACGATGGTTAGACACATGAAAAGTCACACAGGTGAGAAGCCGTTTTCCTGTAATCTGTGTGCCACGTCTTTTACCGACAACAGCCAACTGACCTGTCACCTGAGGACCCACACGGGTGAGAAACCGTTCTCATGCGCCACCTGCGGAAAGAAGTTCTCCAGACGGTACAAATTGACGATGCACATCCGAACTCATACAGGCGAAAAGCCGTATTCCTGTGAACTGTGTGGTAAATCATTCAGTGCCAGATATAAACTGACTGCACATGTGTGTAGAAATAATCCTTAGAAAGATGTTGAAGTTTGACCAGCAAAGGGAATGTGTGACTACACAACTATTAAAATGTTTCCACCATTTGTTTGACATGTACAGACGTGGACAAAATTGTTAGTACCCCTCTGTTAATGAAGGAAAATCCAAAAACGACCATGGAAATAAGTTGAAACTTACAAAAGTAATTAATCAAAATTTACTGAAAATTAAACCAATGAAAATCAGACATTGCTTTTCAATCGTGGTTCGACAGAATCATTTAAAACATCAAACTAATGAAACAGGCCTGGATAGAAAACTGCTCTAATCCAGCCATCTATTGTTGATACCAATGAATATGGGCCCAATCAACTCAAAAATAGCCCTTTCTGAATTTATGGTGTCCCTCAAGGCCTTAATTTTGGGACCTGCCTTGTTTGCACTGTATATACTGCTTTTGGTTTCTTTTTTTTCAATTGTATACACTTTCATTTCACTGTTTTGCAGATGACTTGCAGGCACTTTCTACTGTATCTTCTTGACCTCCAAATGTCTCAACGGGCTCAGCAGAGAGTGAAACAACAGAACAAAGCTTGTGACAAAACCAGAAGTATCACTAACATTAACTATAGGTCTGTGTCTGGTGCATTTTTGGGTTAAAACGTGTTTGTTCTTCATTTAGTGAAGTTACTGGCGATATCCAGCAATTTTACTTAAGAATAAAAGGTGTGGTGTAGTAAAAATCTGGGATTGTTCTGTCTTTTTTTTTTTTGTCCAACGTGCAAGTTGAAAGTTTAGATGAAACTAATATTGTTGGTAATTCTGAGAGCTCAGCTCAGATCAGTTATCTTCTAGAAACGGTTATCTTTAGTGCTGCCTCACCTACTGAACAAGAAGTAATCGGTTATAAAGGATGTCAACAACTTTATTTTTGGTTGAATCACATTTATAAAGAATCCCATACGGTCATCACTGCTGAGAGCTGGGGGAATGGATGGCTCAACAGAGCTATGACTCTGTGTAAGTTAGGTAACTGTACTAAAAAGAAACTTAGGACTATTCTCATCCTCTATTAATGATAAATGTGACGTTGGAGCTTGTTGTCTTTTCATACAGCAGTAGATTACTTTTCCAGGTTAAGTAGGACAGCACATAACCTGCACTCGTGTTTATATTAATGTTTACCCTGTTTTATTTTTATTTATTGCATGCTTAGAAGTGTTTATTTTGTTTGCACAAAGTACTGGAGTAATTTCCTAATGCTGTGAACTTATTCACACATATGCCAATAAAAACATTTCTCACTTCTGACTTCCTCTAGATGTGTAGAGCGCCATTTTATCTCAAAATTCCCAGTGTTGTGCTTTAAAAGGGGTCATCACTGAAATGTTCATTTTTTTTCCATGTGAAAACCTGCATAATATGGTTTCCTAATTTTACACTGGACAGTAAGCCAATTTTCAAAAGTGCAGCTCTTGTTTACCATTTGCTTCTCTAACCACTTCACCTGCATGCGCCCTCAAAAACGTGGTTTTGATTTCTGTACCGGTTTTACCTCAAAACGGCAGGATTTTACCATTTATGAACATAGCAGACAGCCTTTATGACCTCAACAGAACTAATACTATGCCTAAATAAACTTTCATTAATCTCATTATTCTATTGGCAAAATCTTACATATATAAATGTAAGTTTGCACATTCCAAAACATCTTTTATTGCTTTTAACAATGAGGTCAAGCTATATGTCAACACGATTAAGTGCTCTCTTAATCAAAAGGCAACAAAAACTGAATATTTGTACACACTTGTATAGCAGACCAATGCTGCTGGAGCTAACCCCGCCCCTCTCAGCCGAGCCCCGCCCCCATTTCTGAAGTCTGATTTGGAGACTATGTCGACAGCTGCCGAAAACAAGGAGAAAGTTAAAGTAGGAAACCTGTTTTTAATGCAAAAAAGAACTAGGTTGTACAGGAAACCAAAAAATAAAATAAAAGACCGGATGGAATTGTCCGCAAATATTCCAGAACTTCTGTCTGAAATACGCCGTCAAGCCAGGCGTCGCTAGCGCTCTTACAAACATTAGCTTCGCGCATACATGGTGCATTACGGTAATAGAGCACTGAGGCGCTCTTTCAGGCGAAAACTGTGAAAGAGAGAGGAATAAAAATGATTAACCATAAGTGTTTCTTTATTACCTACATAACACTTTTCCATTCTATATCCCAAGTAAAGATTTTATCATTTTACAGCAAGTTTTTGAGAAATACTATGTCAAAGTACAGTATAATGCCTTTCCAGAAAAGGCGTTGGTGACATTTTCTAGAATTTATTTCTCCAAAATACTAAGAGGTGACGACAAACTCTCTTCAGATTATGGTAAAGGGTGTCCTATACTTTTACTAGAATAAATATTTCAGAATTTTAAAGTAGAATTTTGGAGAAATAAGTCAAAGTACAGTATAACACCTTTCCAGAATAGGCAACAGAAGTTGAGGGAAAGGTGGCAGATTGGGAAAAAATGTAGATTAGTCTGTGACCAGGAAATGCAAAAGATTGACATGAATGTTGAAGTTGATGATTTAAATTCTTCTGTTTGTAATGCAGTTTTAGAAGCAGCAAACCAGGCGATAAAGAAGAAAGAAGGTAAAAGAAAAAAGATCGTACCTTGGTGGACAAAGAAATGTGATAAAGTGATTCAGTTTCGAAATAAAGTTTTTAAAATATTAAAAGGAAATCACAGTTTTCAGAATTTTATGGAATATAAAAGATTACAGGCTAAGGTAAGACAAACCATTAAAAATGCAAAGAAGGACTTTTGGAGGGGCTTTTGTAATTCAGTGGGGAGGGAGACAAAAATACATAAAGTTTGGTCAATGGTTAAGAGGATGAATGGTATAAAAAGAGAATATGGATATCCAATCCTAAATAATGGAGAGATAATAGCAGTAAAAGATGAAGAGAAGGTGAATATGTTGGCAAAAACGTTTGTTAAAATTCATAGTTTAGGCAATGTTGGTGAAGAAGGGAGAAGATGAAGAGAAAAAAACAATCATAGAAAATAGATTTACTGAAACAGGTAGAATCAAATCAAACTTTATTTATAAAGCGCTTTTCATACAAGAAGTTGCATCACAAAGTGCTTTACAGATTAAAATGACCCCACATAAAACCACCTTCCCTTCCCTCCCCCACAGATTTAAAAGCATGGTCACAGTTATACCCCCCTCCCCCCAACCCATCTCCCATGTACACACACTGTTAAAAGAAAAAGTAAAAAAGGACATTGGGCCGAGTGTAGATGAACCATGCAAGGAAGAAACAGATGATTTATTAAATATTCCTTTTACAAAGACAGAACTAAATCGAGCTCTTCAGAAATCCAAATTGTCAGCACCGGGAAAAGACCAGGTTTGTTATATCATGTTAAATCATCTCAGTGAATCAGCTAAAGACATTTTGTTAGATTTACATAACAGAGTTTGGGAGGGTGGGAGACTGCCACAAAGTTGGAAGGAGGCATTGGTGGTACCAATACGTAAACCAGGAACGGATGATACAGAAAGGATGATAGCATTAACATCTAATACCTGTAAAATAATGGAGCAAATGGTAAATGAAAGATTAATTTATTATATAGAAAATAAAGGATACCTATCTAAACATCAGAGTGGTTTTAGAAGAGGGAGAAATACAATGGATCCGGTATTGTGTTTAGAACATGAAGTCAGGAAAGCACAAATAAACAGAGAGAGTGTAGTTGTAGTATTTATTGACGTAGAAAAAGCCTATGATATGATGTGGAGAGAAGGCTTACTAATTAAAGTTAGGAAAATGGGTATTGGTGGGCGGATGTTCAGATGGATAAAGGATGTTATAATGGGAAGACAAAAACAAGTGAAAATTGGCAAGATTCATTCTGAGAGGTTTTCTGTTGAAAATGGAGCTCCACAAGGGAGCATAGTGAGCCCCTTATTATTCTCTATAATGATAAATTATGTGTTTAATAACATAGAGGGTGGGATGGGGTTTTCGCTTTTTGCAGATGATGGTGCAATGTGGAAGAGAGGGAAAAATATAAAGTTTATTGTAAAGAAACTACAGGGAGCCATTGAAAAAGTTAAAGAATGTTCATATGAATGGAGTTTTACATTTTCAGTTGATAAGACCAAAACAATGTGTTTTACAAGGAAAAGAGTTGGTGAGGAAGTCAAACTTAAGTTATATGGTCAGGAGTTAGAAAGAGTAAGTCAATTTAAATTTCTGGGAATATGGTTTGATGAAAGGACAACATGGGGTGCACACATTCAAAGTATAGTGGATAAATGTAAAAAGGTATTAAATATAATGAGATGCTTAATTGGGAGTGATTGGGGTGCAGATAGGAAGTCTTTGAAGGCTGTATACACTGGGTTGATTAGGTCAGTGTTAGATTACGGATGTGTAGCATATAGTTCAGCAGCAGATACAAACTAAACTATATTCAAATTCAGGCACTGAGAATATGTACAGGAGCATTTAAAACAACACCTACAACAGCATTACAGGTGGAGATGAGTGGAATGCCATTAGAAATTAGAAGAGAGCAGCTAACTCTTAATTATTGGGCAAACTTACAGGGACAGGATCATCCAACACAAGATACTCTAAAATCATGCTGGGAGAAAGAAAGAAAGAAAGAAAGAAAGGAAACAAAAAGTTTTGGATGGACGGTGAATAAAAGAATAATAGAACTTAAACTGGATCAGTTCAACATTAGTAAAAGAGTACCATTGCCTGTTATACCACCATGGATTCTTCCAGATGCATCAGTAGATCTTACTTTATTAGAAAGGAGGAATAAGGGTAAGGCATTCATATTAAACTCGCATATAGTGCAGGATTATATTAATCAGTATTACAATGATGTGCAAATATATACAGATGCATCAAAGAATACAATGAATCAAACTGGAATAGCATTTATAGTTCCTGTGTTAAATGTTATAGTAAAGAAAAGGATCAATGACGGACTATCAGTATAGACAGGAGAAATGCTTCAATACTGTTAGCTGTTGAATGGGTAGAAGATATGAGACCATTACAATCAGTCATTTGTTCAGAATCAAGCTCTTCATTGACTAGTTTACAGTGCAGCCATTCAGAAAGCAGACCAGACATCATATTAGAGATTCAACAAACACTTTATAGAATAAACATGATGGGACTTACAGTTAAAAAAAAATTATGGATTCCAGCTCATTATGGAGTTGGAGGAAATGAAAAAGCTGATATAATTGCAAAAGAAGCTACAATAAATGTAATAGTTGATTTAGATATCAGCTTCTGTCAGTCAGAAATAAAGAGCATCATAAAGCAAGAAATGAAGAAAAGGTGGCAAAAACAATGGGAGGAAGAAAGGAAGGGAAGATGGTTGTATAAAATTCAAGGAGAGTTGGAGAAATGAGAAGCACTGGAAGGAGGAGAGAGGAGGTGATTATATCTAGATTAAGATTTGGGCACAATGGATTAAACGATTCATTATTCATAATAGGGAAACATAATACAGGGAAATGTGATTACTGTGGAGAAAAGGAAACTATCGATCATGTTATATTATACTCTCAGAAATATCGGATAGAAAGAAGGAAACTGATTCAAAACCTCAGTAAGATGAAACTGAATCTCATAGAATTACTGCGAAATGACTAAAAAAATGATAGTTATCAGGCTTTATTCCACTTTTTAAAAGACAGTAGAGTGTTTGAGGTTTTTGTTTTCGTGAGCGTCGTTCCACTCCACACTAGTCGGTTGCGGTAATGCACCGTTTGTTGTTTGCCAACCGCCAATAAAATTCAGAAGAAGAAGAACAGTTAGCCTCAGAGCTAACCGAGAAGCTAACTGTCCGAGAAGAAGAAGCTAGTTTCTTGTTAGAGAAAGAAACAACAACAAAAAAAAGCTTCACACGGAGATAACTGGACATGTATTGGACCCTGTGCCGCTAGCAGATCTTCCTCTAAGGAATAAAGACAAGACTATCCGGTAAGAGCGCCGTCTTTCGACAAACTGTGACAACTAATGCTTGCTAGCAGCTGCTTTGACTGCTAGTAGCTACAGCATGTTAGCGCGTCCGCCATATTGGGAGTGGAAACGGTGGCCGGTAAACCCGACGCCCCTGGCATGAAATTGGCATTTTTTTGGTCATATTTTTTTACTTTCCCCAGTCTGCCTATGTTCCCTAAGGGGTTAGAATGACTAATTAGTGTTTCCTTTGTCCCCGGGTATGTCTGCCTACATAGTGACATTGGCACTCAGAAACAGGCTGTTTTGCAGTTCGGCAATATGACGTCATTGAGTTCCAGCCAATTACCCTCTTCTCCGAACTACACTAAATGTGTGATAGTGAGCACTTCTGCTTTGCTGAGATAATCCATCCTACCTCACAGGTGTGCCACATCAAGATGCTGATCTGACATCATGATTAGTGCACAGGTGTACCTTATACTGCCCACAATAAAAGGCCACCCTGGAATGTGCAGTTTTGTCTCACAGCAAAATGCCACAGATGCCACAAGCATTGAGGGAGCGTGCAATTGGCATGCTGACAGCAGGAATGTCAACCAGATCTGTTGCTCGTGCATTGAATGTTCGTTTCTCCACCATAACCCGTCTCCAAAGGCGTTTCAGAGAATATGGCACTACATCCAACCGCCCTCACAACCGCAGACCATGTGTAACCACACCAGCCCAGGACCTCCACATCCAGCAGGTTCACCTCCAAGATCGTCTTGAGACCAGCCACTCAGACAGCTGCTGAAACAATTGGTTTGCATAACCAAACAATTTCTGCACAAACTGTCAGAAACCATCTCAGGGAACCTCAACTGCATGCTCGTCGTCCTCATCGGGGTCTTGACCTGACTCCAGCTCGTCGCCGTAACAGACTTGAGTGGGCAAATGCTCACATTCGATGGCGTCTGGCACGTTGGAGAGGTGTTCTCTTCACGGATGAATCTCGGTTTACATTGTTCAGGGCAGATGGCAGACAGCGTGTGTGGCGTCGTGTGGGTGAGCGCTTTGCTGATGTCAATGTTGTGGATCGAGTGGCCCATGGTGGTGGTGGGGTTATGGTATGGGCAGGCATCTGTTATGGACGAAGAACACAGGTGCATTTTATTGATGGCATTTTGAATGCACAGAGATACCGTGATGAGATCCTGAGGCCCATTGTTGTGCCATACATCCATGAACATCACCTCATGTTTCAGCAAGATAATGCATGGCCCCATGTTGCAAGGATATGTACACAATTCTTGGAAGCTGAAAATGTCCCAGTTCTTGCATGGCCAGCATACTCACCGGACATGTCACCCATTGAGCATGTTTGGGATGTGCTTGACCGGCGTATACAACAGCGTGTACCAGTTCCCACTAATATCCAACAACTTCGCACAGCCATTGAAGAGGAGTGGACCAACATTCCACAGGCCACAATTGACAATCTGATAAACTCTATGCGAAGAAGATGTGTTGCACTGCATGAGGCAAATGTTGGTCACACCAGATACTGACCGGTTCTGAGTCCCCAGACCCCCAATAAAGCAAAAAACTGCACATTCCAGGGTGGCCTTTTATTGTGGGCAGTATAAGGTACACCTGTGCACTAATCATGATGTCAGATCAGCATCTTGATGTGGCACACCTGTGAGGTGGGATGGATTATCTCAGCAAAGCAGAAGTGCTCACTATCACACATTTAGACTGATTTGTGAACAATGTTTGAGAGAAATGGTAATATTGTGTATCTGGAATGAATTTTAGATCTTTAAGTCCATCTCATGAAAAATGGAAGCAGAAACAAAGGTGTTGCGTTTATATTTTTGTTGAGTGTGCATTATTAAGAATAACTTTTTCATCCACTATACTTGCTTCAAACACATGGTGGTCATCTTTGTAGTACCTTTGTATTTAGAATAATTCTATATCCGTCGTATTGCTTTGGTGCTTGTGGAGTCTCGTGAAAATGGTCCATTTTGCTGCTGCTGTTTCAGATGCATTTCAGAACATAACTTATTATTATTGTATTTATAATCTCTCTAGACGTTATCGCCTTGTTGGTTTGCTTGTGTTACCAGGAGAAATAATCAACTTTTCTTTATTTAGAGGGCTAAACCAAGAAGATCAACATTTGCTGACAAAGGCACTCAAACAACGCCTCAGATGTGCTCAGTCGGGACACAGCTCTCAATGGAAAATCTCTGCCCCCGTGTCAAAAGTACAGGTTAGTGCAGCGCTTCTCAAATAGTGCCTTTTGTCTTTATTCGTGCTTGAACGATAAACAAAACTCCAGTCACTAGGTTGCAGCAGCGGTCAAACGAATCCACAGGCTGCCTGTTCAACCCAGCAGAAGTGGTCGTCTACACAGACGCGCCGTTGTACGGACTGACGGAGTAGCGGGGCTCTACGAAGTTCGCAATGTGGGGAAAAGTGGACGGAATCGCAGAATTTAACAAACAATTGAGCAATTACGCGAAATTCAATTTCGATTTCGATTATTGCTCTAGACGATTACAAAAAATTGCATTATCGAGAAAAAAAAACAATCACTTAGGATGCTTGTTCATCAAAAGCGAAGAAAGTGCGTCCTGCGCGGTTTGCATGAGTGCGGCTGATCGTCTGAACTACCTGCAGCATGATGAACTGTTGTATTTGTCGCGGAAATAAGAATATAATAATAATAATAATAATAATATTTATAAGTAGCTCTTGAGTTAACACTGATAAGTGTTCACCTTTTGCTGAAAGTAGAACCGAAGTTTATAAGCCTCTATATCCTTTGACCCGGGGCTGGTTGTTGCAGAAAAGTCTAAAACTCTTCAGAGGCGCAGCTCAAAGCAAACTCATGTTATTTCATGCCGCTGTGATGATTTGTTTCTGTTCCATTCGTGTTTCACGTGCTAGCTGACGGCGCTATTCGGACGCTTGTTGTCATGGCGGCCGCTGACGCACGTTCCGTTTTGACGTTAGACCTCTTGCTGGTTTTCGGCTGCAGCCTTCAATTCTGCCCATCACTAAGCTTTGCGCCGACATAAACAAACAGCGCTGTGTGATGATGTCATCAGGCCGCGCGGCTCAGGTTGCTTGGGGGGGGGGCTAGCCAGCAGGGGGCGGGTGAGCCGATGTTTATAATAGAAGATTAGTTTAGAAACTGTTGCATATTTAATATAGTTTGGACTTTTTTATTTTTTTGTACTGCGCAAAGAAAATATTTTGATTTAGTTTTTTTTATTTATTGTTTTTTATAAAAAGGCAAGGCAACCAATAATCGTGTGAATAGTCGTGATTTCAGTTATTACTGAAATAATCACAATAAATGTTTTTTCTATAATCAATCAGCCTTAATACACAATAAAACGCTGTTCCTGTTGTGTTTTGGCGGCTGCAACTCCTATATTGGTTGCTACCTGGTTAGGCATAGAATAAACGGGCCAGCTGGGGCGATTAAAAACTCACTGAAACAACGACGTAGGGCTAGGCGATATGTCAAAAATACAATATCACGACTTTCCAATTATCACGTTTTTTTATTTTACTTACGTTTACACATTTATGCCTTTTTAAAAATATGAAATAACTGATTTAAATTGTTATTATTACTTACTAATAAACTCACCAATCGCAAGATGTAATCTGTGGCCAAAGCATGATAGTCGTATCCAGCCACATCACCGTGAATCGCTCTGATTGGTCTAAAGTCAAAGGTGGGTCATTCGCCGATCAGCAGAGGCTTCCCTTCTCATACAGAGGCAGGAGTACAGCAGCGAAACTGTGAATCGTGATAAAACGATCTCTCAAAAAAACGCGTAGCTCGTAGGAAGTTCTGTGACCTCACAGACGGCGAGGTCTGCAGCAACATGAGGGCTAAAGACAATAAAATTTATTTTTATAAAATGCGAAAAACATGAGTATTTTTTACATAATGTTTTAGTTCTTTTAAAATGATAGGGAAATACTTAATGTTATTTGTGAACATATTTATGAATAACAGTAAATGTGGGTCTCTTTGGCTATTGATTTCCTAAATTATTTTTTATTCGCTACATAATTATACACTTTCGGGTTAATACATTTTGCCAGAATGGGGGGAAAAATGATCATTTCAGAAAAACTTAAAATGAATTGTAATTGGGTAAAATAATGAAAGGCGTTTAATACTAATGATAAATATCTATTTTTTTTTTTAAAGGAATAAGCTGATGATGCAGGAACCAATATTTACAGTTTAAAAGGTTTTGAATGTTATCGTTTAGTAAAAAAAAAAAAAAAAGCACATCCCAGAGAATCATTTCTGCCTTTTCTCTGCTGATAATCACAGACTGAGCAGTCTTGATTAAATGTTTAACATTTGAGTTAATAAACTGAACTTAGAAATAGTGTTAAGACATAAAACAATCAAATGTAAACCAAGTGCCTCATTTGCATTTAAAGAGACGGCATTGTAGTTGTAAGGACCACAACTGCATAGTTTAAACGTAAAATGAAAATATTTAAAAGCATGATATGTCCCATTTAAGCCATTCTAAAGTTTTACGCCAAATATCCTACTACTAATCCTAACTCAGCATTTTATAATCCCTTAAACTTTCTTCCGTTTAAGCATTCAGCAGCTTCTTTTTTCCCCCATCTGAGCCACCGTAGATGGCAGCAACCATTAATTGCGTTGTAGAAGGTTTGGTGTGACTTTCATACGGCGATCATCTGTTAGGGTTAATGGAGATGGGACGATATTGTGAGAACTGAACGGTTGTGGATCTATTTAGAGCTTTTAAATAACCCCGGGTGGAGTTATTTTTTACTTTATGGAAAATATACTGCATTTATATAATAAATTTATAGGTGGTTAATAATAATAAAAAAGGGTTTAGAGCTTTTGCATCATTCAAAAGATAAATAAAAAACATGAATTTCTTTCTTTCTTTCTTTCTTTCTTTCTTTCTTTCTTTCTTTCTTTCTTTCTTTCTTTCTTTCTTTCTTTCTTTCTTTCTTTCTTTCTTTCTTTCTTTCTTTCTTTCTTTCTTTCTTTCTTTCTTTCTTTCTTTCTTTCTTTCTTTCTTTCTTTCTTTCTTTTACCATACAACATAGTAATAAATAATAACTAAGTATTGTTATAATGCTTAATTTCTGTATTATTTGAGTCTTTAGACCTACGATCTCCAAGTAGTGCATGTTACCATCAGCAGTGGATGTAAATGTATTCTCTCTCTGACTGTTACATTTGGACCTATACCAGCGTTTAACCGCTAGTTTAGAAAATTTGGACATTACAAAATCCTTAAACTATGATGCTGTTTGTTAGAAAAGGCAGAGAATGTGACCTGTAGTTGGAATACCAGGAGCATTGAAACTCAGATGTGTTTAAAGTGTGAAAAGCATAACTTTTTTATTAATCTGTTTAAAAAAAAAACCCATCACATTTCCAGGGTGTACATTGATAGGAAACACGTTGATATTACGGATATATTTAAAAATTGCCTTGCGATGCGCGTTTCCCGCCACAGGGCATGCGGCTCTCTGCATGGAGCAGAACGAAAGAAAATCATGTCGACTAAAAATTTGAGAACACCTCACAGTCTTAACTCTATAAACTCTTAACGACCTCACCACTCTAAGAATGGACATTTGGGGTAAACTTTGGGTCGCTTGGTGGCAAAATTCGGGTTGTGGTTATTGACTAATTATGTCACCATAGTTACTCCAATTGCCAATAGAAATAAGAGCACAAATGTCTACATTGAGGCACACGTTTGGATATAAGCCTAGAAAGAGACTCTCAGCTACTATGGAGGTCAAAAAGCACGAATCTCTATAGAACTGACCGGTCGCTAGAGCAAACATTAGGCTTGATGTGACTTTGCAGATTGTCTCAGATGTTTGACTTCTGTTCCTGTCATAATCCCATCATGCCACCACACTGCTGCATGATTGGGTTCAGCGTGCACAGACCCGGTAAACTCCGGCAGTGCAAATTTAATCTCTGTTTTTAGCTAGGTCACTTGTTTTGTTTGTTTTCCGCTTTAGATTAGTTGAATTTCTGTTTTTTTGCTAACAAAAAGCGGTGGTTTCTAGATCCTAAACCTCCTGGCTTTTCCTCATTGGTTCTGTCTCTAAACCAACACAAACATCGCTGGTCTCACTACAGACTGGTACACCTTTCCTTTCATTCTTCCTGACACCCTTTCATCACAGCTGGCTTTTTTCTCTGCCTATTTTAAATGCATTTTGATAACAAAAAAAGTACCTAAAACCATTAATACAAAAGCATTTTGTCAAAATATTTACTATTAAAATGTTTCTTTTTGTTCTGCCTTCAGATTCTCCAACAGCATCGTGTCCGTCAATACTTGGAAGATTTCTGCTAGTGATCAGCTCCTCATTCAACCAGAAAGCGACTCCATTAATAACCAGAACTTCCCAAACTATCTAGAGATGAAAGAGGAACCAGAATATCAACCAATGAAAGAGGACCAGGTTGAGCTCAGCATCTTCCATCATGAGAAATCTAGAGTGAAGCAGAATGCTGAGACCGCGGAGATTAAAGAGGAACCAGAGGAACTAGAACCTGTACAGATGAAAGAAGAACCAGAGGAACTAGAACCTGCAAAGATGAAAGAGGAACCAGAGGAACTAGAACCTGCAAAGATGAAAGAGGAACCAGAGGAACTAGAACCTGTACAGATGAAAGAAGAACCAGAGGAACTAGACCCTGCAGAGATGAAAGAAGAACCAGAGGAACTAGAACCTGCAAAGATGAAAGAAGAACCAGAGGAACCAGAACCTGTACAGATGAAAGAGGAACCAGATGAACTAGAACCTGCAGAGATGAAAGAGGAAACAGAGGAACTAGAACCTGTACAGATGAAAGAAGAACCAGAGGAACTAGACCCTGCAGAGATGAAAGAAGAACCAGAGGAACTAGAACCTGCAGAGATGAAAGAAGAACCAGATGAACTAGACCCTGCAGAGATGAAAGAAGAACCAGAGGAACTAGAACCTGCAGAGATGAAAGAAGAACTAGAACCTGTACAGATGAAAGAGGAACCAGAGGAACTAGAACCTGCAGAGATGAAAGAGGAACCAGAGGAACTAGAACCTGCAGAGATGAAAGAAGAACCAGAGGAACTAGAACCTGCAGAGATGAAAGAGGAACCAGAGGAACCAGAGGAACCAGAACCTGCAGAGATGAAAGAAGAACTAGAACCTGTACAGATGAAGGGAGAACCAGAGGAACTAGAACCTGTACAGATGAAAGAGGAACCAGAGGAACCAGAACCTGCAGAGATGAAAGAAGAACTAGAACCTGTACAGATGAAGGGAGAACCAGAGGAACTAGAACCTGTACAGATGAAAGAGGAACCAGAGGAACCAGAACCTGCAGAGATGAAAGAAGAACTAGAACCTGTACAGATGAAGGGAGAACCAGAGGAACTAGAACCTGTACAGATGAAAGAGGAACCAGAACCTGGACATATTAAACAAGAGCAGGAGGAACTCCACTGTAATCATGATGAAGATAAACTTGGAGTGAAGCAGGAGGCCTTCAGTCGGACTCCTGTCTATGAGCGAAAAGACGACGGTGAGTCCGAGCCAAACGATGCCGGCCGTTTGAAACCGAAAAAAAGGCTAAAGAAAAAAAACCTGCCTTCTTGTAAAACCTGTGGAAAACGCTTCACCAGGAACAACGCCCTGTATTATCACATGAGGATCCACACCGGCGAGAAGCCGTACACCTGCCAGGTCTGCAGCAAAACGTTTGTCAGCAGGAGCCGCTTGGTTCGCCACGAGAAGACCCACGAAGGCGAGAGGCTGCACACCTGCGAGGTCTGCAGTAAGTCGTTCGCCTACGGCAGCCGTCTGGCTCGCCACATGAGAACCCACGTTGTTAAGAAGCAGTACGTCTGCGAAGTCTGCGGCGAGTCATTCCCCTTCGGCAGCCGTCTGGCTCGCCACGTGAGGACCCACACCGGCGAGAAGCCCTTCCCTTGCCCGACCTGCGGGAAGACCTTCGCCGACCGAAGCGGCCTGACCGCGCACCTCCGCATCCATCTGGTGGAGAAGCTGCACACCTGTGAGGTCTGCAGTAAAACGTTCGCCTACAGCAGCCGTCTGGCCTTCCACATGAAAACCCACGTCGGTAGGACGCCGTGCGTCTGCGAGGTCTGCGGCGAGTCGTTCCCCTTCGGCAGCCGTTTGGCTCGCCACATGCGGACCCACACGGGGGAGAGGCCGTACTCCTGCCCGACCTGCGGGAAGAGCTTCGTCGACAGAGGCGGCCTGACTACGCACCTCCGCGTTCATCTGGTGGAGAAGCCGTACCCCTGTAGACGGTGCGACAAGTCGTTCACCAAGAGACACAACCTGATCTGTCACATGAGGACCCACACGGGCGAGAGGCCGTTCCCGTGCGAGTCGTGTGGCAAATCTTTCAAAAGCAGAGGCGCTCTGGCCCGTCACGCCACGCAACACTTGGGCGAAAAGCCGTTCCCGTGTCCCACCTGCGGGAAAGGCTACCCCAACAGGGCCAGCCTGAAATCCCACTCCAGAGTTCACCTGAAGATGTTCTCGTGCGAGCCGTGCGGCAAAACCTTCATGTGCAAGACCAACTTCGCCCGCCACCTGCGGATCCACTCGGGCGAGAAGCCGTTTTCGTGCGACAAGTGCAGTAAGCGCTTCAGCGACAAGAGCACCATGGTGAAACACGTGAGCAGCCACGCGGACAAGAAGCGCTTTCCCTGCGACCTGTGCTGCGCGTCTTTCGCCGACGACGGTCAACTGGCCGATCACCTGAGGACGCACCCGGGCGACGGGGCGTTTTCGTGCACGACGTGCGGAAAGAAGTTCTCCAAACCGTACAGTTTGACGATGCACATCCGAACTCATACGGGGGAGAAGCCGTACTCCTGCGATCGGTGTGGCGAATCGTTCACTGCCAGGTATAAGCTGACTGCGCACGTGTGTAGAGACAGTCCGTAGCTTCAACGTCTTTCTGTGGTTGACGAGCGGAGCAATTGGGACCCTTTACCTGTAAACAAGCTGATTCGTTCCCTTTTGCGATAGCAAGGGGAAGCCGGTTTATTCTTTGTTGTATTTACACATTTTCATGAAATATGGAGACAAACGGCCATAAAAATGCCCGGATTCATTCGTCATCTCTACCCCACTCATCCTTGCAAGGTGGCGGAGGGAGCTGGTGTCTATCTCCAGCGGTCATCGGGCGAGAGAGGATGGTACACGCTGGACAGCGTCGCCGTCCATCATAGACGGTCGAATTAAGCAGATTGTATGATTTCTAGGGGTGTAACGGTACATGCATCCGGATCTGTCGGCTCGATACGCACGTGTACCTAACGAATCCAGGTGTCTTCTACCTGAACACGTGCAGAATGTTTAGGTGCAGAACACCTAGTGCAGCTTTAAAAAGTTAAACCAAAACAGAAAAGAATACCAGCTATCACTAAACTCTGCTATTTGGGAACTTTAACGGTTCCTCATGCACCGACTGTTCACAAGTAGTTATATTGTTTTTCTACTCTGGATAAAAAAAAAAAACTAGTACAAGCAGACATAGCCAATCAAATCTCCAGTCAGTTCTATACTTTTTATATTATAGAATATTATATATTCTATAGCTTTTTTTTAAGTTATAGAATATAATAAAATCAGCAAATTCTGGAATTTTAAGGAAATTATCTAGGGAAAAAAAAATATTGTAATTATTTTTGATGATTTAAAGTGTCCCAAAAACGTACCGAAACCGTAATTTTTCTGTACCGTAACATCTAAAAACTTTCTGCTATATTCTGCTACCATTTCTTTCAGTTCTGATTTCTGTTTGGGCCATTTGACTCAGATTAAGACCCCTAAATAAACCAAAATAACTTGTTGTTGTTGCTGGTTAGCATTATTAAAGTGATATAACTACATTGTGCTTTTAACTGTATTTTGATTTTGCTGGTTGACAAGGAAATAAACAGCAACAGATATAAAATTAAGTGATAGCTTAAATATTCTCCCCCTTTAAAGTGAATGTCCTCATTCAACAGAGGTCCAGCAAGTTGGTGCTTATAGTCTCACGATGAGTAGAATAGAGATCAGATGAGTTTGATTTTATTTTAAAGTTTTAATAGGGATAAAAATGCTGTTTTACCTGTAGACTTTTCATGTTTAATTTTACATTTAAAATTAGAAAATTTTACAGAAATTGGTTTATACCCCCCCCCCCCCCTGCTGGAAGTTTGTTGATACTACATGTCTGAAATTTCTAATTTTAAAATGTTTACCGTCTTTTTTTATTTTTAATGTCTTCCTTGTTTGTTTTTTCAATCAGTTTTCTGATTCAGATTGCTCTCATTTGTTTTTCTATTGAAAATGAATAAAGATGCTGGAATTGTTCAAATCAACAGGACAGATACTGACAAAGCCGGTTCTGTTGTAGTATCAACATGGGTAAGGGAGCAGCTAACCTTCACTTCAAAGTGACTATATAAATATGTTGTTTTTCATCTGTCTCTCTTTTAATCTACAGTCGTGGCCAAAAGTATAGAGAATTTCATAAATATTGGAAATTGGAAAAGTTGCTGCTTAAGTTTTTGAACTCGGGTGAGAATGTTGACGAGCACAAGGCTGGAGATCATTATGTCAGGCTGATTGGGTTAGAATGGCAGACTTGACATGTTAAAAGGAGGGTGATGCATGAAATCATTGTTCTTCCATTGTTAACCATGGTGACCTGCAAAGAAACGCGTGCAGCCATCATTGCGTTGCATAAAAATTGCTTCACAGGCAAGGATATTGTAGCTACTAAAATGGCACCTAAATCAACAATTTATAGGTTCATCAAAAACTTCAAGGAAAGAGGTTCAATTCTTGTTAAGAAGGCTTCAGGGCGTCCAAGAAAGTCCAGCAAGCGCCAGGATCGTCTCCTAAAGAGGATTTAGCTGCGGGATCGGAGTGCCACCAGTGCAGAGCTTGCTCAGGAATGGCAGCAGGCAGGTGTGAGCGCATCTGCACGCACAGTGAGGCGAAGACTTTTGGAAGATGGCCTGGTGTCAAGAAGGGCAGCAAAGAAGCCACTTCTCTCCCAAAAAGCATCAGGGACAGATTGATCTTCTGTAGAAAGTCTGGTGAATGGACTGCTGAGGACTGGGGCAAAGTCATATTCTCCCATGAAGCCTCTTTCCGATTGTTTGGGGCATCCGGAAAAAGGCTTGTCTGGAGAAGAGAAGGTGAGCGCTACCATCAGTCCTGTGTCATGCCAACAGTAAAGCATCCTGAGACCATTCATGTGTGGGTTGCTTCTCATCCAAGGGAGTGGGCTCACTTACAATTTGGCCCAAAAACACAGCCATGAATAAAGAACGGTACCAAAACACCCTCCAACAGCAACTTCTTCCAACAATCCAACAACAGTTTGGTGAAGAACAATGCATTTTCCAGCATGATGGAGCACCGTGCCATAAGGCAAAAGTGATAACTAAGTGGCTCGGGGACCAAAACGTTGACATTTTGGGTCCATGGCTGGAAACTCCCCAGATCTTAATCCCATTGAGAACTTGTGGTCAGTCCTGAAGAGGCGGGTGGACAAACAAAAACCCACTAATTCTGACAAACTCCAAGAAGTGATTATGAAAGAATGGGTTGCTATCAGTCAGGATTTGGCCCAGAAGTTGATTGAGAGCATGCCCAGTCGAATTGCAGAGGTCCTGAAAAAGAAGGGCCAACACTGCAAATACTGACTCTTTGCATAAATGTCATGTAATTGTCAATAAAAGCCTTTGAAACGTATAAAGAGCTTGTAATTATATTTCAGTACATCACAGAAACAAAGATCTAAAAGTAGTTTTGCAGCAAACTTTGTGAAAACTACTATTTGTGTCATTCTCAAAACTTTTGGCCACAACTGTACTTCTCATTTAAATGCTCAACTTTGCATTTTGGCGCGCCCTGGTGGTTGATAAGGAGATTGCCTTACCTTGTTTCCGCTGACCAGAAGATGATTCTTCAAGCACTGGAGCTTTCTAACACATTGTGATGAGAAATTTTTCAAATTTGGAGCCCTTGATTGCTCACTAAAGGTGTTTAAAAACACATTTCATGTTTAGTTGGATGTTAATATGTTTTGTCGTCCTTTTTAGACTTGAGAAAGTTTGACCCACTGACGTTCCTCTGGACCGTAAAGTGGCTTTGGTTATTCACACGTTTCATTACTTGTGAGGGTTTACAACTTTTCTGGAGCATCCTGCTGGTAAAATATTTGTAATGTGATTCTTGTCTTATCATACATGCTCATAAAAGGTTTTCACCCCCCTTGGATGTTTTACCCTTTTTATCGCTTTTACAAATCAATCATGATCAACAAAATTGTTTTTTTTTTAAATGTTTAATGTCAACATGAAAAAAATTTTCTACAAAATGATGTCCCTTTAAAGTGACTGACTTAATTCAACAGAGGTCCAACCAATTTGTGCTGGGGAGTCTCTGAATGAGTGGAGAGAGTGTTTTAAGTGATTGTAGCATAAATACATCCCTGTCTGGGAGGTTATTCAGTATTCCTGGTTCTCATTGCAGCAGGAAGACGACAGTAAAAACTCCAAGCTAATCAGAAAAAAAAAATTAGCGGCGTTCAGATCTGCAGGCCTGAACGAGACCTGTTCACACGGACTCCCCGCTTTGGTTTCATCCATCTACTAAATACTGACTTGAAGGGGGTGAACATTTATGCAATCACCTATTTGATGTTGAATATTTTTTTGTTATTTTGTAGAAACCTGTTTTCTCTTGTTTTAATTTTTCAATTTTTCAATTTTCTTTGTCAAATAAAGCCACGTGATTTGTAAAAGGGATAAAAGGGGTAAAACATCCAAGGGGGGTGAAAACCTTTTATAAGCAATGGATGGATGGTATTATACTTAATTAGTGTTAATCATCTAACACTTGTTGCAGTTTTTCACGACATGCATATTACATACAGTAAAAATGTGTCACATTAAAGTAGTCCTGTAGACGACAGTCAGGGTTTGTTGTAGATTTAATGAAACAAAATCATGTTTGATTTGCCTGAAATGGATTTTCCTTAAATTCAAAATTATTAATCCCAAAGGGAAATTAAATGTTGTAACTCATTATCCAAGTTTCTTCAAATATCTGTTGTAGATGCTGATGGCTGTGGGTTGGGATGATCTCCTGTAGCGCTCTGCAGATGTGAAGAAGCCTCTGACTGAAGACGCTCTGTGGTTGTATGAAAGTCTGATGTAGAGGATGTTCATAATGTTAATTTTATTAAGAATCCTTTTTTGCACACCTCCAGAGGGTCCTCAGCATCCAACCTGTTTGCCAACGATCTCAAATTGCCCATTATGGCGGCGCAATTCCGGAATATAATATAAATAAATAAATGAATAATATAATCAGCCATGTTGGATGTTGTTTCAAACAGCTTAATATGTGAGCAAACGCTTGATTAACCCATCAAAAGGTCTGATCTCTGACACAAAATGCAACTAATTTACAACTTAATTTCAGCATTTACCTATTAATTTGTGTTAGAAATTAAAATGCAAGCAACTTTTGTTTAAAGGCAGAATAATACATCATTAAAGGGTGTAACAAACGTCACATTTTAGCTGATAAGAGTATTACAAGAAAATCACACTTAAAAAAAACATCCATCAAAGATTATCTCAAACATTTCCGAATAATATGTTTTAAAAAAAAAGAAAGACATTGTCATATTTGGTGTTTTTTGAGTCACAGCTGTTCACAGGTTTTGGTCTAAATTGAGGAACATAAATTATCTCAGAATATCAACTTGTAAAATTTCTAGTTCATGCATTTCAAAACCAACTGTATCATGTCAAAGAGCAATAAAATGAGCTTTCTTTGAAAAACGTTGCTAACAAGCCTATTATTACTTACTAAAGGATTGAGAATTTAACATTTCAGAAAGTATTTGTGAGTGTAAATGAAAGTGTCATGGTAATTTTTATTTCTACAAATGTTTTAGCTGTAAAATACTAAAATTAGTCTCGGATTAGAGTTTAGTTATTAATGTATACGCTTAACATGTTAGTATCTATGATCCACTACTTTCTCTATTTGAGAACATTATAGCTTCTGAATAAATCTCATTTGGACAAGTAGCAGCTAAAGCCCAACATAATTATTGCTACTGGGTAATAATTTAGTCGATTTGAGTTCTAATTTAAGTGCAGACTGCTAACGTTGCTGCTTCTCTTTGCAGTTTAATAAATTATCTTTTAAGATTAACCAAAGTCCCGTTTTCCGTTGATCGACTTTAAAGTGTGCTGCTCTGAATCAGACAAAGGAGGCTGTCTCATCTACAGTGCCTATAAAAAGCATTCACCCCCATCAGATGTTTTACAGTTTTTATTGTTTTTACAGATCAATTATGATAGAAATTTGGCTTTTTTGACAAAAAACACAACGAACAAATAAAACCCTTTAATGTCAAAGTGAAGTCTGATTTCTATATTTAAAAAAAGGCAATTAAATCACAACATGAAACATAAAATAAGGGATTGCATAAATATTCGCTCCAATTAAAGCGACTGACCTAATTCAATAGCGGTCCAGCTAGTTGGTGCTGGTAGTCTCACAATGAGTGGAAAGGAGATCAGCTGGGTGCAGTGAGAGTAAAGTGATTACCGTGCTACCATTTCAGCAGGAAGACGAACACAAACAATTTCTCAACACAACGTGGTAGAAAGCTTCAGTGATTGAAGAATCTTCTTCTGGTTGATTTGTAAAAGCAATAAAAGGGGTAAAAACATCCAAGGGGGTAAATACTTTTTCATAGGCGCGGTAGCTCATCATTAAAGTCATCATTAAACAAGAAAAGAGTTTAAAAAGCAGCAGATAAGAGAGAAAAAGGGCAAACCAGAAAATCAAACAATTCATTATATTTCATAATGATTCAAATTCAAAAATACTTTATTGATCCCAGAGGGAAATTAAGTGTTGGTATAGCTCATATAATTAATTCTTTAAGGAGTTGTTGTAGATGATGGCTGTGGGCAGGAAGGATCTCCTGTAGCGGTCTGTGTTGCAGCGAAACTGAAGAAGCCTCCGACTGAAGACGCTCTGTTGTTGTATGACTGTCTCATGAAGAGGATGCTCAGGGTTGTCCATAATTTCTTTGTTTTTATGAAGAATCCTTCTTTGCATCATCATCTCCAGATGTTCCACAGTCGTCCCCAGAACAGAACCTGAACCTTCTTTATCAGGTTGTTGAGCCTTTTTAAGTCCCTGGCTCTGATGCTATGGTTATATTCACAATATAGACAACAAAATGAAATCAACACTGGTGGGTTCTAAATACAGTCAATATGTTTTGTCTTGCAACACAGTAGGGTGACTTTAAAAATACATAATTTACAAACCGTTTTACGTTCAGTTTTCATTTTTCTTATCAACTTGCTTTACATGCTAATCCAGCAGTTGGCGGTAGTGCGTCCGCCTCCAAGCTGGATGCCAAGAAGAAGGGGAAGAAGGAAAAAGATCAATTAAAAAGTTAGTGTTCTTTTTAGTCTTTATTGAATGACCCCTATCATCTCATCTCCCCTATAAACCCTGATTGTTGTTGCAGCCACCCGTTAACGGCCGCTTATCTCTGTTTTAGGCGCAACAACGGCTGGAGGGAGAACGGTTAGCATCCGAGCTAACTGAGAAGCTAACGCCAGCTTACAAGAAGCAACCGGTTTCCTTTTAGAGGAAAGGACAAAAATGAGTTCACAGCGATAAAACTGGGCGTTTATTCAGAGCCGCGCCGCTTCCCGCATCTCCTATTGACAAGGAATATAAAAATAGACCGGTAAGAGAACCGTTATTTACGAACTGTGTCAACAATTACAAGCTAGCTGCCTGTTTCAGCTGCGGTGACACGTCAGCAGGTCCGCCATATTGGGGAAGGCAACAGCGGCCACTAAAACCCTTAAAATGAGCAAATTAACAGATGCTTAAGCTGTTTTAATCGAGTTAAAAACATTTGAGTTTTAAATGTGACCGTTTATGTGTATGATGTAAAGTTATTTTACACACTGCATTGACTTTAAACCTTTTATAAGTGAACAATAAATCCTAAAATGTGTAGAAAAAGGGCGTTGGACTCAATGGAAAAATACCTACATCGCTGTAGATTCATTTCAAACAAAAGGAAATTACTTAAATGGAAACATCCATTTCCCTTTTTGATATTTAAATAACTGGGTTAAAATCGGTTTTCTATATCCAGAAGCAGTCTATGAAAATGTATATTTAAAACAATAAAATATTTTTGAGTGGAAGTCCAATATTTTAAGAAGTATTAGTATTTAGTACTGATAAATATTTTTGCTCCCCATCACCTGAGGGTTTTTGGGGTGAGAACTTACCGACACTCGTAACCATTCGTCCTCTTCTTCCTTCTGAAGAAAAGTTACCCCAGAGAATGATGCTGCCTCCACCGTGTTGCTCTGTGAGCATGGTGTTCTTCCGGTGATGCAGCCGTTTTTGTACCAAACATAGAACAAAGCCCACAATTATTCATGATTGTTGGCAGATTCAGATTTAAATGTATTTCAATGAAATGTTTCTTTTGATTAAAAAAATGTACGATTTAAAAGGAGTAAACAATAACTTAAATGTTTTAAATTTGAATTTGAATAAAAAATTTCCCTTTATTGATACCCTTCTAAATAATCAAGAGTTACATCAATCAAACTCATAAAATTGCTGATCAGCTCCTCCATACGTCTTCATTCATCTTGGCCTCCTTGCCATCACACTAATCTTTATCTCCTTTCACAGATTCTCTTGGGACTGTAGCAGGGCTGTACGTTAACTTTTTGTAGTTGTAGCACCAACACAAAATGTCTTCTACAATCCCTAAAAAACAACTGTAGTGCATCTTATTACTAGAACACACAAACGATAGAAATGCATACAATGAACGCACAATAACAAGAAATATATTAGCTTTATTTATATTCATTTAAATGTATTTAATACATAGGTGTGTGCATATGCATTGTGAGCAATTTAGGTCACAATGCAGTACACAGAATTGAATAGAAATTCCCTTAATTGTCTCACACTGGGGAAATTCAACCGTAATAGCAGCAAAGTGACAGATTCACACAAAGATAAAAACACAAAATATATAAATAATAAATAACAGTGTATGATAAGGGGAAAATTACAACACTGAAATACTTAAAAATTAAAATAAAAATAGAATACTCCTGTTCAAGAGAAAATATACATTTCTATTTGTGCATTAAAGAACAGGCTATTTTACAAAAAGTGACAAATAAAAACTGTGCAAACAGATGTGTAATAATGGACAACCTTCAGCATCCTCAATGTGAGACTTATACAACAACAGAGTGTCTTCAGTCAGAGGCCTTATCAGTTTCGCTGTAACACAGACTGCTACAGGAGATCCTTCCTGCCCACTGCCATCAGCGTTTACAACAACTCCTTGAAGAAATTTGATTAGCATGAGCCACGAAGAGACTTAGTTTTCCTTTGAGATCAATAAAGCATTTTTGATTTGAGTTGAATAACGGTAGAAAGGTTATTTGAAATGAGACGACAGAGCAAATAGCAGCAAGCATGTAAACACTTACTGAGTTTGTTGGGAGCAGTTACGGTTATACAGTCAAACAGCTGCTATAATAATAAATGTTACCATCTGCATGGTTGTTTCAGCTCTTGCTGCCCAACTAGCTTCTTTGTGGGTTTTTGAATCATGCCCACATAAACATATCACACTCCTTGTTGTAAGCGTCTGTATTGCCGTCAATTATGATCGAAACATAACGTGCTCGTCTGATATGGTATTTTCCACCGGACCGGATTTAATTTCTCCTGCGACTGTAATCATCTCCCCACATCGGATGTGGTTGGACTTGGGATGGAGTGACATCAGAGCGAAGAATAGTAGCAGCCGCTCCAGTTGTTGTTTTCAGATGAACGCATCCCCGAAAATCCTGCTTCCAGACTACGTCGGATTCCCTAAGCATGCGTATGCCGTCTACCGGTGGACTGGGAACAAAGGCGCAGGAATTGTGGGAATTTTTATAGGTTATAAGGCTAATTACACAGATATCGCTATAGACTATAGCCTCTTTGTAGCATTGAGACGTACCTTCGCTTCAGCTGTCGCGATCGCATCTTCCTTACGGTTAAAAAAACAAGCAGCCTGCAAAAAAAGTCTAATTGACTTTTTAGGCAGACCTGTGAAGACGCTGTTGCAGTAATCAATCCGACTAAAGATAAACGCATGGATGAGTTTTTCAAGGTCCTATTGCGACATCAGTCGTTTATTCCTAGAAATGTTCTTCAGGTGACAGAAGGCTGACCTTGTTATTGCCTTTATGTGACCCTGGAGGTTCAGGTCTGAGTACATTACTACACCTAGGTTTCGTGCCTGATCAGTAGTTTCTAGCTGTATTAACTGAAGCTGTGTGCTGACTCTTGATCGTTCCTCTTTAGATCCAAAGGTAATTACTTCAGCTTTGTTTCTGTTCAGCTGGAGAAAGTTATGGCACATCCATCCATTGATTTGCTTTATGCATTTACTTTGGGTCTGGATGGGTTCAAAGTCACCTGGTGACATTGTAATGTAGAGCTGAGTATCATCTGCATAGTTATGGTACCTAATGTTATTGATTGTTATAATCTGGGCTAGTGGGAGCATGTAGATATTAAATAAGAGGGACCCCAGGATGGAGCCCCGGGGCACCCCACATGTGATTTCTGCTCGTTCTGATGAAAAGTTTCGTATTGAAACAAAGAAGTCCCCGTTCTTTAGGTAAGACTCAAAACAGCCAAGTACTGTACCAGAGAGTCCGACCCAGCTCTTCAGTTGTTCCAATCGCTTTATCTGTTGCGGTCGCATCTTCCTTACAGTAAAGAAAAAACAAGCAGCTTGCAAAGCTGTAACGCAGCAATATTTTAAAACAAAAAACTAAACTGAAGTAATTATTTTTGGACCCAAAGAGGAACGATCAACAGTCAACACACAGCTTCAGTTAATACAGCTATAATCTACTGATCAGGCACGAAACCTAAGTGTAGTAATGGACTCAGACCTGAACCTCCAGGGTCACATAAAGGTCAATAACAAGATCAGCGTTCTATCACCTGAAGAACATTTCTAGGATTAAAGGACTGATGTCACAACAGGACCTAGAAAAACTCATCCATGCATTTATCTTTAGTCGGATTGATTACTGCAACAGCGTCTTCACAGGTCTGCCTAAAAAGTCAATCAGACAGCTGCAGCTGATCCAGAACGCTGCTGCTCGTGTTCCTCACTAGAACCAGGAAAGTAGAGCACATCACCCCAGTTCTAAAGTCCTTACACTGGCTCCCTGTAGCTCAGAGAATAGACTTCTAAATACCTTTACTAGTTTATATATCATTGAATGGCCTAGCACCAAAGTATGTTGAAGACCTACTGTTACTATAGCAACCCCACCAGACCACTCAGGTCCTCTAATTCCAGAACCAAACACGGAGAAGCAGCTTTCAATTTCTATGCTCCTCTAATCTGGAATAAACTTCCTGTCAACTGCAAAGCTGCTGAAACACTGAGTTCTTTTAAATCAAGTCTAAAAACGTATCTGTTTAGAGCTGCCTTTGAGTAATGCTTTCATGTATCAAATGTTTTGTTTATGCTTCTTGCTTTATTGCAGTGTTTACTTTATATGCTTTGTCTGTGTTTTACTGCTATTTTTATTTTAACCCTTAATCACGTAAAGCACCTTGATTCCCCTTGTTGAAAGTGTGCTATACAAATAAAGTGGCCTTGCCTTCATTGCACGTGTGACAGCCCTGTGTAGCGCTCTAAAATTTAAAATTACTTCCATTCAGAAGATTTAACGATCACTTTATTCCTAAAGACGTTTAATTATCTCGACGATTATTGGGTGGATTGACTAAAACAACTTTACTCCATATCTGCTTTACCCAGAAGCTTTCGAGTTAAATTACTGATTACTTTGACATGAACCTGTTTCTTCTTCTTCTTCAGGCCTTCCACAGCGTCATGTCGGCGTTTACTTGGGAGGTTGTTGATGATCAGTTTCTCATTAACAAGGCGGGAAACTTCTTCCCCGACCAGAAGATCCAGATCGACCCGGAGAGGAAAGAACGAGGAGGACCAGAACGGATAAAGGAGGAGGAAGACCGACAGGTAGACCTGTTTCATGACGCAGAGCAGGTCGTAGTGAAGCAGGAGATCGATATCTTCCAGGTGACTCCTCCTCATCAGGAGAGCGCCGAACCGGATTCAGAGACGGATGAGGAACCAGAACCTCAACCAGTCAAGGAAGAACCAGTTGAACGGAGCGTCTCTAACAGCGAAGAGCAGCTTGTAATGAAGCAAGAGGCCGAGGTGACGCCTCCTCACGAGGAGGATCAGCAGATGATCCAGGCGAAGGAGGAGCTGGAACCTGTGGAGGCTAATGAGGAAGAGGAGGAGCTTTCCAGTAATGCTGATGAAGACCAGAACCAGAACCTTTCCACCAACCCACCAGAAGCCGAGAACAAGCACCAGGAAGAAAGCGGCCGCAGTGAGACGCTGCACACCTGCCAGGTGTGCAAGAAATCGTTTGAAAGCGGCAGCCGTCTGGCCGATCACGCGAGAAGTCACTGCAGTGAGAAACCCTTCCAGTGTCTCTCTTGTGGAAAAGCCTTTGCCAAACAGAACAGCCTGGCGGTCCACATTAGGACGCACACGGGTGAGAGGCCCTTCTCTTGTCCCACCTGTGGGAAAGGTTTCACCCAGAAGGGCAACCTGAGCGTTCACATGGCGACGCACACGGGCGAGAAGCCCTTCTCGTGCCCCACCTGTGGGAAAGGTTTCACCCAGAAGAGTAACCTCCAGATCCACTTGAGAACCCACACGGGCGAGAAGACGTTCCCCTGCCAGGTGTGCAGCAAGTCGTTTAGCTTCGGCTGCCAGCTGGCGACTCACATGAGGAGTCACACCGGGGAGAAACCTTTCCTCTGTGTGGCCTGTGGGAAACGCTTCTCCCAGCAGAACTACCTGAGCGTCCACATGAAGATCCACACGGGCGAGAGGCCCTATTCCTGTCCGACCTGCGGGAAGAGTTTCATCAAGGAGTGGAACCTGACCGTCCACATGCGATGCCACACGGGCGAGAAGCCGTATCCCTGCGAGGTCTGCGGTAAATCCTTCATCAACAAAAGCCATCTGACCAACCACATGAGGACGCACACGTGCGAGAAGCCGTTCTCTTGCCTCACCTGTGGGAAGAGTTTCACCAAGCAGGGCAACCTGACCGACCACATCAGGAGCCACACGGGCGAGAAGCCGTATCCGTGCCACGTCTGCGGCAAATCCTTCGTCAACAAAAGCCACCTGAACAACCACCTAAGGACGCACACCGGCGAGAAGCCGTACGACTGCAAGCTGTGCGGTAAGTCTTTCACCGACTGCAGCAGCATAGCTCAGCACATGAAAACCCACACGGGCGAGAAGCCGTATCCCTGCGAGGTCTGCGGCAAATCCTTCAGGAACAGCAATCATCTGGCGTGTCACATGAGGACCCACACGGGCGAGAAGCCCTTTTCATGTCCAATCTGCGGGAAAAGCTTCACCCAGAAAGGTAACTTGAGTATTCACGTGAGAACTCACACAGGTGAGACAGCGCACAGGTGAGAGGGAACATCCATAGAGCAAATCCTTCTGTTCAACATGTTTAATACGACGGAGTATCTGTGTCATTTTAGATTATACAGAAGCAATAATGTGACCAAGAAAGAGTAGATTTCTGCCACAAAAATTTAGAAATTGTGAGATTAATCTCACAAATTCACAAGATTTAAAACGGGAGATATTTTCTTAGATTATAAAGTGACAGAAGTTCTCTTAACATCATAGGGTAAGTTTAGAAGAAGCACTTTTGGGTATTTTCCAAAAGTGGAAATGGTAGATCGGAGCTGTCGCCACGAACGCCTCGAACGGGATCCAGCATTTACGGTGAGGAAGGAGCTATAACATGGCTGCATCGAGTCCGAACCCGGAAGGTTTGGTTCGGACACAGGAAAAGAGACCTGGGGTCTCATTTATAAAACATTGCGTAGAATCCCTACTAAAAGTGTACGTACGACCAAAACAAAAAGTTTGCGTACACCAAAAAGATTTCTGATTTATAAAACCATGCCTACGCACAGGTGTAAGCAATTTCCCCTTTATAAATCACAGTCTTCTTGGAAGTTTGCGCACGTGAATTTGGCTCATATCCCGCCCTGAACACGCCCAAATCCGGCTATAAAAGGTCAATGCAAAGCAGGACATGAATATTGATGCATATGAAGAAGAGGGGAAATATGGCAACAACAAAAAAAAACAAGAAGAGAAACTTTACGGAGATGGAGATTGAAGTGCTAGTGGGTGAAGTGGAGGCTAGAAGAGACATTTTATTTGGTGGACACAGCAGTGGTGTCACAAATAAAAGGAAGAACTGCGAGTGGCAGCATGTGGCGTCTGCAGTGCAGACTGTCAGTGCAACTGACAGGACGGTACCCGAAAAAAAAAAAAGTGGTCGGACCTCAAAGTCGAGGCAAAAAAAAAACTTGCCTCCCACCGCCAGAGTGGGTCTGCTACTGGAGGGGGTACGTGTACACCCGAGCTGACACCACTGGACAGGAAGATGGCAAGTATGGGAACATCAAGCGTGTACGGTTTTGTGTCAGAGAAGGAGGGTGACACCGACCTGGCAGAGACGACAGATGAACCCGGTAAAGCACCTTTTGGATATATTTTATTACGTGGCTACGTTAACAAATTTGAGCATATTTTAAGGAGACAGACTAATATGCCGTGTCTTTTCAGCTCTTCCACAGTCGGTAGGTGGCGAGGATGAGGAGGCTGAGGAAGATGAGGTTGCCCAGTGTCCGGCTGCCCCCAGCACCGGTCCTGCCGGTGCCCGTGGTGCATCCAGCAGTGGTCGGGTTCTGACTGAAGCTGTGATGCAGACACAGAGAGACACCATCAGCGCCATCAATTCTGTGACAAACGAGTTAAAGGAAATAAAGAGTGTGCTGTGCGACAAATTTTAATAAATGAATCTTGTCGTTGTTATCTCAAACGCCGCATTACATCCTGGCGGATCCTTGCTCCCTGGGTGAAGGCTTCCTGTCGAGGAGGAGGCGGCTGTGGGTCGGGGGTTCTCATGTTGGGGAGGGGGTAGGCCAGGAGGGAGGGGAATCCCAATTCTTAGTGCCATGTTATGAAGAATTGCACATGCCCTCACGATCTTGCAGACCTTTGTAGGGTGGTATAATAGTCTGCCACCCGAGGCATCCAATGACCGCCACCTACATTTTAACGGGCTCCACGACTGAGCGCGCACGCGTGTGACAGGAGTTGTAGCGCATTTCCTCTGCTGTCCGTGGGTCTGGGAACGGGGTCAGAAGCCAGCTCCTGAGAGGGTAGCCACCATCACCTGCAAGTGGTAACACGTTTAATTCAGGCGTCAACAACCAGCATTTCTAATGACGGTGAGGACTTACCGAGCAGCCAGCCATCACGCACAGCGCCTGCCTGCAGTCTGTTCCCTACACTGCTGTGTGTCAAGATAAAGGAGTCGTGTGTTGACCCAGGCCATCGTGCCACCATATTAGTGATCATCATGTGTGAATCACATATGATTTGCACATTAATACTGTGTACATGTTTCCGATTGACGAAAACAAATTCATCCTCGGACGGGGCCCTTATAGCAATATGGGTGCAGTCAATTGCGCCGATTATGTTTGGGAAACCGGACATTGCTGCAAATTGCACCTTAATTTCGGCCTGCTCCCCCACAGTATATGGAAACGTGATGTATCGCCTGCTCATTTTAATGATCCCATCCAAGACTGCAGGCATTATTGCGCTCAGGGACGGCTGTGATATCCCAGACCTAGTAAATAAATATAACATATCTGAAGGCATTATTTCCAAAAAGGGACTTTGGGCAGAATAGTAAGAATCATGTCACTCAGACACATACCTGTCGGCTAATTCCCGTTGGTAACAACCAGTTGCAAGAAACCCCAGAGCGGTGAGCACCTGCAGCTGGACCGGAATGGCACGGTTCCGCCTGGACGGTCTCTCCAAAACCGAGCCCAATTCAACACAGAGATCCAAGAGCACAGCTCTAGGGAATCTGAATCTGCTTATTAGCCAGTCATCATCATGGGTAAGGAGGTCCGCATGATCCCTGAACACGCGTTCTCTCCTAATCCTTCCATTTGCAAAATCTTCTAGCAACGCCAGTGCATCCATCTCAAATATTACGCTTGAAAGTAGTTGGGGTATTTCTATTGGCAGCAATAAGACTGATTGTTTCCTTCCTTGGCACAATGAACGTGCCAATCAATGATATATGGTACAGATGATTCCATTTATTAATTGGCATACAGTCCCGGCCCTTTTATCTGAGTTTAAGGTTTTGAGATAAATTTGATCTATTTATTTTAATATTGAAAAATGTTTTTAGAAGAGCTATAGCTCACTGCAAAGCTACAATGTAGATATCATTGCTGGTTTGGATGTTTATAATAACATGAATCCATAATTAATGTTTGGTGTGAGGTGAAATGATATGTGTGAGAGGAGTAATATGCAGTCTGGCTGCAGTTCACCACCTCACCAACTGCGTTGCCGATCCCCCCCCCCCTTCTCCGAAATGTCCGTACGCACGGGTCAGAGTTGGCGTACAAGGTGCGCACATTTTCCCGTCAAGTCTGTTTTTTATAAATCACAACTTTTGCTTTGAAAGTGGCATACGCCAGTTTCAGGCCCCGTTTTGTGCGTACGCAACGTTTATAAATGAGACCCCAGATGAACCTCTTAGAGTGTAAACCAGAGGTTAGGTAGTTTTGTTTGTTTTTGACCAATGGGTAAAAAAAATACAAATCTGGCCATAATCTGTTTTTATCCATCAATTTTTGAAATTATAACATATTCAATAGTATTTTTTTATATACATATATTTTAGATAATATTCCATCCAAACAAGCTGAACAGACAACTCAATATAAACAATTTAATTAAACGATTGCACTTAAAGAAACAGTTCACCTGCTGTGGCCTGAACACACTGTCTCACATCTTCCTCTTGCTCCGCATGGAGCTGAAATGATCACCTGTTTGTTCGTAATGAAATAGTGGGATCGCTGCAGAGGTTTTTGTCACGAGGTTTTGGATTTTTGCCTCGGACAGAGGACTTCTCATGGGGGGTTTAGATGTTGTTCTGGAGGCTGAATCCGCACTCCGCTGACACACTGGAGACTTGAATTAAGCGCCACTTCAGCCAAAGTTTGGAAATCAGGAAACATTTCTCCGCATAAAATTGATAATGTATTCGTGCCTGCACCAGGTGGGAATATTAATCTGTCAAAATTACGGTTTTATGTTTTTTCCGTCACCGTAAAAAAACAAAAAAAACTGTCAATTATGTAAAATATTTGGCAAGGCAAGGCAATTTTATTGGTATAGCACAATTTCAACAACAAGGTGATTCAAGGTGCTTTACATGATTTTGGGGTAAAATAAAAATAGCAGTAAAACACAGACAAAGCATATAAAGTAAAAACAGCAATTTGGTAACGTGACCTCTTATATGGACAAACTCCAGATACTCGTCTCCTAAATTTACCCCCTCAACCAGAGGAATTGTGTCAATTTTTGTTTCTAATGTCTGACTTTATAACCTCGGTAAATTTCTGACAAATGTACGCTTTTTTGTTTTTTTTTGACATCAGTAAATATGAAAGTTTCTTTCTTGTAAAAATGTGAAATTCATCTTAAACTTTCTACGTTTTTCTGGCAGAAATGTACTCTTCCGTTACCAATTTTCATGTATTTTTAAATCTAAAACAGCCCGAAAACTGTTTTACAGTATATTCTATGTCTAGCACATTGAAAATGTATGTATTTTCTATTATGTTTTGGTGTCACAAAACAAAATCTACAGATCTTAAAGCCATAAATCTATCACAGTCTGGCATTTCCCTCCTTTTACTCAAAGTGCAAAAGTTCTAATTTTACTGTCTTGCTTTTTTATGGTGTTTTCAGTATAAAACATCTCATATCCATGGATCATGTTATTAAATGAAATCAATAATTGGTCTCCCCAGAAATGCCCCATGCAGGCGTTATAATGAACAGGGAGCACTTTTACTTTCCTGAACAGGGTAACGGTTTGCTGGGTCTCCAACACATTCCTTTCCTCTTCCTTGTCCTGAACTCAACTTTATCGTTATGAGTGGAAACCATGGTACTCGGATCACATCTCATTCTCAGACTTTTGTCGTCATACTTTTCTTCCTTGGCGGCCATTTTGTTGTCGTGTTTTGCCATCTTTCTGCGTCAGTTTGCCTGGCCTTCACATAGTTTGTCTTTTAGACAAAATAATCTTTACATAACTAAAAATCCTTCAAATGTAAAATATGGAAAACCTACGGGACATGGACTATAGTTTCTTATTTATATAATGAATTATTTAGAGGAACATCAATTTTGTCTTTTTTTAAGGTATAATTTCTGTTGTTTCTGAACGTGTTGATCAACAATATGAACATAACTCCGCTGGATAGTTGCTGAATCAGCAGATTTGCTTCACATCTGACCATCATTCTGGACGTCCTCACCAAGAGGAAACAGCGCCCCCTGGTGACCGCATTTTATTTTACACCTGCAGAGAATATTTGGTCTCGGAGGACGACATGGGGAGGAAGCGATCGACCAGTTTGAACATCCGGTAACAGGGTTTGATGATCACCTAAAATTAGAAACAAAATTTATTTACAGCAAAGGTGAAACTCCTGCGGTGTTGACGACCTTTTAATGAAAGTCTCTAATTGTTATTCTAAATCTTTTATCCCATCTGATTAGAGATTCAAACACTGATCGGTGTAAATGTGCTGCACATCTTTTATTGTATTCTTTATCATAAATGTCTGTTTTTTGCTCTTCCTAATGCAGCAGACTTGGTTTTAACTGTTGCTGACACTTTATACTTATATTTATGATTGTTTATAGTGTTTTATGTCTTTCTGTCCCTTCATAGACTCTAAATCGGCTCATTGGTTGTAAACGAATCGCTCTTTAAGGGAATAATAAAGTTCTCCTGACCTGTTTAGATAAAATGTGTTGAATCTTTTACTCATATTCTGCCATGTAGAGGCAGAGATTTGGAAATCATCTTCAGTCTTTCTTTTGAGAAACATTTTAAATCAGTTTATTTCTTTCCTCCTGAACTTGTCAGAATGCTACTCCCTTGTTTTATTTTTTTCCTCAAAGCCTCAAACGTTTTAACTTAAATACTTTTAATCTATTCGACATTCAATTTAGACTTACATTTTCTGACAATGATTAAGAATAATTTATATGTTCTAACATTTCAGAAAGTGATCCATTCCATAACTTGTTGAAAACTTATTTTATATCAATAACTCCATCACATTATGTGGATTAATTCCACACAGATTGATTCATTAATCCCTTTATTTCTGTTAATTATGATGATTTTCTGCTTCCAGCTGATTAAAACGTTACATTTTACATGACAATATTATATTACACTAATAAAACATATTTAATACAGATGGGGGCAGCTGTATGTTTCATAGAGAACTGCCTGGGGGGACCTCTGGTCCAATCAGCTCTTTTTGGGGAGGAATCATAGCTATAAACATCCTTCCAGATGTTAGCCAGAGACAGAGCTGCTGCACAGACCGTCTCTACCTTTCCTCCATGATCTTCAGCTGTAACTCAGCGCCTGGTCTGGGCTCCTTTTGCATCAATTCCTGCATCAATGCGGCGTGTTGTGGAGATCAGCCTGTGGTTCTGCTGAGACTATCAGGTCATCTTCATCGTTGGTTCTTTTTTAAAAAAAAATAATTTTTTACATGTCCTGTCTGGCAGTGTGGAGCTCAGAATTGGTGTCTGAGTACCAAGTACAAACCCGACAGATTTACCATCACAAGCGGAGCACTGCGGCTTTTGCTAATGAACTCCGCTTGATATTGTAATAGACCTTGTCTCCACCTGGGAGGAATCTGTGTCCAATGTCAGACAACTAAGGATGACAGAGCGCACAATTTTACCAAATACAAAAACCTTTATTAAATAATGTTAAGGGAGCATACACTGGCATACTCTAGGGGAAAAAAAACATAGCTTAGGCCCCAAACCCTCCACAGCGCCCCCCCATGGGCCATAAACAGGTGTACGGGCTTCCGCCTCTCAAAACCCCACTACACCCCCACAGGGCACTGCAACCAGACATGCACTTCCACACCACTCTATGAATTCATCCCTTCTGGGCACAGCAGAGCATTAGCCGACAACCCCACCCGTGATCTAAGGGCTCACACGACAAGACACTGGTGGGTTTTACTCCCTTAAGCTTCCCCACCTAGAGTGCTGGGGTAGCTACGGTCTAAAATCTAACAACAAAAAGGAAAAGACATGAAATAACCCACAATATAAACTAGTAACATTTAAAACACTTAGCTTTCCCGGGTTGCAAGACCCTCCCCTGGGGTCTGAGCTTTGGCACCGGCATGGCCTCGAAGTCGCTATAATGGGGCGATCCGGCGCAGCAAGGATCTCCACCAACTGCATGGGATCCTCCTCCACAACTGGAAAGCGGATTTAAGCACTCCTATGCTTCCCCCTATCTGCCACACTGCCCTGCCTGCACAGCAACCTGTCCCTAATGCCCCTGGCTATCTTCACCGCCGGCAGCCCTAAGTAGCTTGCGAACGGCACCCGCCCCCCTTAAACATGAGTGCAAATCTTTCACTTGGCTGGGCTGTAGCCCTGTAACTTCCACCAAGCTCTATCCAGAACACTGATCCTGCTCACCACACCCTTTTCATACTTCCTGTCTCACAAACACTTCAGCTCACAGGTGCAATCATTGCTCTCCTCTCTACCTCACTCACTACACTACACAAGAAATCTTTATTAGAAATTACTGTGGGTTTTTCTCGTATTTTCTTTCGTTTTTTCGACTCACCAGGGAGACGGAGACGGAAAGTAAGGGGAAGAAAGAAAGAAGATGAAGAGAGGTAGGAAAAGAATGTAAAGAGAGGAAAGGGAACAAAGAAAACACAAGAAAACATCTCAGTCTGCCTCCACACCCACGAGATGGCAGGGAGAGGGGAAAACAACAACAATGACAAAACAAATGAAACAATGCAAACCGAGAACAGTAAAACCACAATCCACAAATAGATTTATAAATACAATAACAGTGTGACTGAAAAGCTCATGGTACCGATTATTACAAGATTGAGTAATGGTAACCTAAGCCAAAGGAGAACCCCGGGAAACATCCAGCAGCTACAATGCTGGCTACGCCAGGATGGATCCAGCCATAGGCCCGGAGGCCTGGGCCCTGAGAGCGCCCCACCCCCCAGCAGGGACCGTCCAATGAGGACCACGGCCAGCCGACAGCACACATGGGCAGCCGCCTCCCCAACGTCCCCCCCCCATGTCGGGGCGCTACACGAATAGCCCCAGCGGACGGACGGCAACCCCAGGCCAAGACCAGCCAGCACCCGGGCACCGAGCTCAACCAGCTCCCGAATCTCACACACCGCAGAGCTCCAAGACCATAAGCCCAACCAAGGGCGTCGATGGTTCTGGTGTTTCTACCCCAACCTATGGGGTTCTGCTGCTGCTGCTGCTGCTGCCGGTCAGTCAGGAAGTTGCTGATCCACAGACAGGTTGAGGCTGACACTCTAATATTATTGAATACATTAATAATTATTTTAAACTACATGCTTTTAGATACATTTCCCTTGACATTTAACAATTATAGTTAGCTTCCTCTGTGAAAATGAAATTACAGAAAATATTCTGTCTCTAATTTGCTCATGTTGCGCTCATTTGATTCTGCCACTAGATGGCGACATTGTTCATGGATTAACGGAGCCCGTTTCCCTAATTGGTTCTAAATTAACTTTATATGTTCCGTTTTTTTCTGCTGCAAAGTGTCTAATATAATCATACACGGGTTAAACCAAAGAGGCAAACATTATTTAATAAGAATAGTTCAGTTATAGAAAAATAAAATGAAATAATTGCTGGTTTAAATGGCTCCTGGCTGATTAAACTAAAATGAGAAAACTGCTGTTTCTCTGCAACAATAAATACCAAAGTCTTAAGTCATGTCTAAGGACGGCCGTGGCTCAGGTGGCTCTGTAACCAGAGTTGCCAGTTCAAACTCCCTCACTCTCCATCTCAGTTGTGTCCTTGGGCAAGACACCACCAACTGGTGGTGGTCATAGGGCCCAGTGGCATCGGTGTAACAACCACTCAGCAAGATACAATTTAGCTTGCCACCATCACCACCAGTGTGAATGATGGAAACCGCTATAAAAGTACAGGCCATTTACATTTTACCATTTATTTTATTTTGATCTACTATAATTTAACAACAAAGCCAAACACGCAGCCGGTGATTTTAGATCATATGCCACATTGCATAAAATGGAAAACCAAACAAACACCGTTGCATCCTTTTAGAACAGAGGACACCTTGGATCCTCCCTGGAAGAGAAAGGTTCTGGACCAGCAGACTGTTCAGTCTTGGAGGAAAAGTAGCTACAGATGAAGGAGCGCAGCAACAAGATGATTTATCTCCAATAATAAAAGCTGCACATTTTAGTTTCTTTGTCTAAAAAAACCAATCTGATTTATTTTTAAATGAAGAGAAGAAAGAATCAAATCAAAGTTTCTGTTCTATTAAATATTTAATAGTTATTCCCCGAAATGTGTGATGAATACAGTTGAACAACAATACAGAAGAGTCTCTATAGTTAAAAAGTACTGATATAAAAATCTGAAAAATAGAAAAAACATTGCTAGAAAATGTTTAGTCTCTTGATTTTTTTTTTAACTAAAAAATGGCTTTGCATGTTATTTGATCTTTTTATTTATATTCTTCCTAATTATATTGCAAGAATATATATATATATATATATATATATATATATATATATATATATATATATATATATATATATATATATATAATACATATATATATATATATATATACATATATATTATATGTTTTCAGTTTGGTTTAAGCTTTTTTAGATTTTCAGTGCTTTATCTATCCCAGTGGTTCCCAACCTTTTTTCCATGGGGACCCCCTCGCCTGTGTCCAAGACAAACCTGGAGCCCCCCAGACCCAACTCCCACCCCATACATGCAATAACAGTGATTAATTACAAACTTTTATTTGCAAAAATTAAACAGCAGTTGAAGGTTTTTGTTTCCTATTCTTCTTGTTTTACACTGTAGGCTATATAGACATTTTCTTTTCGTCTTTGGGTTTCATAAATGTAATATTTACACATATGATTTTTGGTAACCTTCTTGTGCAGACCCCCTGAGATCTCTGGGGACCCCAGGTTGGGAACCACTGCCTGGCATGATTTAACGATAGCTCGCTAAACGAACAAATAAAGTAATGAAAGTGTCTTTAGTTTACAATGCTTTGGAGGGGCTCTAATGCTGCTACAAGAGAAAATAGCCAGGAACTTCAACACCCTGAGAGACTCTTTATCTCTTCTAAATATATATAATAACTATAAAGTTAGTGTGGAATGTCTTCAGTGTGTGATTTAAGGCATTATAAAAGTAGAAACAGAAGTATAAGCAATGGGTTATATGTTGAAGCATGAGGTGGGAGATGATTGACATGGAAGAACCAGATTTTCACAATGTCGTCAAAATGTCTCCAGAAATCCAGCAGCAACTTATCTGGTGTTTTAGATCTATAACCAAAACAGAGACGTTCAGGTAATTATTGACTGAATAGTCAAAAATAAAAAGTCTAATAAAGAGATGCTGAAATAAAATCAGCTCCCGTTTACTACTGGAACAGGTTGACCCATTTTAGGAGCTTTAGGAAAAAAATGTTTGAGATGTTTTCACAGGAGGAGCCACTGCTGACATATTTAGATCTAAAGAATCTTTAAAGAACCAATTTCCCATCACAATAAGACGATGTTGCATCAAACAGTGCAAAATATATTACTGGTGTGAATCACAGATAAACAGCAAACTGTTCCAGTTTCTCTTCTGGAAAAGCTCCTAACCAGTCTACGTTTGTTCAGTGGACATGGAGAAGACGTTCCGACTGTTCGGGAAGTTCTGGTTCTTCTGGAGTACAGATGATAAACTCTGGGTAGAGACTGAAAGGACGAGATCATGGATACAAGCGGGTGAAATTAGTTTTCTCCGCAGAGTGTCTGGTCTCTCCCTTAGAGACAGGAGGAGAAGCTCAGTCATCCAGGAGGGGCTCAGAGTAGAGCTGCTGTTCCTCCACATCGAGGGGAGCTAGCTGAGGTGGCTCTGGTATCTGGTCAAGATGGACGCCTCTGGTGGAGGACGAGACCCAGAGGAAGACCCAGGACACGCTGGAGGGACTATAGGTCAAAATTACTCTGAAGTTCTGATAGTGGAAAAAGCGTCTTTAGTTCCTCTGCCGGGCTGGGAATGCTTTGGGATTCCCCTGGAGGAGCTGGCACAAAGTGGCTGGAGAGAGGGAAGTCTGGGTCTCTCTGCTTAGGCTGCTGCCACCGCGACCCGACCTCAGGTTTAGCTAAAGACAATGGATGGATGGATTATTATTTTGTAATTTTTGTATTTTGATAACTAATTTTGCTCCTGTTTGCTTCATTTTAAAATAAAGATATCCATCTGTGAAAAAAAATCGATTCTCTGATTTTGAATCAATTTTTATAAAAATTCTTTAAAAAATCAATTTGCAGGTCCAAAAATTTTTTTAATCGTTTAACATTTTTAGCCCTTTTTACAGCTAAAATAGGAGGGAAAAGTCCAGACGGGCCTTTAAAGGATTAAGCCTAGTTTATGCATCTCTGTCTGCTGAGGTGCAGAGACACAGAGCGCCATCATACATCAACGCAAGGGCTCTCCGTCACTCACGCAAGGACGGACGGAAAGGAGCCCAATTTTTTTAACTATCCGTCGAACGAAGAGCGCATGTCTGTGATTGGTCAGCCCAACATCAACCCTCGATCATTTCACCAAAAATGTAGTCTCTATAATTGATGTAAATAGTAGTCAGCACAGCTTTGGGGCACTAGATGTTTTATATTGCAAGGCCAGTTTATCTTTTGGTGATTTTGAACACCAGGAGGTGTAGAGAACAACAAATCATACCACTGTGTTTGTTTACATGCGTGTTTAGAGGATTCTATGAGCTGCACTTCTAGTAAAAAGCTTTCCAGCTCTCTGTCGGCCATTGCTCCTTGAGTGGATGTGCGTTTACAAGCTGAAGTAAATAAACTGTCATCGACCAGAGACCGCAATGGTAGGCAGACCCGCCAGAAAAGGTATACGCCCCCTGGTGTCCTGGTGGGGAGAAGTATAATAGGAAAACGTCTCAGTCAATACCTGTGGGTGCAAACTTACTGACAGAGAAGCATAAACTAGACTTTCTACTTCTCAGTTGTTGCAAAGCAATTCCCCACCAGGACAGCAGGGGGTGCAGACCTTTCCAGCGGGTCTGCCTACAGTTGCAGGTGTAACCATGCCAACCCTGGTACTGCCAGGCTCAATTCTCTCAGCATGACATTTCTCTGCATTGTGTTTAATGACAGTATTGAGACAATAGAAAAGTCTCGCTAGCACTGGCCATTTATTCTGTACAAACACAAGAACGCTGGTCAGGCTCAGCTAGCTCGCAGTCGGGTCACACAACACACTGCAGGGGAATGGAAAGACTTAATGCAGGAACACATTAGCTCGCCTATCCACCGTGCCTTTACCAGCAACCGGCTGCTTCAGGATAATAAAACATCTCTTAAATTGCTTCAGTACGGCTTTAAAATACCCGGTGCTCATCAATCCATCCATCCATTTTCTGTACCCGTCCACCCTAATGCAGGGTTGCGGGGAGACTGGTGCCTATCTCCAGCGGTCAAGGGGCGAGAGAGGCGGGGTACACCCTAGACAGGTCACCAGTCCATCGCAGCCAGGTGCTCATATGATTGCTAAATAACTTCCCAAAATTTAGAAATATTTCCCATATGCAGAGCGCTAAAACAACTCGTATTACCTCGAACGTATCCATCCCATTACTAGCGAGTGTCAGACGCAGGAGAGGCGAAGCTGATGGCGGTGAGAGCAGACGCACGTTGCAGGCTCCTGTGTAAAAAGTTATATTTTGTCCTTAAATAAGAAAATGTTTGTGCACTTTAGATACTTTCTACATCCTTATGGTAAACGGCATTTAGACATGACTTAAGCAAGTAATTACCGTTTTTTGACATGCTTCTTGACGTTGAAAACTGATTGCAAGCTAGTTACTATGAAGGACCACGGTTACTGCTTCTCTGGTCACACGGTGGGTGATGAAGACATTGTAGAGGAACTTGAAGTTGATGAACTAATTTCGATTGATAAAACAATCAACCCAGACCACACGCCTGTAAAAATTCAAAATCCCCCCCAAAAAAGAAAAGAGACAAGCGTGCGGAAGATACGATGGACTCCATTTTGTTTGAGCTTACGGGGAAGATAGACAAACAGAATGACAAGTTGGATCCCCAAACGGATTTCCTCAGAAAGTTTGAGGCGAAGATTGAAACTAACACTGAAGCTGTTAAGGCCAACAAACACGATATCAGTGAGTTGCAAAAGAAAATGGAGGAGCTTCAGACAGAAAACAAGCGTCTTAATGAAGCAATCCTCGAGCAAGCAAGATAAAAGCGTCGATGGAACTTAAGGATAAACAGACTGATTGAAGAGGACGGAGAAGACACTAGAGAAGCTGTCATCGGGATTCTGACCAGGGTGATGCCCATGTCCGTGGAGAAGCTTCGCGAGGCTGTGGACGCGGTGCATCGTCTGGGCGTAAAGGGTACAACGGCAACCCCCAACAACCGCCCGCGTTCAATAATCATTCAGTTCACACAGAGAACGGTCAAGGATGAAGTTTGGAAGAGATCCAGGTGTGCCCCGGTCTGTAAGGAATTGGACATCTACTTCAAGAAAGATTACATCAAAGAAGACCGAGAGCCACGAGCCAAGTTATACCCAGTGGTACAGGAAGCAAGGAACAAAGGCCTGAGAGCATATCTGATGGAAGGTTATGCAACAATAGATGGCAAATGGGTGGATCCCCATGAACAGGTTACAGGTCACCAAGTTCCTTCATATGACTGAACTGCTGAAAGTGAAATGCACTTTATTTATTTATTTATTTGTATGTTAGACACCAATTGTCTCATTCCTCCGCATCAGATGGTTCTAGCGCTTAACCTTAGTTCTCAGGTATGTTATCTTAAATGTCTTTAGACGCTTGGGGGCTTAAAAATATTGTCAAGCGTGAAGCCATTTTTTTTTTTTTTATAGGAGACCCACTCCACTGAGGAAGATGTTAATTTTTGGAAGTTTCATTGGGGCGACTCTTACTTTTGTTAGTCACGGTACTTCTTATTCAGGTGGTGTAATGATTCTGTTGAATAAATTTCCAGGAAAGGTTGTTAAACATATTAGTGACACAAAGGGCCATTGGTCGGTAGTGGTAGCTGAATTTAATGACAAAAACTATATTCTGATTTGTGTCTATGGGTACAATGATAGAGTTAAAACAGAGTGTTGATAACAGATTTATGAAAACAAATTGATGACTGTAGGGATTATTTCTTAACTGTTAAAATAATAATAGGTGGTGTCTTCAATCTAGCATCAGATTTATGGTTGGATAGAAACCCTCCTAGAGCTCAATGCCACAAATATGATGATCTTCTTGCCACTTTGATGAATAACATAAATTTAATTGACTACTGGAGGGTAAAAAATCCACAAACTTCTCAGTTTTCATGGTTTAATGCTTCTGGAAATGGTCAAAGCTGATCTCTGTGTCCTTGGCAAATTTTGTTAATGACTGTTCTATTTCAGCTTCTCCCCTGACTGATCGTTGTGTTATTACACTTTCCCTTCTATTTTCAAGAATTAATTCTAGATTCAATCGAACCTGGAAATTTAATAATACCCTGATATATAATTGTTACTTTTGTAAAAGAGTTAAACAGTTATTATCAGAAATTGGTGCCATGAACATGTCTGTCGCGACGGAAAAGGCAGAAAAAAGTGGATATTATAAACCAAATCAATAAGCTTTCTGAAATAAATCAACTGTCAAATGAAGAAACTGTTAAATAAGTTACAGTCAGAATTAGACAATTCATATTTAGACAAGGATAAAGGTGCTTTTGTACGGTCTGCTGCTCAATGGCTAGAGGAGGGAGAGAAAAACATTGACAACTAAAAAAGAAATGTACTAAATTGAATATTAATGGTTCTGTTACAGAAGACCTTAACTGAATCAATGGTGAAATTCACAGGTTTTATTCCAAGTTATGAGACAAACTTTTCTGAACCCGACTGTCAAATGTTTTTAAATGACCTTAAAGATTTTATAACAAAAATTGATCTAGATTTTGAACAATTCACGGAAAAAACTTTAAATATTGAGGAAATGTATAACCCTCCTAAATTTAACAGAGAACCAAGTGGTTGTGACCATTAGTTTGGCTGTATACGAGTAGTACTGTTTGTGCCAGCAGGGGGTGCTGTTGGGCCCTGCTGTAGTTGCACCTATTTTTTTTTTTTCTGTGAAACAGCCAGGATAGCACATGAAAGGCAGTCGGCGAAGAATGTGGATTAGTATTGCTAAACATTGTTTATAACTGTGTAATTTGGATTTATTGAGCACAGCATAGTGCAAGGGGTACTGGAGGAGAAGCACACGTTAACATGCACATATGCACACTCACCCTCATGCTCGCACACCGGAGACTCATGCTGTCTTTTAATGTTTTATTTATTTATATCCACTCTGTTTATAGGTATCATTCTAATTTATATCTGCATTTTAACGTTTTTTAATCATAATTTTGTTGCCATTACCCATGGACATTTTTTTAGGAGTGTCATAATATTCATGGCACCATTAAATTTTTGACTTGTTTTTTTGTGTTGTACTTCTCACTTGTGCCTTAAATTGCCCTTTGCGGATAAATGAAGTAGTTCTGAATCTGAATTTTTTCCGTTTTTCTGTTTTGTCTTTTCTCTGGTGAGTGAAATGTTCTGCAGTGTAAGCGAAAGTTCAGCTAAGTATGCTGCAATGCATTTTCTGTTTCTGGTATTAGTTCATATTTCTAGTGAAATTTACCTTGTGAAACCTAGTGAACTTGTCACTTAAAAAACAAACAAAAAACAAAAAACAAGCGGGAAAAATGTGTAACTGTGCACATATTGGGAATTACTTCCAGGAATATATTATAAAAAGGGGATTTACACTGCCAAGTGCATTTCTAATGACGCATGTGAAATACTGCGCTCTGTGTAAGAACCTGTGAGTTATAAATAAAAAATGTAAACTTTTGATATGAATGGTTGAACCAGATTGGATACATCTAAGTGCAGATTAATAAAGCCCTGCCTATGCAGGTTGGGTTTTTTTCCTGATTGACTGGATTGGAGGTGGACTGTTCCCATGTGAGCCTGGAGCTGCTGGATTCCGACTGTTTTGGATCTATTGTTCATTAAATGCTGGCTGAAAATGATTTATATTTGTTAGAAACAGCAGTGTATCTTTATTACACCTTTCTTTCCTCCTTATAACCTATATTATTGGGGGTATGCATGTATCTCTCAGTGACTAATTAGTTTATTTTGCACATGCTGCAAATGGATAAAGTTATTTTGAAAATGCCATTGGGGAAGTCTACAGGCATAGATGGATTAACTACTGAATTTTACAGACATTTTTGGCAGGATCTCAGAGTTTTGCTACACAAAGCCTTTTTAGAATGTATCTCTGCTGGGGCTCTTTCCAACTCAATAAAACCAGATATTATCACATTAATTCCCAAACCAAACAAAGATATCTTACAGCTGGACAACTGGAGATCAGTAACATTATAATGTGATGATTATAAGATTTTGGCTCATGTTTTTGCTGACTGACTGAATAACGGACTAGAGAACATAACTGATGAATGCAAGTCTGCATTTATTAAAGGAAGAAACATTCACAATCAGATTATTTTTTTTAATCTGTTGTATTATAATGACTTTGTGGATGAAGACAGTCTTATTTTTGGACTTTTTTAAGGCATTTGATACGCTGGAACATTTTAGTAACATTGATTCAGTTAATTCAAAACCCACTTCTGTATTCTCAGCTAACAATTTTATCACCAAAATTGAAGGTAAGTGACTGTGATTTTATTGATTTCCAATGTAAGTAAGTGTCTGAGGCAAATAATTTATCATGACTATAAGGGATCTTCTTTCAGGAAATTGGACTGTTCAGACAATTATGAAACAAAAATCAAGGTGCAAAAGTGACGGAGACTCATTTTAAGTTAATAAATAATGTATACTCATGTGGACCAATTTTTTGAAAGGAGATTTAAATTTGATGTTGACCCATGTACTTTCTGCAACCAGGATGTTGAACCTATTAGTCATTTGTTTTTTGAATGTCACAATTCAAAGGTTTTCTGGAATAATGTCCGGCGTTGGATTAATCCTAAACTCAGTATTTCCCCTTTAAACTTGTCACACGTTTTGTTTTACATGAACAATTTGGACTCTTCATTTTCAAATGTCATGAATATTATTTTACTTTATCATACTCCTGCTGCAAATGGAGGGGGAATAAGCCCTCCTTTCCCTGTTTTATTAATGAATTTAAAATGTTTTACAGCTTCTTAAAATCACTAAAAGACTGGAAAATTGCACAATCAGCCGACAATTTTCAAAACTGCTTTTATTATAAAAGACTTTGCTCCGTAACTGTTGAAGATCTCGCGGTGTTTGAATGTTTTGTGCGCCCCCTAGCGTTTGTTTGTTCAGTCTCGATGATAGTTTGTATTTTTCTGCTATAATAATAAATAATAATAATAATAATAATAATAATAATAATAATAATAATAAAAACAAAAAAAGAAAAGTGTGTGAATATTATTTCCAATATTTATTCTTTTTGATATTTTTTATTTTTCTGCATATGGCCGGCTGCAGTGTTATTGAGTTGAGTTCAAATAAATACCGAATGTTCTAAAATACTGTATATAGTGTTTTATTTTCTTCATTCAGTCATAAAAATCTCTGCACTCTAGAACATAAAAATAAAGTCACAGTTACTTTGCTGAGTAACTAATTGCTTTTACAATGTGGTAAATGAGTTACTAACTCAATTACGTTTTGGAAAAACTAATTTGTAACTATAACTAAGAACTTCTTTTAATGTAAGATGCCCAACACTGGGTATGGGTGTTTGAAGCAAGAAGTTGGAGAGGAAATCAGTCATCAAAAAAGTAACATCCTGTATCTCTGTGATCGTTTATATTAGGCTAATAGAAGTAATCACTGCCAGTCTGCAGAAGGTGAGTAGTCTAGTGTTGCTCCATTCAGACTGTAGAATTGTATTATCGATACATAAATGTTGTTTTATCAACAGACAGAGTGTATTAAGTGATGATGCACTGAAGTTTTCAGGAGTTAGTCTTGTAACAGGACGGTTTGAACCCCCCGCTCCATCCGTCCGTCTGGCTGCGTCCTTGGGAAAGCCTCTTTCCCCTCCTGGCCTTCTGGTGGAGGTCAGACGCCCCAGACGGTGGAGCCTGTGTTCAGCAGCCTCGCTTCGGTCAGTGAGTCCCAGGGCAGCTGTGGCTTCTTCAATATAGCTGAAACATCATCAGTGTGTGAATGACTGAATGTGGAGGAAAATCACTACACAAGCTCAGGGCATTTAACAAAATATGTTTAAAGTATGAAACGATGGAACATTTCATCTTGTGGACCAAATATTTTTGCTTGGATTATAATGAATGAAGACTACATATATGTCTCATGATCTCCTTTCAGCTCCAGATAAATGCATTTACATGCTAGATACGTTTTTTTGACAAAAACAATTAAAACTAATTCCTAACTGGCAGCAGAAAATTGAACCACACTTTGTTTCCACATCTCATTAGACCGGATTATCCAGTGAACATCATGGACACAGACCCAGGGGCCCACCTGCGTAGTTTAAGGAAGAAAAACAACAACAACTTGTATTTAAATGTAAAACATGGCGCAGATAACCAATAGGATCCCTTTTTTTTTTACCTTAACAGAGTTGAATCATTCTTAGGACACAATTGTGGAAATCATGATAACAGGAATGTTTGTAAAAGAAAACCACTTCTTCTATTCGTCTCTCAACTTGAGGAGGAAGTGAAAACGTTTGACTTCTTAAAAAAAACGTACGAGTTGATTGGCTGAAGGAAATAGAGAAGGAAAACAAAAGGTAGAAAATAATCTTAAATGCATAAGGTAAGACTAACACAGAGGGTTAACTAAGAATGATGAAATCTAAATAGAAAATAAGAATTAAAGAAGCAGAAGAGAAACTCAACATAAAAGCACAAATGAATGAGATAGAAAAACAGAACAGAAGGAAAACATAAGAATAAACATTAGATAGAAAGAAACTCAAATCAGAGAATAATAATCCTAATGAGAGAAATGAAGTAAAACAGGAATAACAAAGTAAACTAAGATAAGGAAATAACCAATAACAAAAGTATAAATATGTAAGGATCATAACCACCTAAACAAGCAGCACTCCACTGACTGTTACCGCTCAGAGAAAAGAGCAACAATGAAAGAAAACACAGTTTCTTTAAACGAACGAGAAAAAGATGAGTGCAACACTGTATGTAGGCCGGCCTGTGAGTTTCTCTGTGGCCACAGAGAGAGAAACAAAGCAGGGTCAGAGTTCATCTGGTGACAAGAGGCTGAAGATGAAAACTAAAGGCTGTAGCCTATGTAGCCCACTTCTTATTGTCTTTGTGAGACCGCTGCTTTTTATCTTTACCATTACATTGAAAAGAACAAACTTCATTTCTCAGAATATTATTTCAGATTTGTTGCTTCTTTTTTTTCTTGTTTACCACAGAAGTTGTAGCTGTGTGGAAAAACGCTCCGCCGTGGATCCTCGGACAGGAAAGAGCGGATTTGACGAGATTAAAGAGAATAATCATCAATCTGAGCAAAGGATGGATGGAAACAGAGGAAGGACCTGCGTCCCTGCACAGCACATCCCCCTGTGGGACGTCGCCGCTTCTCGCTTCAGCTTCTGTTTGAGCTACGAGCAAATGAACGGACTGGTGCTAATGATTCGGCTCCCAGGAACGGTTCAGTCTGAGCTCCACCTCTCCAGGTTGTTGATGATCATGTGGAGATGCTACATCCTCAGAGGAGAGCGCCGTCTGGACTGATGGGGACCCAACATCTCAGATTTTAGTCAAAATTTGCCATAATTAGATTTTGCAGCGTCACGTCCATGTTCAATTCAGTTCCTTTTTTTTTTTTTCATAGCGCCAATTTACAACACGTCATCTCAAGGTACGAGAAAAGTCATTTCAATTCAATCATACATACATTCGAATTAATCTTTCTGGTCATTTTTTCCAATCAGTTTAAAAGTTTTCTATCTATGGAAACCCAGCAGAATGGATCGAGTCACTGACTCGCAGCAATCCCTCCTCCTGGACCAACATGTAGAGACGGCAGACGGTCGCCTGGTTGTGTCGATGACTTCGCAGCAATCCCTCCTCCTGGACCAACATGTAGAGACGGCAGACGGTCGCCTGGTTGTGTCGATGACTTCGCAGCAATCCCTCCTCCTGGACCAACATGTAGAGACGGCAGACGGTCGCCTGGTTGTGTCGATGACTTCGCGGCAATCCCTCCTCCTGGACCAACATGTAGAGACGGCAGACGGTCGCCTGGTTGTGTCGATGACTTCGCAGCAATCCCTCCTCCTGGACCAACATGTAGAGACGGCAGACGGTCGCCTGGTTGTGTCGATGACTTCGCGGCAATCCCTCCTCCTGGACCAACATGTAGAGACGGCAGACGGTCGCCTGGTTGTGTCGATGACTTCGCAGCAATCCCTCCTCCTGGACCAACATGTAGAGACGGCAGACGGTTGCCTGGTTGTGTCGATGACTTCGCAGCAATCCCTCCTCCTGGACCAACATGTAGAGACGGCAGACGGTCGTCTGGTTGTGTCGATGACTTCGCAGCAATCCCTCCTCCTGGACCAACATGTAGAGACGGCAGACGGTCGCCTGGTTCTGTCGATGACTTCGCAGCAATCAATCCTCCTGGACCAACATGTAGAGACGGCAGACGGTCGCCTGGTTCTGTCGATGACTTCGCAGCAATCCCTCATACTGAGCAAGCGACTCCTCTTTTGTAACTGTCAGCAGCTATGAAAACGTCTTTTTAAAACATAGCGTTTGTTAGATCACCCATTCTTACCACAAACCATCTTTCAATAGTAAATGTTACATTCAGGCCCCCCTCCTCCACAACCTGTTCTGCTGAGCCAGCGTTTCACTGCCGAGTCAGTGAGTCGTTCTTTCTCTTTCAAAGCTGTAAAAGAAGGGACTTTTTTTTTCTTGCCATATATATATATAATGTTGAAATGTAATATATGTGAAACAATTATATTTAACTTCTCTGAATAAAGTGGTATATTTTTCCATCCTTGGTACAGCTGGTGTTTTTGTACCAGACTTCCTGCATCGATGCGGCGTAGAGTGGAGGAGATCAGCCTGTGGTTCTGCTGAGACCTTCAGGTCTTCTTCTTCTTCGTTGGTTCTGGTGTCTCTACTCCAACCTATGGGTCGAGGCTGACACCATGAGATGATTAAATATATTTATGATTTAAACTACTTAATGTTTTATTGTAAATATTTATTTAACCTGATGTTTAAAAACTAAAGTTTACTTCCTCTGAAAATGTTCATTTTGTTAAGATCAGCAGAGACTCTAAATCTCTGAAGGAAGATGTTAGAACCTCCAAATCAACATGTTTGGGTTTTTACAGTAGAACTGAACGAGAACGTCATTAAAATTAAACATGAATCTATTCTGATGGGGTCACCAACCAGCAATGCAGCCACTAGATGGCGCCATTGTTCAGGAATTAATTGACGGCTAGTTTACATTGTTTTACCTGTGAAACATTAAAATGGCTCCTGGCTGACTGAGCTAAATGCTGTTAATTAGTATTTTTCTACGTAAATCTTGAAATGTCTTTTTTTTTCTGTTGAGGGAATGAAAACTGTCATTTCAATGCAGCTAGTAGCTTTAGATCATACCCCACATTTTTATTGCCTCAAAAAATAAATAAAATAAACAACCCAGAATCCCTTCAGTTCATAGAAGACCATCGGTCCTCCAACGAGGAACAATGCTCTGGTTTCCCTCCAAAAATCTGATCTGGGATCAGCAGATAGAATAATCTGTTACAGATTAAGGAGCAGCAACAAGATGATTTATCAGCAAAAAATAAAAATCTTTGTGAGGAAACAAAAGCTGCAGATTTGAGCCCCTAGGTTTTAAACAATTCAAAAATATTCATTCAACTTTCATTCAAAGTTTTTTTTGAGTTATTTAATAATTTATCCATGTGATTAAGTGAAAAAAAAATAGACCTGGTAATACATTATAGTTTAATATACAGTAACAGTTTCAAAGTGGCCGCAAAGTGCTGGAGAAAACAGAAAAGTATAAAATAAATAGAAAAATAGAAATAGAAAATGCTTAGAGTTTTAAGAATTCTTATAAAATATATTAAAAAATCTTTGTACACATTTTTAATCCAAGTCCCTGAATGATAAAAAAATCTAAAGCTACTTTGTTTCAAGGTTGAATCTGATTCTGCATCTTTCCTGTTTCACTGGATCGTCCAGAACATGATGAAGATGATGATGAAGATGGAGGAACAAAGATCCAGGTTATCAGGCTGGATGAACCAGGAAGTCCCAGAGAGACGCCTGACGGCGCCGTGGGGTCCACAGTCGCTCCTCCAGGGCCGCTGTCCTGCATGTTTTAGTTCTTTCTACAGTTCGAAGCACCAGAATGAAATGACGGCTCATTAGCAGAACTTCTGCAGAACTCAGACCTGCTGAGATAGTTGGAGCGTCTGGATCGGCTGCAGCAGCAGAGAACATCTAAAACTGGCAGGACTGGAGCTGGACCCCCCCATGGTTTATGGCCCAATAGAAACGTCTTCCTGCTAACACTTATTGCATCTACCCGTTATTTCCCTCCATTTCTACAGACACAACCTGACCAGAAGTCTTTGATATTAACTGGATCGTCACGTTCTCATCCTCAGAAATACTTCATCATGAAAGGGATTTGGATCCATTTCTGTCTCTTGTGACAAAACAATGTTGTTGAAGTAAAGCTGAGGTTCTAACGCTGCTACAGAGAAAATCTAACTGGACCTCAGAAAGACTCTTCATCCCTTCTTCCAACAACTAACTCGTATAACTTCACAGAAATATGGAAGAACTATGAAGTGAAACATTTCCCTTCATATGGCTTCAGATTGGATCAAATATGCAGACTAGGGGTGGAACGGTACGCCAACAAACCCGGTTCGGTTCCTACTTTGGTTCATGTTCAGTAAAGTCAGGGAACAACATGAAGACAAAAAGTTTGTGTAATGACATTTAAAATCAAACTGTACTTGCAGTAGTTTTCCAACAAATTGGTTTCAGATGTATATAAAAAATATAAAACAGTTTAAATATTTTCTTTTTAGGAAACTACATCATCAATACTTTGGGATAATCTGGGATATGAAATGAATATTTCAGACTGTCCTACTGTCTGAGTCAGCAGTGGAAACAAGTTAATCTGCTACCAGAGTTTCTCTTGGTATTAGATAATAATTCAAATAATTAGATTAATGTGGGACACTGTGGTGGAGGCGGGGCTCCTTCTGTTCAGCTTCCAGCTGCAACACAACAACAAACGTCACTGACTAATTCCTGGAAGAATCATTATTACAGTCAGAGGTCCAGCCTGCGTAGACTGTATTGCTACGTTTAGAGAACGGCACCAACGAGGGCAGCTAAGCGGGGTCCTTTGACTCAGAAACATCTGTGGTTGCCAACAGCAACCGACGCCAATGGAAGTTTGTGACCAGTTATCATGAAGACGTGTTGTTCTGTAACACCAGGAAGCTGAACGGTTCCCAAACTGGAGTCTTTAACAACAGAAGCCGACGTTCACACTCCTGCTCTCAATTAAAAGAGTCGCTGCTCAGAACTTCTGCTAGCAGGAGGCTGGATTCGTTTACAGTCACACTGTTGCTGGATAAAGTGCTACAGAGTTAAACTCTGTACGCCTCTGTTCTGTACCAAAAAACCCAAATCAGGATCCCTGTACCGTTACACCCCTAATGCATACAGTGTGCAAAGTCCTTAGTGAGGTTATAAACATGATGGAACGACATAAGGAGCTAAAAGCAGCAGATAGTTTACAAGTTAAGGCAGGAAGAGGAAATGTTTCCAGAAATCCAGCAGCAACCCGTCTGGTGTTTTAGATCTGTAAACACAACAAAGACGTTCAGGTCATTATTGACTGAATTATCAAATTAAAGTCTAATAATGTAATAAAATTATCTATTAAGCTCTAGAAATAAACAGGATAATAATAATGAACTTACAGAAACTGGCTGTTTAACCAACAGAACGTCCAGCTTGTACATTTTCAGCGACGTTGATTCGTACATAATCACTTCCTGGATCATATGAAACGTTGTTGGGTTCTTCACCTGGAGCCTGAAAAACCAAAGATTAATGAGGTTCTAGAACAACAGCAAACTGTTCACTGAGCCTCTATGTAGCTCAGTGGTTCCTGAACTATTTCTGCTGACCCCCCCTTTGGTTTATAAGAAAATGTTCACACCCCTCTGTGTAAATATTACTTTCTTTACTATTATTTTTACTGTGTAGTATTATATAACATTGCTTTCAATACATTTTAATGCCTCTCTGTGCACAATTGGTTTAGAACAAAGAACTCTGAGGTGGGAAAAAACTATTTTTAAGGGTGTTTTGCCAAACTGAGATCTTCAATCATCAACTCTTCAGTACCAGGTGTGAGCCTGCTGTGATGTCACTTTATCTGCCAGGTGGAGGTGTGTGTTTGTTCCCTGCATCACTGAATTTGGTTCATTGAACATTGCGTTCAGAAATATGCCACTATATGAAAGTTTCATTAAAAACCTGTTCCAGTAAAATATGCGCCCTCCTCCTTCAGAAAGATGTGAATCTCATCTTGCAGTGTAAAGACCCTGGACAGCTCCTTCCTTCCCACATGACAGTTATCGAGACTCGCTGTGAAACAGAACGGCTGTCTGTCGGAGCTCATTTTCTGGCACAGGACCACAGAAATCGGAGCTTTGACAGGTTGTGTTTAGATGCAGTCGACTGTGACATCGATCATTACATCATTCAGCTCAGGACTCGGCTAATTAGACGCCGGTGCGTCGCAGTGTTTATTGCAGCGTGTGAACTGTGGTATTGGGGGAGATGCGCTTCATGAACGCCTGCAGCCCTCCTAGTTTTTGCTCCATCTGTGCAGATCTCTACAAAGTCCCTATATGTCTGTTTACATCTCATAAATGCGTATATTGGACAGAGGAATAACCCGTAGCTTGCTGGCCTCTGTTATGAATCACTGATGGAAATCTTCTCTCTAGTTATGCTGCTATAGGTGTAGACTGCTGGAGGATAGACTGACCATGTTACGTCACTCTACAATTTTTCTCTGCTACTTTTCTCTCCTACTACTCTCCAGTTGTATTATTTGCTGTTATTTCGACTGTTAACTTTGATTTCTCTCAGTGTTTTTCTCTCCATAGAAGATATACCTGGTCTGGTATCCTGCTTAGCTGCAATGCCCTGTTGGACGGGGGGCATCGACTGGGATGATCCTCCCAGTAACTGAACATCCACTGTGTCCTGTTATCTACTTTTTACTTTCTTTATCATAGAAAGTATTCTTATATCAGATCCTCTGTTCTTTCTGTTCTGTCTTCTTGAACCCCCAGACAGTCGTGGCAGATGGCCGCTCGTACTGAGCCTGGTTCTGGTTCTGCTGGACATTCCTCTCCACTGTCGCTCCATGCTTGCTCAGTATGAGGGATTGCTGTGGTTGGAGTCTGCATCAACAGTGCTCAACAGCTAGTTAATGACTCGATGCAATCTGCTGGAATTCCTTAAATAGAAAATGTTTAAACTGTGATTGTATTGAAATGACTTTCTTGTAGAGCGCCTTGAGATGACATCGGTTGTGAAGCAGTTGTGTGCGGTTTTTCACAATGTTCCACTATGTACAAAATGTTAAACGAACTCAGTTAAGAATTTGCTTGTGTTGTAATGTAATGTGATGTGATGAAACCCAAGGTAAGATATGCTTCCTCATATTTTCTACTCTTTGGCTTGATAGGAAGTTGCTTTAGAAGCTTATTTGGCGAAGTTTGATCTTCTGCTTTGCGTTTATGTGGGAGCCTCTTCAGAAACCGGTCCATTATATTAGCATTTAATTTTTATCCATTCTGCGACGTGTGATGCATTATCAGATATTTTCCCAGATTGGCCCGTTTCTCTGCAGCAATTACAAAATTATGAATTTGCATAGGAAAGCAGGTCGAAGAATGCACAGACCTTTTGGTTTGGTACATTTTACGCCTCAAACTGTCTAAATTAAACAACAACAACAAATTCTAGGACCCCTTTAATGTTCTGCTGATGCGTCGCCCAATGTCTGATGTTCAACAAAAGATACATTTTTTGTTTACTTTAAATTTGCTTTTATTTTAAGAAAAACCAACTGAGACACTCACCTGTTTACTTACTGACCAGATGAGGAGGAGGAGGATGAGGAGGAGGAGGAGGACAATGATGAAAAAGACCAAAAAAATGAAGAGACCAGTCCTTCCTCCTGGGTGAAAGAGGAGAGTTTTATTCTCCAAAAGCAGAAGGATTTAAGTTTTTTTTTATAATAAAGTAGGAAATTAAAATTTGTTGATGTTTTATTGCTTAAAACAAGAAAAAAGAAACATACGGTCATTGTTTCGTCCGGTGGCGCCTGTTGTGGCGCTTGGTGCGACAGAGGTAGCTCCTGTAACAGCAGAAAAATCCTTTATGTTATGTTTACAGAGATGTGTGTGATCTACGGTGGCCCAGAAGGGTCAACACAATGGCAAAAAGCCACAACAAAGGTTACGCTAAAACGGAAGTTAGCATAGGTTTTAGCTGCTTGTGGCTTTTTGAATCTTGTTGTCCCTTCTGGGCCTCTGTAGTGATTTTATCTAGAAATCTTTTATAAAACTTGCAGCTTTTCCTGAATCTGATCTAAAAGCATCTCAGAGCTTCGGCTGAAACAGTTTAATAAAAGGTGGACAGGACATATAAAAACACATTTTGACAAAACAGACTTGTTATGAAGGAGCGACAGAAAGCTAAAGATTTATAAATGAAAAAGCAGCAGGCTGAGAATTCAATACATGAAACAAGGAATCCTCAAACCAATCAGATTATCCATAATTTAAAAGGAGATTTAAAGATGCTTCGGACTATAAACAATTATACCACCAACCAACATGTTATCAGGTAATTTTTTGGATCAGTTGATTAACCCTCACAACAACAAACCAAAACAGACAAATTAACAACAAAATGACCAAAGTAATGTAGATTTTTCTCCCACAACTGATTAGATTAGACCAAACTAATTTTATCCACCAGCAGCAAACACAACATAACATCCATATAGTCCATTAATATGTAATTTTCCAAATTAATTAGAATAATTCTATCTGATAGATGGGGGCCAGACCCCAGTGTGGCTTTATTTCTAGCAACGCCACTGATTTATAGAATCTTTAGTCTGTTTGGGTTTTATTGTCGGAGTTTATTTTATAAAAGAAACTCACCAGCAGGGGGCAGTCTTGGACAACCTGTAACAGAAAATAATTTATTTTCCCACAAGGCAGAAATTTAGCTGTAACAGCAGTAAAGTGACAGATAATGGAAGCATTTAGATTCACACAAGCATAAAAACAGAATTAAGAATAATATATGTACATTAAGGACAAAACTACAAGACCAAAGTAGTGTGCAGTTATTAAAAATAAAAAAGATGTAATTAGATTTGAATGTGCAACTGAGCATGATAATTAAAAATATTTACAGAATTTACATGTGTAGTTATACATTAAAAAGTAAATGTATTATTTTTAAGTAGTTAAAAAATATATAAACTGTGAAAAACAGATGTGCAAATAACAGCAGAAGAGACCAGAGTTAGTTGTAACAGAAATGGATCCATTTCTCCGTCTGCAGGCAGGGTTATCCAACAACTAAAAGATCATGTCTATGAAAGTGGAACAAATAATAAACAAACCGATTTTCCATGTCTGAAGTCAGAGTTCTGGTGGAGGTTCTTACCGCTCTGCTTGGAGCTGAAGGATGCAGGAGGACGCTCCAGATACAGAGGCTGAGCCGGCAGGTTATCACAGATGATGTAGACGTTCTCGTCAAGAAGACAGACCTCACAGAGGGAGGGAGGGGGGGAGAATGAGGATGAGGAGCAGTGAGGAAGAGGATCGGTGGTTTCTGGATCTCTGTTCCACAGAAGTCCTTTGCTATCCAGTTCCCCATGGAGCTGTGTGGCTCTCTCAGCTCCTGGGACTGAGGACCTGAAGCAGGTCAGGCTTGTCTGCAAAATAAATGGAAGAAAGTAAGTATTTAGCGCGGGTTGAATATTAGAGATTCTATAAAAATAAAGTTATTAAAAACTTCATGCTGGAAAATACCAGTTAGTTTTGCAGTCATGGGTTTTAAAGCAGCTCTTCAGACAAATGGGACTAAAATTAAGTTTGGACCGGGGACAAATTTCTCCTCCAGCTGTCGGCTTCAGTCTGGCTCCACGGTTTGTCTCAGTCAACGTTAGCTCTGTTCTGATAGTCCATCTCAAGATCTGACTGTTCACAGCGCCATCATTCACACAACATAACTTTCCTTTTCTCCCGTTCGGCTTAAAAACTTCTGTCTCTAATCTTGGCAGTTACGATGGAGTCCTCCCTCACCCACGTCAACCACATTGCGAGATCCTGCTTTTATCATTTGAGACGCCTTTCTAAGGTTAAGCCCATTTTAAAGAGGCGCCATCTTCAGTCAGTCATTCATTACCTCGCACCTTGATTATTCAAATTCAGTATTTTATGGTATAAACTCTAAAAATTGTGCATGCTGCACGATTTCTGACGGACAGCCAAACGGAGACAACACATCACACCGGTTTTGGCAAAGTTCCACTGGCTTTCTGTTCGCTTTAGAGTTGAGTTTAAGATCTTGTTGTTCGTTTTTAAATCACTTCATGGGCTGGCACCTACAGACTTGTCCGATTTGTTCGTCCCCTACGTACCTACATCGCCCCTCAGGTCAGCTGACCACCATTTACTCCTCACCCCTAACGCCTGGTACAAATGTTGTGGTCAGCGTGCCATTTCGCTCTGTCGCCCGACACTTTGGAACCATATTCCTCTTTAGATAAAAATGTCTCTATCCCTCACAGTCTTAAAGTCCCGTTTAAAAACCTACCATTACTCTTTAGCCTTTCCATCTGCTTAACTTTGTTTTAACCATTTTTATACTCTTAAATGATTTTAATCCTTTGTGCTTGTGTCTGACTTTATTTTTATATCCCGTGTACAGCACCTTGGTCGGCTCCCAAGCTGTTGTTAACCCCTGCTTTCCACCAGACACGTGAGCAGCACGTAATGTCTGCGAAGTGTAATACGCAGCCGATAGCCGCCATTATAGTCAATGGGACGGTGTCCAACGGGCGCAAAGCGGCGCGTAACGTCTGCAAAGCTTAATTTGCAACCAATAGCCACCATTATAGTCAATGGGACGGTATCCAACGGGCGCAAAGCGGCGCGTAACGTCTGCAAAGCTTAATTTGCAACCAATAGCCACCATTATAGTCAAGGGGACGGATTCCAACGGGCGCAAAGCGGCGCGTAACGTCTGCAAAGCTTAATTTGCAACCAATAGCCACCATTGTAGTCAATGGGACGGTTTCCAACGGGTGCGAAGCGGCACGTAACGTCTGCAAAGCGTAATACGCAGCTGATAGCCGCCATTATAGTCAATGGGACGGATTCCAACGGGCGCGAAGCGGCGCGTAACGTCTGCAAAGCGTAATAAGCAGCCGATTGCCACCATTGTAGTCAATGGGACGGTTTCCAACGGGCGCAAAGCGGCACGTTATGTCTGCGAAGCTTAATACGCAGCCGATAGCTGCCATTATAGTCAATGGGACGGTTTCCAACGGGCGCGAAGCGGCGCGCAACGTCTGCGAAGCGTAATACGCAGCCGATAGCCGCCATTATAGTCAAGGGGACGGTTTCCAATGGGCGCGAAGCGGCGCGTAACGTCTGCAAAGCTCAATACGCAGCTGATAGCCGCCATTATAGTCAAAGGGACGGTTTCCAACAGGCGTAAATTTACGCGGCAGGTCTATGTTTTTACGCGCTACGCTTCAAAAACGCGTCAATCTCAACAGTTTGGATCGGGCCAGACAGGAAATCAGGCACAGAAGCAGTGTAAATAGCCTGAAATTCCAAAATAAAGGACACTTGCAGATTTGCGTCAGCTTAACTACGAAAAAAACAAAAAACACCTGTGACACCAGGACTCAACTGTATGGTGAGTTTATGCTGCTTACTAACATAGAACTAGATTTCCTCTCCTGTATACTACACTTTAAGTTATGCAATTGCAAATCTCCCGGGATCAGCTGGATGGAACGCTTTCACCAGTGATAGCTGCTGAATTCGTGAGTAAAACGCTTACGCGTCCGGTGGAAAGCACGGGTAAGTGTGCTATACAAATAAACTTGGTATGGTAGCTTGGATCGCCCCCTGGTGTTGGTCATCTCTGTGTGACTTAATATATATGATGTAGTGCAAAACGTTCCTTTGAGGAGGAGTAATGTGGGAAATGTAAATGTTTACCATTGAAGTGAAGGAGCCGTTAGAGACAACTAGGTTTTTGAGGAGACGTCTGTAACTGATGATGCTCACAAACTTTTTGAAATCTGTGACACAGATATAATTCTAGGTAATTTTTATTAAACTAAACTAAAACACACAGAGTTCTTCTACTGTGAGGACCTAGAAATTAATGCCTTTAATAATAAGGACGGCTCTGTAATTTTGAGAGATAAATTGTGCAGCCGTAGGTAAGTCCTCACTCTAAATGGCTGCTAGCCAGTGGATAACGCTCCAGAGTTGGGTCTATAAGGAGGTGGTTCCCCAGGAGTGATAGATGGCGTTGGCATCTCACTTTGGCTTGGTGACAGTTCTCCACATTTTCATGTAAGTTTGAGAGAAGTTATGTGGACTCTTTTTGTTAATAACTTGTATTGTTGTGTAGTGTCACTAAAGCTGGTGTTTTTGTAGGTTCTATTGTTAGTTTGTGAACCTGAGGGGCTAAAGCCTTTTTCACCGCGTGTGTGTCAACATTGAGAAGTGAGTATTTTTGTGATTAGGTTGCACCATATGCATATGTTTGATTGTATGTTTGTTTGTTTATGAAGGTGCATTTGTTTAGTGCAGTGTTTCTCAAACTATGGGGCGAGCCCCACTAGTGGGGCGCAGAGGTATTGCAGGTGGGGCGTGACATTAATGGGATTTAAATAGTTTTTTCCCCCCTAGATTCTGTCGTTGTAAATGTTTCACTGCACTGTAAATAAAATCAACCAGCTCCCTTCTCTCACAAAATTAAACACACTCAAATAAATTAGCAATTGTGATCATCATTGTAAACAGAACCGGGACCTGGAACATCGGGCTGGGAGTTTGACGTTGGAATATATCGCAGCAGAACAAAACAAGCTGAAGTAGCCGCATTATCAGAGATTCCATCTACAAAATGTACAGATATCTAAAAAGATCAGGGAACGTTTCAGAGTCAGAGAAGTCACACGGTCAACCACGGAGGCAATACAGGGATGAGTATCTTGCTCTTTATTTTTATTTTTTTTATTTTTTTTGTACTTTTGAAAGCTTTGTAAATTTGATAAAACTACTACTTTTATTTTCTCCAACTGTGAGCTGAAGTTCTACATGTAGCAACTACTGACAGCATATATTTCTGAGCCGGTTTTATACCAGTGCGCAACCCCTTTTTCCAACTAATTTATACCCTTAAAAACTTGTAGACTATCTCTGCTATTTAAATAAATAAAACGCTTTAAAAATCAGGCGTGGTCACCATTCTGTTGGGGCGATAAAAGCAAGGGGGGCTTGTGTATGCTCCTTTGTCCAAAGTGGGGAATGATAAAAAAAGTTTGAGAAACACTGGTTTAGTGACACCTGTGTTTGAGCCTAAGCAAAAGAAACTTCTGAACCCCTCGAAGCTTTCTGCATGCTTTGTACCTGATACCAGGGGCACCAACACTCACCTTGTTATCCGGGGCGCTGCTGGTACCCAGGATGAAGCCAGAAAATGTTTCAGAAATCCATTCCAGAACCAGAAGAAGGTAAAACACTCTTTGGGACAACATGTCTGGTCTCTGGAAAACTAATAAAACACAAAGTTAAAGATACAACCTCAGTCACTCAGTTCATGACAGTAATTCTATGTCGGGGTCAAATCTGCATTTTTTGAGACATCCTTACAGGTATTATACATCACTGGAACGCTAGGATTCTTGGGATTCCAATGATTTATATTGGAGATACAATCATAACTAGTGCTGTCAAGAGATTAAAACACTTTGAGATTAATTATGATCTGTAATTAATCTAATGGATCTAATGGACACTGGATCTGGGCTGGAGGTGAGCGACCATGAATGAAATAAAGTTACTGCTGTAGACCCTCAACCAGAAAGGATCGGCCCATAGCGTTTGCAGCTCACTTTTCTGCTTCTGCTGACTGCTGAAGGAGGAGCAGCCTCTCTTTGTCTCTCTCCCGATCCCTTCACTTTATTTTATTTTCTGTTTGCTTTTCTTGTTTTCTTTTCTTAACCTTTTCTTAGTTACTTTATCGACCCAGCCCCTGAAGTTACTGTATTGGACCGGATCTCTTCTTGGATTACTTTTTTATGGACATATCAACATGGGTTTTTGCTCAGCTGAGGATTTTGTAAAACTGCTCCACAGAATTGAGGGCATTGAAACGAAGCTTCGTCGTCTGAAAATTAATTTTGATCTCCACACTGATTATGGAAACAACACAACTTTACCGATGACTACACGCATGGAGGAACAGCCTGGCAGCCCGGTGTTACATCGGTCTAACCGTGTCACAGAAAAAACACAGGACAACGCTACTCCCTCAGCAAACAGACGCTTAACGGGTAGAACTCCACACTCTGAAGACTGGCCAGCTTTGAAGCACACGGAATCATCAACCCCAGCCTGTTCTCCGAGGAAGAAAAAACAAAAGAAACTAAAAGGAAACAAAAAAGAGGTTACTGCCAAAAACAGGAGAAATTACTCCACCTGGAATCCCGCTGAAAAACAGATTCACAGCCCTGAGTTCCCAGAAAGATGATGCAGCCCGGGGACCAGTCAAAGCCACCAGGAGAAACCCAGCCGCATCAAACGGACACATAACAAAGTAAGAGCCCCCCCAGCAAAGATTGTTATCATACAAGACGGATCAATTAATGGAATTGAGGCTTTTTGAAGCAAGAACACCAGAGTTTATACCTGCTACAAAAATACAGTGAGAGAAATATCAGAAAAATCCAGAACATCTTGGACCAACATCCTACTTTGGGAAAACTCGTCATTCACACTGGATCAGCAGATATTGCGATGAGACAATCAGAGATTCTGAAGAGAGACTTTTCTGATCTCCTACAGAGACTTGACAGACTTCACGTAAACATCCTCATCAGCGGAAAAGTCCCTGAAGGGACTGATGAAAGATTTAGCAGACTCTGCATGCTCCATAAATGGTTAAAGAAACATTCAGCTGAGAAGTCGTTCACATTTTTTAAAAATTTCAAAGTATTTGGAAGTGCAAATCATCTGTTCAAAGAAGGGATACGTTATCTGAACAAGGCCGGAGTGAGACTACTGGCAGCAAACATTTTCTCTTATCAAAATCAGAAAGCAAAACACTTGCTCCCAAAAGCTAACCTTGAGGTGCCCACGGATATCAGAGAACAAAAACAGCCCTAACAGATAAACAACCATCAGAGATTAAGTCTTCATCTTCCTGTGACTCAGCAACATCAAATGAGTCTCCATTTAGAAACTTTACAGACAGACTGAACGAGCAAATCAAATTTGGGACACAATTAACACCAAAACTTAGACTACACCAACCCCCTGGGACTAGTGTAAATAAGCCTGGGAGCTTCCCCCCACTGATTATTACAGATATTTGATATTTGAGGGAACCGGGCAGTAAATCTACCCCTTCCGTCTCCCAGAACTTGCCCGGCATCCCTGAGTTTAGCATTTCAGTGCTTATCAGCAGCCGGAAACATAAACCGCTCATTAAACAAAATCTGAAATTGATAACCTGTCAGAAAGTTCAGCTGCCCATCATCACAATACTTAAGTTAGCTTTACTAAACATTAGATCTCTATCCGGGAAGTCTTTTCTTATCAATGACTTCATCACTGACCATAATTTACACGCCCTTTTTTATCAGAAACTTGGCCAGATGAAAATAATAAACATCTGTAGTGATAGAATCTACTCCAAATTAGAAACCTCCAGCAGAACCTGGCTCAGTATGAGCGGCCATCTGCCACGACCGTCTGGGGATTCGAGAAGACACAGCAGAAACGCAGAAAGAACGACAGAACTGATGCAAGATAACTATCTATATTATAGAAAGTAAAAAGGCTGAGGCCAATTAGAGGGTCGTGAAGGGATGGGGTGCGAAAACAAAAGAGACAAAGGCGGAGCACTAGGCGGGCTGAGTTTGTATTGACTGCAGAGGAATTAGATATGCGATCAAGGTGTAAGACGCCAGGTGAATCGAGTTTGGGTAGATTGCTGAGTGGGAATTGGATTTTGGGGCGTGGATCTGCTCCTGAACTTAAGCTAAAACATTAACTCCATTTCTTAAGCGACAGCAGGAAACACAGGCGAGGTGGAGGTGTAGCCACAATTTTTCACAACTTTTGACTACCTAGCCACCCAGATAAATGAGCATAACAAAGCTTTATTTCTAAGTTTATATAAACCTCCAAAACTTAACTCTAACTTCTTTAATGATTTCAATTACCTTCTTTCTGTAATATGTATCGACTATGACCAACTAATCATTGTGGGGGATTTTAACATCCATACCGACAACCCCCAAGATAGACAAGCAAAAACATTAGATGTTACTCTCCACAACTTCGACCTGACCCAGCATGTCAAACAACCAACACACAATAAAGGACACACTCTGGACTTAATTATCAGCAAAGTTTAAATATTTCCAACATCTCGGTAATTAATATTGCATTAGCTGACCATTTCTGTATTTTCTTTTAAAGTACCATCTCTGCTGAATTATCCAGCCACTGCAAGACCACTAAAAAAGCGTTTTCTAGGGGACAGTTCAGTAGAAACCTTAAAATGTATTAACCCTTCCACCGCATGCCCCTCATCTCCAAACTCAAACTCAGTAAACAAGCGGGTAGATAATTTCCTTGCAAAAATCTCAGGCATCATGGATTCCATTGCTCCAACTAAAGTGAGAGTAGTCTCAGGTAGAAAGAAGTCTCCGTGGGCAAGTAATCCACTGGTACGTAGTGAAAAAAGGGAGTGTCGACGAGCTGAGAGAAAATGTTGGAACACTCGACTCCAGGTTCACTGTGAGATCTACAAAGAGAGACTGAATAGATATCAGTTATCTTTAAAAGATGCTAGGGAATCGTTCTTTTCTAAAATAATTAACAGAAACATTAATAATGCACGGACTCTATTTGCAACAGTGGAAAGACTAACTAATCCTTTAGTGACAGTAGCCCCTGAACTAACCTCTACCAGGGCCTGCAATGAATTTGCCAGCTTTTTCACTGAAAAGATTCTAACAATTAGACGGTCAATCTGTACCTCAATATCGAACCCACAACCAGTGCCATCCCCAATCAACAACAATGTAGAGAAAATGTCTGAATTCCACAAATTAAACCAAAACAGCCCAGAAAAAATCATTATCCAATTAAGCTCCTCGTTCTGCTGTCTTGATATCCTACCCACAGCTTTTCTAAAGAAGGTTCTTCCTGTTATTGGTTCTGATCTTGTTCAAATAGTGAACTCATCCCTGCGGTCAGGTGTCTTCCCTCAGGTTTTAAAAACAGCAGTTATTAAACCACTACTAAAGAAGAAGAATCTGGACAACACGTTAATGCAGAACTACAGGCCAATCTCTAATCTTCCATTCATCAGTAAGATTATTGAAAAAGCTGTGTTTCAGCAGTTAAATAGCTTCATATCAATGACAAACCGTTTTGATGTTTTTCAGTCTGGTTTCCGTGCTCACCACAGCACCGAGACTGTCCTCGTCTAAGCTTTCAATGACATCCTCATAAATACAGACTGTGGTAGAACCACAGTGCTGGTTCTGTTGGACCTCAGTGCAGCATTTGACACTGTTGATCATGATATATTATTGGAACAACTGGAGAGCTGGGTCGGACTCTCTGGTACAGTACTTGGCTGGTTTGAGTCTTACCTAAAGAACAGGGACTTCTTTGTTTCAATAGGAAACTTTTATCAGAACGAACATAAATCACATGTGGGGTGCCCCAGGGCTCCATCCTGGGGCCCCTCTTATTTAATATCTACATGCTCCCACTAGGCAAGATTATAGCAACCAATAACATTAGCTACCATAACTACACGGATGACACTCAGCTTTACATTACAATGTCACCAGGTGACTCTGAACCCATTCAAACCCTAAATCAATGCATTGACCAAATAAATGGATGGATGTGCCATAACTTTCTCCAGCTGAATAGAAACAAAACAGAAGTAATTATTTTTTAACCCAAAGAGGAACGATCAAGAGTCAGCACACAGCTTCAGTTAATACAACTAGAAACTACTGATTAGGCTCGAAACCTAGGTGTAGTGATGGACTCAGGCCTGAACCTCCAGGGTCACATAAAGGCAATAACAAGATCAGCGTTCTGTCAGCTGAAGAACATTTCTAGAATTAAAGGACTGATGTCGCAACAGGACCTAGAAAAACTCATCCATGCGTTTATCTTTAGTCGGATTGATTACTGCAACAGCGTCTTCACAGGTCTGCCTAAAAAGTCAATCAGACAGCTGCAGCTGATCCAGAACGCTGCTGCTTACTGGAAAGTAGAGCACATCACCCCAGTTCCAAAGTCCTTACACTGGCTCCCTGTAGCTCAGAGAATAGACTTCAAAATACTCCTACTAGTTTATAAATCATTACATGGCTTAGCACCAAAATATGTTGAAGACCTGTTTTCGTGGTACCAACCACCAAGATCATTAAGGTCCTCCAACTCTAGCCTACTAAACATCCATTGACTCAGAACTAAACATGGAGAAGCAGCTTTCAGTTTCTATGCTCCTCTTATCTCGAACAAACTTCCTGAAGAGTGCAGAGCTGCCGAAACTCTGAACTGCTTTAAATCGAGACTAAAAACCCATCTGTTTAGAATTGCCTTCGAGGAAATTATTGATGTCATATGTAGGAAATGTATTCAAAGTAATTCAATTCAAATTCAAAAATACTTTATTGATCCCTGAGGGAAATTAAGTGTTGGTATAGCTCATATAATTAATTCTTTAAGGAGTTGTTATAGATGATGATGGCTGTGGGCAGGAAGGATTTCCTGTAGCGGTCTGTATTGCAGCGAAACTGAAGAAGCCTCCGACTGAAGACGCTCTGTTTTTGTATGACAGTCTCATGATATTTTATGAAGAATCCTTCTTTGCATTATTATCTCCAGATGTTCCACAGTCGTCCCAAGAACAGAACCAGCCTTCTTTATCAGGTTGTTTAGCCTTTTTAAATCCCTGGCTCTGATGCTGCTACCCCAACAGATGACGGCTGAAGAGATTACACTCTCCACAACAGACTTGTAGAAGATCTGCAGCATCTTGCTGCAAACCTTGAAGGACCTAAGCTTCCTCAAGAAGTACAGTCTGCTCTCTCCCTTCTTATAGACGGCTTCACTGTTGCGCCTCCAGTCCAGTCTGTTATCAAGGTGAACTCAGGGGTATTTACTCCTCAACCACCTCCACTTCTTCTCCCATGATGGAAACAGTGTTTGACTTATCCCTGTTTCTTCTGAAATCTACAATCATCTCCTTTGTTTTGTTCACATTCAAGTTGAGACGATTGTTTCCACACCATGTCACAAAGCGGTCCACCAGCTCTCTGTATTCAGCTTCTTGTCCATCTCTGATACACCCGACAATTGCAGAGTCATCTGAGTATTTCTGCAGATGACAGGTCTCTGATTTGTACTGGAGGTCTGAGGTGTACAGAGTAAAAAGGAATGGTGAGAGTACGGTCCCCTGTGGTGCTCCTGTGCTACTGACCAACTGGTTTGACACACAATTCTTCAGTCTCACAAATTGTGGTCTGTTGGTCAGGTAGTCATTGATCCAGGCGATTGTTGAGGGCTCCACCTGTGTCTTCAGGAGTTTCTGACAAAGCAAATCAGGCTGAATTGTGTTAAATGCACTGGAGAAATCAAAGAACATGATCCTCACAGTGCTGCTTGCTTTGTCCAGATGACAGTGGGTTGGTTGAAGTAGGTGGATGATGGCATCTTCAACCCCAACTCTACAGCGATAAGCAAACTGCAGTGGGTCCTGATACGTTCTTGTTTGATTATTCAGGGGGGCTAACAGGAGTCTCTCCAGGGCCTTCATGATGTGGGATGTCAGGGCAACGGGTCTATAGTCATTGATGACTGATGGGTGAGTTCTCTTTGGTACTGGAACAAGGCATGATGTCTTCCACAACACTGGGACCTTCTCCTGAGTTAGGCTAAGGTTGAAGAGGTGCTGCTGAATCCCACAGAGCTGCTCTGCACAGGCCTTCAGGACTCTGGGGCTGACACCATCTGGACCTGCAGCCTTGTTCTGGTTCAGTTTCTCCAGCTGTCTCTTCACATGACTTTTGGAGACAGACAAGCGGGAGGGGGAGGCAAAGGGGGTAGCAGCATTTCCTGACTTGGTTGAAGTCAAACTTGTGGAAGCAGAAGAATCCCAGACTGAGGTGAAGGATAAAACATCATGCTCTCTTGCTTTATTGTGTATCATGTGTAATGTGTGTTTCTTTTACTTTTAATTTCCAATGTTGTATTCCATGTCTGTTTGTTTTGTTTTTTATTTTTTAAATCACCAAATCCATGTAAAGCACCTTGAATTACCCAGCTGTTGAAAGTGAGCTATACAAATAAAATTGCCTTGCCTTGCCTCATCTATTTTTTAATCACACCTAATTATTGCTGAGAAAAGCTCTTATCTTGAGGCGTTTTCATTTAAATTCATTACATTATTGTAGCAAAACAAATACATAACAAAAGAGGCTTTATGAAGTCATTTCCTGCTTAACAGACTTGAACAGATGAAGTCCCAGCCATTTACACTTCTCTGTTTTTGTGACTAGTCCCAGTGCTGACTGCAACTTCGAGCATGCGCGATTCGTCACCATTGTGGACTCAGTGGGGCAGGGACGTTCATTTTTGGTGAGGCACAGACTCTTATTGAATCAGAATGATTAAACCCAAATTAGAAGCTTCTATTTCAGTTTTTTTTTATTGATTGGAACATTTGTGTCTTTTTTTTAACAACTTTTAATTATGCTTTAATGAATTCCATGCTATTTAATAATATGATAGCTTGAAAAATGTATTTAATATTCTGTAAAAATAGTTATTTGTTATAAATATGAAATAGAATATCTAATTAAATATAAATAAAAAATTAAAAATCGCTTATGATCATACTTTTGTGTATGAGGTGTATGCATCTTTCCTGCTCCACAAATATCTCCATCGCTCTCATGTAAAAACCCTCTGTTTGCATTCATTTTTTAAAATCTGGCTTATTCACAGAAGATGATCCATAAGGAGGAAAGATGTCCTGGATTGCTTGTATTCCGAATGTGTTTTTTGTATTTTTTCGACTGTTTTCGATCCGTAGAAGAAGAGAAAGTAACAAGGATACATGCTTCACCCAAAAGTCTCCAATAACCCCAGAAAGAGTCACTGGATTTGTTGAGTCGCTTTTTTTGAAGACTCACTAGAAGAGTCTAAAAACGACATATAAGTTGGCAACACTCACCGCTCCTCCTCACTCCCTTTGCCTTCTCCACTAAAAGCGAAGCGACGGTTCATGAAAATCAGGCCTAATGACATGTGTGGTTCAAGCACAAGAAGCCCAAAGCAGAAAAACGGGTTTTATTTAAAGGAAACTCTCTACCCTGTCAGAAGAGAGGCTGCCGAACACTGGCACCACCCGGTCTTCTGGCCACCATCAGTAGGCAGAAGGGTGAAGTGTCGTTGTGTCGGACACGGACAGAGCGGGGGCTCGAACTGGCAACCGCCTGTGGGAAACGGTCCCATTGACTATAATGGCGCAACTCGGTGGATTGGCTCCTTACTCTGCAGCCGGACACGCTCCTGGTCGTGGGTGGGGACTTTGGCCATGCCTCGACCCTGACCTCCCCCGCCCTCTCTGGCTTTGCCCAGCGTTGGATGCCACACCAAAAGAAAAAGTCACTGGATCTACTTTTCCACCACTATCCACTCATCATTATCGCCTGCTCAGTGCAATATCCCATCGTTTATGTATCTATATTTATTAATGTGCAGTTGCTTTTGCAAACTAATTTTTTGTATCACACTTTGACAGATTCTGACTGTTGTAAGAAAAGCCTCAGAGTGTTTTCTTTCTAAAGAGACCCTAACCATGACTCCGCCCTCTAGCCTACTCTAAATAGTTTAAGAAACTTTTTTTATTTTAATTTGGGTAGGCTAGGCTTTTTCTAAAATACATTTCGGGCGAAACTTGCTGGAAATTTAAGTTGGTTTTGTCTCCCCACTACATACCCAAAGCTACTATAAAGAATTTCTGAGCATCACCGGACAAAAAGATTTAGTCTTTATTTGCAGACGTAGAGTCCAGAATTAACTGTATTCAATTTCTCAAAACAGCATGAAATGCAGTTATTGTTGTTATTATTAAGATCTGGAATAAAACGGAGTAACTCACCGTGAAGATCTGAGGACCCGAAAAAACTGTCCGAACTCACCGGGGTGGAGGTGGAGAATGAAGGATCGGACAAACACTAGAAAGTGATGTCCATGTGGAAAACAGCCAAACCCAATGTAGTAGCCAAACACATGATTGTTTGCTTTTCTTCTGTCTTGATTGTTTGGGTGTAATTTGTTATGCGGGTGTGTCATTATTGTTATCTATTGGGCAGAATATAAAGGTAGTAATGTCATTGTTGACGTTGGGCATTATTCCGGAAGGGCAAACAGGTTTTTGACCGCTGTGGCATGAAGACGCTGAATTGGAAATGAATTACCTTTGTTTTTATCACTCTGACAGAAATCAACATTAAACAAGGACATCACCTCAACATACCCTTACTAAAAAGAAGTACACTGAAGTATACTAAAAATAAAGACAGTATACTTCAAGTTTACTTTCAATGTACTTATCAGAAGTATACTTCAAGTAAATTTTGAGTGTACTAATAAGTATACTTAAATATATACTTATACTAAAGTTTACTTACATTTAGACCATACTTGTACTTGACTGTACATATCAGAAGTATACTTCACCAAGTAATGTATAAGTATACTAATAAGTATACTTAAATATATACTTATAAAGTTTACAAACATTTAGACTATACTTGTACTTGACCGGACATATCAGAAATATATTTCACCAAGTAAATTTAAAGTATAATAATACTATTCTACTCGTATGTTATACTAATATGTATACTTAGACCAAAGTTTAGGTAAAGATTATACTTGCACTGGAGTATATCTTATGAAAAGTCAAAATATGAGAAGGTATAAAACCATTTGCAGTTGTATCTTTTTGACTTTTGGCAAAAGTTCAGCATGTATGTGGCTTAAGATTATAGTCTAAGTGAACCTGATGTTTCTCATAGTGTACATAGTGTCATAACCATTTTTCTGTTTATTTCAAACAACGTCCAACCCATAAATGGTACACAAAAGCATATATTTTATAACAATGGAAATTGGAGAATAATAACTTATCAGATATTTTATTAAAGTTCATAAAATGAATCTTTACACAATGGTCTGTTAGATTTACTCAGCTCCTCTACCAACACACAAGAATGGTTGATACATGCACAGTATCCCGGGTTTTCATGTGCACACTTTTCTTTAAAGACAACCAAGTCATTAATTAAACACTCTTTACCATCATTCAAAGATACAGCACTGTTGAAGAAGCCTCTTTGTTGGTCTGACTGTGAAACAAAACACCTTTAACCAAAAAAACGCCTGTAATACCGGAAGCAGTTACTTAGATTTTCACATAGTTTTCCAATGGCAAGCACATGTAAAGCTGGGATGTTTTCCTGCCAAGGAGGATGACCAAAACCCTTGACACTTCCATTAAGTATGACACATTTTTCTGTTCTTTGGTCATAGGAACACAGTTTTTCAACAAATGACTCTAGCTTTGGATTTCCAGATGTTAGTGTATGTTTGGCTGTGTATGGTAATTCTCTCCACCACAGAAATTTTCTGACAATTCGCGATGGGACAGATTGTGTCCCATGAAAATACTTAAGGAGAGTGCCCATACTGGACTCGAATGGAAAAGTAGAAGTAGCCCATAACGGCATGTGCGACGTGGGTAAGCCAATGGATATTGAAGGTCATGTTGTCATTTCCATAGAGTCTCTGAAAGTCAATAACAAATGTTTTGAGTGCCAGTTCTGCCACCATGATTGCACGTGTCTGGATCTCTTACTGCAGTAATGTGTATATGCCGAATACCAAAAGGAACAGATTATTCAAAAATCTAGCTGGAAGAATTCCTTATAACGTTGGCAAGGCATAAAAGAGTAGGAAGGCTCGCCACTCCGAAGCCTTCCAAAATTTCCTGTCCTTTATAGATGTAGGAGTTCTTGTTATCTCAACAGGAGGCTTTATCTTTTCGAGTCCCAAATCAACTTCTTCAGTCTGCTTACCAATGTACCAAGAAGCATCACTGTTTGTAGAATCAAACCATAGAGTAGCCAGTTGTCGGGTGACGCCAAGGCACACGTTGTGTTGATATTCTGGAATGAAGCCATTTATCATTTGAAAGTGACTGAGCCTCATCAAAGGAGATTCAAGGAATCAAGGAACTTTTATTGTCATACCATCTCACGTTACATGTAATGGTATGAAATTAGGACTCAGGTCCGGAATTATAGCCTATTTAAATAAATAAAAAAAATAAAAAAAACATATATATATATATATATATATATATATATATATATATATATATATATATATATGTTTTTTGGTTATATAATAAATAAATAAATATAAATAAATGTGCTCTACAGGACACAGCAGGAGTTCAGCAGTCAAACAGCTGCAGGGAAGAAGCTGTTATTGAGCCTGGTGGTCTTGCTCTGAATGCTCCTCAGCCGCCTGCCTGAGGGCAGGGGCTGAAACAGGCTATGAGCCGGATGGGTGGAGTCCTTCAGGAGGCGGAGGGCCCGTCCCCTGGATCGGGACGTGTAGAGGTCCGAGGTGGTGGGAAGCGTGCTCCCTACAGTCCTTTGTGCAGCTTTCACCACCCGCTGCAGGGCCTTCCTCTCAGCAGCAGTACAGCTGCCGTGCCACACGGTGATGCAGGTGCAGATGACGCTCTCCACTGCACAGTGATAGAAACTCCTCAGGGCGGAGCTTCCAAGTCCAGCTCTCCGCAGCTTCCTCAGGAAGTAGAGACGCTGGTGGGCCTTCTTGACCAGACGTGAAGTGTTGGCATTCCAGGTCAGGTCGTTGGATATGTGCACACCCAGGTACCTGAAGCCGGAGACGACTTCCACAGCTGCTCCTCCGATGTACAGGGGAAGGAGAGGACGCTTGTCCCTTCTGAAATCCACCACCATCTCCTTGGTTTTCTTCACATTGATGCAGAGGTTGTTTTCTCTCCACCACTGCACCAGGTTTTCCACCTCCTCTCTGTATTTGGACTCATCGTTGTTGGTGATGCGTCCCACTACTGCTGTGTCATCCGCAAACTGAACTATATGACAGCTGGGGTGTCTTGCTGAGCAGTCATACGTCAGCAGAGTGAACAGGAGGGGGCTCAACACGCAGCCCTGTGGTGAGCCTGTCCTGAGGGTGATGGAGGAGGAGATGGTGTTGTGGATCTTAACAGTCTGAGGTCTATTGGTCAGGAAGTCCAGGACCCAGTTCCCCAGCGTGGGACTCAGTCCAAGGGAGGAGAGCTTCTGCACCAGCGGCTGTGGGATGATGCTGTTGAAGGCTGAGGAGAAATCCAGAAAGAGCAGACGGACACAGGAGTTTCTGCTCTCCAGATGGGTCAGGGCTGTGTGGACCACCGATGAAATGGCATCGTCAGTGCAGCAATTTTTCCTGTAGGCATACTGGTGGGGGTCCACAGTGATATCGATGGCGTCTTTGATGTAGGTCATGAACAACCTCTCGAAGCACTTCATGACTACTCGGGTTAAAGCTATGGACCGATAGTCATTCAGGCTCGTGGCAGTCTTTAAGACGGTGGGGACAGATGACAGTGACAGTGAGGTGTTAAAGATGTCTGCCAGCACCTCAGTCAGCTGGTGTGCACAGTCCCTCAGTACCCGCCCTGGGATGTTGTCGGGCCCTGCTGCTTTGTGAGGGTTGATACACTGAAGGGTCTTCCTTACATCTGCTGTGGTTACACTAAGTTTGGTGCTGGGGGAGACATCAGGGAACTCAAAGCGGGCATAGAAATGGTTGAGTGCATCTGGCAAGGAGGGGTCTATTGGGCATTGTGCATCCTTGGTGTTGTAGTCCGTGATGTATTTAATGCCCCTCCAAATGCGCCGAGGGTCATTGGTGGCGAAGTGACCCTGGATTTTCTGGGCGTATGTGGCTTTGGCCCTTGTAATGCCCGCAGTCAGTCCTTTTCGGGCCTCTCTGAGTGCTGATGCCTCACCTGCCTTGAATGCAGCATCCCTAGCTTTCAGCAGAGCTCTCACCTCAGAGTTCAGCCAGGGTTTCTGGTTCGGATAGCACTATATTATCCTGGTGGTGGTGACATCATCAGCACATTTGGAGATGAAACCAAGGACAGAAGATGTATATTCATCCAGGTCCACCTCTCCCTCATATGTAGATGCCTCTTTGAAGACCTGCCATTCTGTGCACTGAAAACAGTCCTGGAGCACACAGGCCGCATCTCTGGGCCACACAGTGATCGTCTTCTTCGTTTGCCTGGTACGTCTCAGCAGGGGGCGGTATGCTGGCGCCAGCAGGATGGAGATGTGGTTGGAGAAGCCAAGATGGGGGCGAGGAAAAGCTCTGTATGCACCGCGGATGTTGCTGTACACACAGTCCAGAGTATATTCTCCGCGTGTAGGAAAGGTGACATGCTGGTAGTGTTCGTCAGTTTCACGTGGTTAAAGTCCCCCGCAACCACGTCAAACGCCTCCGGGTGCTTTGTTTGCAGTGAGCTAATGGTGTCAAATAGCTCCTTTGATGCTTCGTTGGCATTTGCACCCGGTCGAATGTAAACAATGGTGACGAACACTGCAGTTAACTCTCGTGGCAGATAAAACGGCCGACATTTCACAGTCATAAGCTCTATCATAAGCTCAGAGCAGGAGCTTTTCACAGGTCCACAGTTCGTACACCAGCCTTCATTCACGTACACACAGAGTCCTCCTCCCCGTGTTTTACCCGACCGGTGGTCGCGGTCCGCTCGGAAAAACTGAAGTCCTTCGATCTGGAAGACTGAGTCTGGCATGTTGTTATTGAGCCAGGTTTCTGTTAGGCAAAGAACAGCACAGTTCCTCATCTCTGTAAAAACACTCAGCCTCAGACGTAACAAGTCCAGTTTGTTATCCAGTGAGCGGACGTTGGCCAGGATGAGAGTTGGTATCGGCGGTCTCCTAGCCTTTAACTGTGCCAGCTTACCCGCCTGCTTTCCTCTCTTCTGTTTTCGGGCACATCGTTTCCTCTTGCCCGTTGCTCCCCGAATCCTGCTGCGCCACTCCGTTGTCCTCAGGAGCCGTTGGCGTCCGAGAGCAGATTTAAGTTTTTGTGAAATTATAATAACCGAACTGTCCCTGATGTCTGTCAGTTTGGTTGAGCTGTACTTAAGCTGTGAATTTAGCATTAAATTAGTGCTAAACGTGCCCACAAAGGGCAACAAATGAGGCTTAATTCCGGGAGCTGGAGAAGCCGCTGCAACACTATGCGCCGCCATAGCAACCATTGGATTTTAAAGGCCCATTGGATGGGCCTTTAACTCCAAAAACAGGTGCATCCACTGTTGCTGACATTGCATGACTAAAATGATCCTTCTCATTACGCAGGGGGGGGGTCCGGTCTGGTGTATGGATATACTTTGGCGCCTTTGTGATAGCAAAAATTTCATCCATAAAAACCATTAAATTGCTTTGTGTTACGAAGCAACTGCCGCGCCACTGAATCAGAGCTACAAAGGAGCACAAATACTTTAGACACATGAGAGTTTCCCTGTTTATCTTTCCAATCTACACCGTCGGTCTCCAACAAAGAGGCTTCTTTTACAAATGGGGTTAGTAATGTAAACATAGACAGCTTGCTAGGCCCATACCATAAGGCCGACAACAAAATGTGCTTTCTCCTCTCATTCGGGGCCAATTCAGTTACCTGACACTGAATTGGCCAAATGCTTCATTTAGATCTTTTGAAGACTGGTTCTCCGTCACAATTCCAAATCACAGTTAAATCATATTTCTTTAGAACTGCACTATCGCATAACTTTTGGTACTCCTTGCCAGATTGAATATCAGAGAGAATCCCTAACTTTTATCATGTTGAGTTAGAGTCACACTGTGCTCTTCCAGAAGTTGTTTGATCTGAGCACGCAGGAGTAACACAAGAATATAAACCCTTTTTTTCAGGTGTTCATCTGCATCAAACGGTGTGTTACAAGAATCACATTAACGGGGACAGTCAGCTCGAATACCAAGATATTTCAAACAGCGTTCACAATAAAAGTGTACTTCATATGTAGATGAGGCTCCAAATTCTTTTTGGAAAAGGTAATGGGAGGGTGGGATCAAGCCAGGAAATGCAATGTTGAGCATTTCCAGCAAATGAGTCACTGCTTCACCAGTCAAATTGTGCCGCAACAGAAAGGGCATGACCATCAGTAGAGTTACTCCTTTAGAAACTGGAGCACCAGGGCTTGTCGCCAGCATCTCCCCCATCTTCACTGACCTAGGCGAGAGAGTACATCCAAAATGTTAGTAGTTGCCATATTTGAAGTTTGGAAAAAAATAATTTTTTCTTAAATTACCAATCCCACAGGGCCACTCAATCAAAACAAATCCCAAAGCACAGTATGACTCCTAACTGTGCTGAAATATCAGTTTATATAAGACAAAGCATGCCCCCCCATGTGTTATTGCGAACACATATTCACAGTAACAATTAATATTTACAAATGTGATATTTATGAAAGCATAAATTTGCCAAATTATAGATGAAGGTTCTTGAGTCATCTTCTGTACTCTGTAGTTGAGGCGTAGGAAGTTTCACCTCTCATGCAAAAGGCTTCGTCATTGGATGAGAGCAGTGAAATGTCCTAAACCTCGACTACAGAGTACAGAAGACGACTCAATATCTAAGATGGACAACTCCTGTACAACTGAGAGCCTACACAGACTTGCCCAACCATGATTATTTTGTGGGAGTACAATGGTTTTCATTTCTAATATTGACTACTGGCACAAAGCTACAATGCTGGTGGAGAAGACGAAATGACAGACATTTAGGAATCAATGATCTGTAACATGTGACTCGTCTGTAAATAGCGTACCTGGGCAAACAAATTGTATGACATGACACTCACTGTTGCTGACGGAGACGATAAAAGGCATTCGTCTGATTGCATTGGATCAAGTCAAAATTTTGATATGTTAATGGAAGAAAACAGTTTTAATAAGCTTGCATATGTGCCATTATGTCTGATTATCTATTTTAAAAAACTCATTTCAGTGACTTCAGAGCTAGAGTTGATGTCACACATGATGTAGGCTGGGAACTGTATAATGACTGAGCATTTATATGTCATTATAAAGCATTTCTATCTCCATGATTACAAATATATAGCAAGAAGAGGGGGAGATATTGACCATATCATAAATGAGCATGGATCTCATTTATGCAGACACTAGGAAATATCAAACCGCTCCCTCCTCCATTTGTTGAATATTTGTTAAGTAAATTAATTAATTCCTACCGTAGAACATTGAGGTGGGTTTTCTTTTGCATTGCAATCCAGGTCTTCAGTCTCCACATTTTCATCTTCAGTGCTGTCAACATCATACATGTCCCTTTCAGACTCTGATGGTTCTTCGATCTCCAGGTAAAAAAAAAAAAAACGATTTAGAGTTTGGAGCATATCATTATACAATATGAATTCAAGTGAAAGTGTTAGAATTTTCTCACCAAAACTAAAAATGGTGCATGAATGCATTTACCTCTTCAGAACATGTAGGAGAGTTTTCCTCATTGTCCTCATCATCTTCATAGTCGGTGACATTTTTATCGTGTATGACCTGTAGAGTTAGAACAGAGAAAGTGTTAATTAAAGTGAAAAAATATATATATACACATCACATTTAGTAGGTGCCAATAGGCACATGTCACAAGGCATTGATGCTGAAAGAAGACACGTAATGCACCGCTACAACACTGGAGCATTGGGGTGGGCAGTTAATTGAAATTTAATCGAAATTGCAATCTCCACTTTGGTCAATGTCAATAGTTGTCATGGGACTTAATAATAGTCAGTTTTACAGCAATCTGTTTGGCAGAAACAGCACAGTTTTGGAGTTTGGACGAGACAATGGAAGATTTTTGTGTTAAATCAAACTGGAGGGAAGCTTTTATTTGAACTGAAAATTCTATAACAGTTCTGTCCAAGTCCATGAATCCGCTACATTTAATTTTTAGTATAAAATCATAAAATCAAATCAAAAATTGAGATTGATAAAATGATTAAAAAAGATTCCATATCACCCAACCCTAACAGAGCATTGCCTGGTTTCACTTTAAACTGGCATATCATAATGAAAACTAAATAGCGCTTAGCCGCAGTTCCCACATGACACTCACTCATACCGGGAACACCATGGAGTGGGATTTAAAAAACAACAAAAAGGACAGACGCGTGGTGCGCAGAGGTCTGAGGACATGGATCAGCCACATACTGTTTACACAGACTTAAGAGACTCAAAAAGCTCACTGCTCTCCTTTTTGTCCACAGAGTTTCTTGAACATGAACATTGAGGAAACAACCTCCCACTTGCATTTTGAACAGTGAAATATGAACCTCAATATTGACGACGCAGATGATGGCTCTACATACAGTATTCCTTTGAGACTTTATGTTTTAAAATGTTTTTTGTTGCAAAATCCATGTTCGATGTTTCTGTTCAGAAATTGTATTTAGTTAAGCTCAATGTATCTTGTAACCTAACTGACACCCCATTGGGTGGGGGGTGAGGTGAACTTTACAGATACAACATCCAGGTCTTCAGTTACCGCATTTTTCATCTATATATGTCCCTTTCAGACAGATTGGTATTCTTTGATCTATCTATTTAATTATTTACTTATTTAATTAATGAATGTACTGATTTATCAGGGACAATGCAGTCCACATATATACAATTCAGATTTGCAGTCCCTGATTAGTCCTTTCTACACTATTTATACCTCTTTTTTTGAGCTAACACTTTAATCATCCATTACTTATAATGAACATGCGCAGCAGGACTGGACACTGGTCTGAAGGTTAATTTCTCTCAAGTCAATCATCCACCTCAAGCTACCAAACAGAAAGGACCACCACGTAACATCAGCGACGTTCGCCAAGATGTAAACTAACACCATTAAACTTCATGTTTATGGATTTACCTTTTGAATGTCAGTCCCACAATAGCTCGTTGTGGGCATGTTTTCATTCACTTCGTCATCTCCACCTTAAAGACAGGTGTACAGGGAAAAAAATAGAAAGATTACACATAACGAACATTACTCTGCGATAAAAGAAATACAAGGTGAACACGAAAAAACTGTAACTAATGGAAAATGAGTGATGGACAACACATTTGATCAAATTTTAATATTTAGTTGTTTTGGGTACATCAAGGTCAACATTTTTCCTTTTTTATGATGGAGAAGGCATCTGTTGCTGAGGTTGAAACATGGTAACATGGGTTCACGCAAAAGAAGGCTTGTAAGAAAAAAAAGATTTCCTTGTAATTTGTTTATATGACAACACTGTGAGAGAAGAGTTGATGCTTCCATGACCTATACTCATTTACATTTAAAATACTCAGAAATACTACCAATATTCATTTTAGGTACATGGCAGGTTATACAACCAACTTCAACATGACATGGTTAGCATAGTTATATATATTTAAGATTTAGTAGGCTTTGACATCACCTAAATGTGGTCAATGGGTTGACAACAGCTGAAAACATCCGGATTGTTCAGATTTGCAACATTCGATGGTGAAATGCTGATGGCATTTAAAAATAATTTGCCGTGTGAGAATATGGCTTGCTAGCTGTGTTCAGATGTTGTACCCATTTGTCCTTTTTATTTTAATTGTTAAAAACCATTAAGCCTCAGATTGGAGTAGAACAGAACTTGACAATGTCAAAATGCAATGCAGAAAGACTCAGATTGGAGTCTTTCTGCATGGAAGTGTCATTCTTTAGCCTAATATGGTGCCGTCTAGGCACATGGTTCATGACGTTGCATTGTCGAACTCAATTTCTGTAAACCAGTAATAGTTTCAAAAAAGAAGGTCATTGACCCTATACATTTCAGTTGCTCTTAACTTTCATCAAGTATCGTAAAACTGCAATACTGACCACATTTTGCAAGGAGTCATCATCTTCATTTCTTTCTTCGTTGGCGACAGCCTCCTTGTGTCTCTGCATTTGAAGAAATGACAGTCACAATGCAGCCATAATGACATGTTGAAACAGATTAAAGCAAGTGCTATATTTGCCTAATTTATCTAGATACCACAAACAATTAGAATACGTTAGTGCCACGAATACCTTGCCTTGTAAACAAACAATATAAACAAGAAGAGGTGGGCTGGATAATAGTGATTACAAAGGCCTGCTGCAGCCCGCTACTTCTCATGGCAGTGGCTTGGGGATCAGGCATCTCATGGTCAACACATTCGACTGAACCAACTAGCTCTGGCAAAATCAAATCACAGGCATTCAGCCATTAGGCTACACATTAGAACAATTCCAATTTGTGTTTTTGACGTTTCTATTGAACCCTCTTCTCTGATTACATTCTCCTAATGATAAATCGTAAAAAGACGTTCAGTGAACAATCACACCACTGTTTTAAGCACGTAATGGTTTGAAGCAATCATTAGCTGCTTATCAAATTTGATTTTAAACTGATCACGTCAAAACGCCACACAAACCTTATCCCAGTATTTAATAACTTTGATTTGGCTTATGCTATTTATTACTTCAAAGACAAAGCTGTAGAGGTGGGAAAAATACAACGGATGAATGAGGAAGACCAAAGAGTCGTCCAACACTTTTAATGAGTGCCCTAATCTGGAGGATGAAGATGGCTGGTTCAACGTGAAGTGGCGAGCCGGACGGAAGGGGAAAAAAGACGGCCAAGGGACTTTTCCAGCAAAGATTTTGATGATAAGTGGTCAGTATATGTGTGTTTATTAATTATATATTTATTTAAATAAAATACCTTACCAGGAAAATAATTTTACAACACAGTAATTACACGTTTTATGCGGGACATTAACAATCATAAGTCATTGCATGATTTGGGCTTAAATCAAGGCCTTAAATGTCATTAAAAAGCATTGAATTGGATTAATACTGGCATAATTCTTTATTTCTTGGATAATTATAGTCCAATACATTTTACTGTTCAATTTCATCAAATATACCTATATGATTGTCTAAAGTTATGTGTGAGTATCAAGATGGTGAAGTTTTCTTGCGTGTGAAAGATTTGAGTGGACACATTTATTAATGTACATTTTTGTATCCCATTGCACTCTTATGATTTTTCTCATAGACAATTACACTGATCTGTGTAAGAAGAGAGAGAGGACTTCGTAAAACGGAGAGGATATATGGAAAATACCTAAAGGTAACGATAAACGAAAGAGAACACCCAACAGCAAGTGGATGGACAAAGAGGAAGAGCCTGAGAGGCAATCAAAACAGGTAAAACATTATATAAAGTATGAGTACAGTGTGAATACATAGGAAGCTCTATAACTGATTCATTATATACACCTCATGTCATGAAAAGTAAATATTTCCTATATTCCTAAATGTTTCAGTTTGCCTTGACTGTATCCATCAAACTTATAGCTCTATATGCTGATAGGCTTTTTAAATTTATGTTCATACATTGGAGTACTTTCCAAGTACTAAAATGTAAAATATCTATTTGGCAGCAAAAAAAACAAAAAAACCATCCTCATCCTGCCCTGCAAAAGAGGCTTCAAATCGCATGATTGAAGACTTAAAGAAGGATTTAATGGAACAGCAAGCTTTGGAGGTTAAATTGTATATTTGTTTAATTTAGGAAATAACCTGGCATTCTGTTGGGGCTGCAGACAAGATCATGTTCCATTATGTGTGTAAAAGAGGTGGAGATTTCTGGGTTCAGAAGATATATAAAAAGTCAGGCGTTCGTCCCAAGATAATAGCTATAATTATGGAAACACTTAAAACAAACATATTTTAGCTGTGACAAAAATCGGCTTGCCTACCCTCGTTATTAGCTGATCAAACAAGCTCACTCTAGTCAATTTGGTTCACAAGGCTAAAGCCAGTGTTATATTGACGTTTTTTTTTAGATGTGCTGATGTAAAGCATTTTTCACACCACAAGTTGCTGTTGTTTGTACCATATATTGGATCATAAGACCATACCGTACTGACACAATCAGGGAAACACACACCTTGAGGAATCATCTGCCCATCACAGTACCATTTAAAAAGCCAGCACATTTCGACCATAAATCTCTTCTTGTTATTAAGCATGTGTTTTTTGTTGTTGTTGTCTTGTAGTCACTTTCTGAATGTGAAGAAACATCAGATGAGGAACTTGAGTCTCCCAGGAATTGGAGCAATGCACTGCGTCAAATCAAACAATTAAAATCTGAGAACAAAAGGCTCAAAAGGAGCAATTATAAACAGATTATAGATGCAATCGGAGGTAAGTTTTGTATTTTGGCAGGGGGAAAAAAGTATTTTCATGTGAAAACAGGACCAACTGTATTTGAGCTCCAAGCAGTTTAAAATAAAAGTTTTCTAAAGATTCAGATTTCTAAAACTTGCACAAATTCATCATCTTACTTTATGTCACTTTTCTTAATTGCAACAGTCATACTGTATATATATATATATATATATATATATATATATATATATATATATATATATATATATATATATATATACAGCTGACAGCACCATGGAGAGTTACGGAGGGATTGGAGAGCGTAGCTGCGGGGACACAGACCGGTTTAAATCAACAGGCGGGTCGGGTCGAGATTTAATCTGGAGATAACTGTGGGTAAAGGGTCAGGTTAAAGAATCATCATAATGCATGCGGGTTAGTAAAATTGGACCAGTGCAGGACTCAGCAACAGTAAACTGTAAACTTTTACTGCAGTATTTAAAAAATATGTGAGGGAAATTAGATATGCAAGCAGAAACTATGGGAGGAACAATATTTATTTTTATGCTGCTTTTAAGACGAACCGATCGCAATAATTGTTGCATGATTGGAAAATGGGCTAAAAAGTATGAGAGAAATCACACAGTGCGTGCGCACCATGCTCCCTGGGGGAAGCGCGCACAGACCTGCGCCATCCTTAGATGGTGTAAGATCACTAATAGTGGGAAGCTTGTTGTGCAGTTAGTTTCCAAATCACGCAATTCATAGTTACATATCATTTTAGACTGTATGATGTGCGCCAAAGCGTAGCATTGCCAGTAACGTTATTATGACGGACACATTTCATTAACGAACCTGACTTTAAGTGACTTACAGGTTTCTTTGAAAAGTAGTTCCTCATGTCCAAATTCTTCTTTTTTGCTGCCATCCTTACTCGCTTTTGACACTCATGTGTCGCCCATGTTGCGCCTGAGTCTTCTTGCGGATGCAGAGTCTCACCTGACAGCAGGTAAAGGCACAGCCAATCACATTGGCCATATATGTTACAGGAGGTAGGACTCCAGTAGAGAACACAATTAAACTCTTTCTGCACCTCTAGAATGAAACGTTGACAGATCGGCATTTTTCTTTCTCTTTTTTGCTTTCTATCGGCTTTGTTTTTCTTTTCTGGAGGGGATCAAATTATTGGTGGGGACATGTCCCTTCCGTCCATGTAAGTTGTAAGCCCTTGATGTCAACAGAACAACAGGAGTGAGGTGATGACTAGGGGTGGCACAATTTAAGTATGAATTCATAAAACATTATAAGACACATGATATACTCAAATCAGAGACGTCTCAGTAGTAGCCAAAAAGTGAAGTGGAGGCAGTGAGAGAACAAGTCTTTGAAAATGGACGGAGGGGGAACAACTCCTCAGGCTCTCGCACGTCAAGTGGTCAAACTGAGAGGGACATGGATACATTATTGAGTCTCTAATCATCAAATTCAGTGTTTCATAAAACATAAAAAATAATAAACTCACCATACTAGAGGAGACTCAACAGCAAAATCCAAATTTACAATACAGTTTGATTCTGCATCTCTATTTACGACACATTAGCTCATGTTGAGGCAAGACACTACAGGCAAAAACATGTATTTTTCATGACCTGGTCAATTTTGAGATTTGTGGATATTTAACATCCTTAACATGATGGTTTTCAGAATAAAACAAACCACAACTCTGAAACGCCTCTAAAATCGACTATTTTTTTAAAATCATTTTAATGCGGGTGCAACAGCAGATTTGGCGTTCTGCACAATAAAATTAGATTTGTACAGAAATGTGGTCCTGATGAAGATTATATCCATTTAATGACCATTATCATCACCCAGTGCTTGGTCTATTCCTGCATCAATGCGGCGTGGCATGGAGGAGATCAGCCTGTGGTTCTGCTGAGACCTTCAGGTCATCTTCATCGTTCTTCTTCGTTGGTTCTGGTGTCTCTACTCCAACCTATGGGATGTTGCTGCTGCTGGTCAGCCAGGAAGCTGCTGATCCACAGACAGGTCGAGGCTGACACCATGAGATGATTAAATACATTTAGAATTATTCAAAATGATTCATGTTTTATTATTGTAAAGATTTCCCCCTGATATTTAAAAACAAAAGTTTACTTCCTCTGTAAAAACAAGAGAAATTTTCGTTTTATGCTGAACATTTTTTTTTTTTTTATTAATAGTAGACCTCAAGCAAATTAAAATATTCTGACTGGGTCACCAGCAAACGCATGTTGCTCCCACCGAATTCAGCCACTAGATGGCGACATTGTTCACAGAATAACTTGAGTTTTACAGCTAATTGGTTCCTGATTAACTTTTCTCTCTCTTACACACAGTTTACAAAAAAATTTGAATATCATGGGAAAGTTGATTTCCATTCAAAACGTTAAACCTCCACAGATTATAGATTCAGGGCCCACAACTTAAATTATTTAAAGTATTTAGTTGTTTATTTGTACATAATTTGGGCTCCCAGCTCATAAAACCCACAAAAACAAGAATTCAAAAAATTAGAATACTGTGAAGAAATCACCGTATACTTTCCAGTTTTTACAGAAAAAGAAAAATTATGATCACATCAAAATCAAAGTATGTCACTTTCAAAACATTATGTCAATCTTGATTCCTTGGTAGGGAATCTCTTTGCCTTAATCGCTGCCTCGATGCACCGTGGTATTGGGGCAATGATGAAATCTGCATCTCTATACAGCTGATCAGCAGAAGGAATCATGAAGTCCTCTAAAACATTCTGGTAGACTGATGCGGTGACCTTGGATTTAAGAAAGCAGAGTTCACCAACACCTGCACCCCAAATCATGACTGACTGGATATTTCACACTGGACCTCAAGCAGCTTGGGTTCTGTTCCTCCAAACCCTTGGACCTTGATTCCCGAATGAAAGGCACACTTTACTCCATGGGAAAAAAAGGACCTTGGACCTCTGGCCAACAGTCCAGTCCTTCTTCTCCTTGGCCCAGTTGAGACGCGTCTGAATGTGCTGGTTTTTGAAGCTGTGACTCTTTCTGGATCTCATGATTTATGAATCTTCTGTTTGATAATCCGCTGAAACCCACGGTCAGCTGATGCTGCTGCATCTTCTCCTGCCACATTTTGTCCTTCCACTAGACTTTCCATTATTATGCTTGGACACAGCACTCTGTGAACAGCCAGCCTCCTTAGCTATGAACTTTTGTGGCTTACCCATCCTATGGTGGGTATCAATGATGGTCTTCTGGCCAGTTGTCAAGTCTGCATATTGAACCAAACTGTGACAATTGAACCAAAGTGAAGCGATTTAATGAGACCTGGGAAAACCTGTGCAGGTCCTTCAAGTTTAGTAGATGAGTCGTGTGTGACACTCAGTTTAAAACATTCATGATCTGTAAAATTTGGGCTGATTTCTTCACAGTATTCTAATTTTT
>OY747705.1:54937797-54980297 GCA_963556495.2 Valencia hispanica | reverse complement strand
GCTGGACGTTCCCCTGGGGTTCTCCTTTTCTCCTCTCTTGGGGGATGCGGTCGGCCCCGCCCCGGGTCCGCCTGGGGCTCTGGGGGTCCTTTGGACGTCTTTGCTCCGATCTCCTTCATGTCTGCATCGATTCCTGGGAGACGGATTGATGCCTGCTCACACCAGCTATCGAACACTCTTATGGAGAAACCTTATATGCACCAGCATGCTAACACACACACATAGATGTGGGGTCTCTGGTGTTTAAGGAAATATTCTTGGGCTGAGGTTATCATTACTAGAGCTTGATTAATCGGTACCATGAGTTGCTCTGTGACATTGTTGTTGTATTTTTATATCTATTTTTGTGTGATGTGGTTGTGTAATTCTTAGTTCACAATGTTTGTTTTGTTTTGTCGATGTTCCTTTTTCATGTTTTGTTTTTCCCCCTCTCTCTGCCGTCCTGTGGGTATGGAGGCAGACTTCAATGTTTCCTGTGTTTTCTTTGTTCCCCTTCCTCTCTTGTATTTTCAACTCACCCTCTCTCTTGACTTTTTGTTTCTTACCTCTCTTCTTCATCTTCTTTCTTTCTTCCCCATAATTTTCCATCTCTGTGTCCATAACATCAGGAAATAAAAAACCCAACAATTCATAATAAAGATTTTTCACACATAAATATAGTGGAGGACTATAGCAAAAGCTGTACTGCTCCGCTTGTGAAAGTAAATCTGTTGGGCTTCTACTTGGTACTCAGACACCAATTCTGAGCTCCACACTGCCAAACAGGACACGTTAAAATAAAAAAAAAAGATTTCGGACTTTGAATTAGCTATATGTGCTGGCCAACCGTGGCTGTGGTTGGCTGACACACCAAGCCTAATGAGTGTACCAAAACCTGTCAGCGGGGTTCCTGCACCACAGTCACTATAACACTGGAAATAAATGCGGTGCTCCCAACAAGCTGAATGCACCCATAAACATATTCCCTGCAATGCAAGAGGTAATGGAGTCACACTTCAGGTGTTCTATATAACTCCCTTTAAACATGTCTCAACACCTCATCCCTCCCACTCACAAACTTACTCAGAAATAGTCAACTTGCCACAATCCCTTATCGCCTAACTGTTAACAAGCCTATTTGCCTGTGACTGACGTTGACGCGATCCCTAAAGCCCCGGCTTGGCACCGGATCGCTCCTAAGCCAAATTGAGCCTCTGTCATGCCCACCCCCACCTTCAGTCTCGAGCTCCCCAATGCCATGGGAACCCTAAATCTTTAATGACGATGGAGAGCTCTGTGCGCTCCCGCGATACAAAAGCAGTGACATCTGTCTCTGTAAGTGCTGCACTCCAGAGCGACTCCCGTTTGTTCTGGCCTGAAGTCCTCGAGAGAAACCGAATGTGGAAGCAGAGGGAGGGTGGAGAAATTTGGGAGGAGAGAAATCTTTCCTGTCGAACGTTTAATTCCGTGCCCGCCGTCCTCCCCAACATGCTTCAAATTGTTAAAAGCTGCTGGGATTGTCTCTCCTTGTTCTGGTGCCCACCTGCTCACAGCTACTTCCAACTCGGCTCGGGCACTTACAATTAAATTTAACCGCACCGCCGAAAGCCTAATGGAGCCCCTGTGCTTTGGTTTGAAAGTGTAATGGTCGCAGTCAGTGGTGAAAACAAAAATCTACTTTCGTGAAACTGGGTTTGCTCAGTACAAAAACAAACAAAACATGAAAAACAGCATTTGTGGAAAAAAATACCCCCCCCCCATCCCTTACATTTTTATTCTGTTTTTCCTCTTTTGTCACACATTTTTTCACGGTTTTCGACAAAGCAAAACAGACAGAATTGTGTTAAATGCATTGGAGAACTTGAAGAACATGATCCTCACAGTGCTGTTTTGTCCAGATGACAGTGGGTTGTTTGAAGCAGGTGGATGATGCCGTCTTCACCTCCCAACTCCACGGCAATAGGTAAACTGCAGGGAGTCCTGATATGTTATAATTCGCTCACTAAGGGGGGACAACAGGAGTCTCTCCAGGACCTTCATGATGTGGGATGACGATGGGTGAGTTTTCTTTAATACCTGAACAAGGCGTGATGTCTTCCACACCTAGGGGTGTACCAGGACATGTATTCGTATTTTTCAGTACGGCCCTGTCAGTTCGGTATGCATGTGTACTGAACAAATCCAGCGGTTTTCTACCTGAACACATGCAGAACGTTCATGTGCGCAAATCAGAGCGCAGTGCAGCATCCAATAGCGCGACTTTAAAAAAATCACACCGAAACAAAACAGAAAGGACTCCCAGCTATCACTGAACTCTGCTATTTGGGAACATTCATAGTTTCTCATGCAGCTACAGTAGAAATAGAAAGATGGACCGAACCAGAACTTTGTCAGCGAACGCATCTTTCAGGAGGTCCATAGCACGCTCTGCACTGAACTGGATGACTCACCTGAAACAATGTCGAGCTGAATGGAAACATCACTGATACTGGAGGAAAACCAGCTGATGTCCAACATGGCTACCAGTAGCATCCAGTCAGTCCAAACTGCTTATTTTGTATAAGTGGGTGCAATCCTCGTTGATAAGAAGGGGTTTTCCCAACAGCTGCCCATGCTGCATTGAAGTACAGCTGGGAAATGTTGCAGGAATTTTATGTCTTATTTAAAATATTAATAAGACCCCAGGATCAAAGATCCATCGGACTGAGAAATCCCTTCTCAGTCAAGACTAACTGCCTTCAGCTTGAGACCATCTGAAAACAACACTGAGAGAACAAAGACACACAGGGACATACGTTTAGAATTGGCCACGTGACGATTCCGAAGTCTTCTGGGTAAACAGGCGTTTTATTGAGCGAAGTACAATCCCCTTTTCACAATCAACCAATCAGAAACAAACAAATTACAATACACTCTTCATGATAGATTCCCTCCTGTGATAATACTCTTCTCCTAAAAGTTCTTATCAGCTTGGTGGAAGAATTTCTCCTGTGGTAAAATGTCTCCACACCCTTCATGGAGCCACTTTAAAAAAACAAATCCCAATTTCTCAATAAAGAATTAAACCTACACTGCAAATACAGTTGTGAAAAAAAAAGAGAAGATGGTATTTTTTTATTTCTAATGTTGATAATAAATATCCACAGCCTCTTAGAAACAAACAAACACATTTAGGTGTTAGCAAAGAACCACCACGATCATTGGACCAGCTTCTGGTACCTCTGGCAGTGTGGGTCGGTACCAAGTCCTGCTGCAAAATAAAATCAGGATCTCAACAACGTGCTGGTTTCCCTCTAAAGTCTGATCTTGGGTCAGCAGCCAGTTTAATCTGTCACAGATAATATAGCAGCGCAGCAACAAGATGATTTATCAGCAAAGATAAAATAATCTTTGTGAGAAAACGAATCAAAGCAACACATTTTGCCCTTTGGTCTAAAATAAAAACAAACCAAAAATACTCATTCATCTTAACATGAAGACAGAAAAAATAAAGAATCTAATCAAAGTTTTTATTGTTTAAAATATTCAATAATTAATGTTTCTTAATAGGATAAATTAAGTAGAAAGAAAAACCCTTTTCCCAAAGCGAAATAGATAATTCAATAAAGCATAATATACTGTAACAATAGTTTAAAATAGTATAATATACAGTGACTGCAAAGTTCTGGAGTAAAAAGTAAACAGAAAAGTAGAAAGTAATAGAAAAATAGAATTTTTAAAAAGTGCTTACAGTTTTAAGATTTTATACATATAGCCTTTTCTCACATTCTTTTTATCCGAATCACTTTGCATGATTAAAAATCTAAAGCTACATTTGTACAGTTTGGTTCGAGGTTGAATCTGAATCTGCAGCTTTTCTTTTTCGGCTCATCGTCTAATGAACCTCCAGACGAATCGGAGTCGTATCGAAGAAACCGAATCATCACCCCTAATGCATACAGTGTGCAAAATCCTAGTGTGACATTAAAACCATAAAAGCAGAAAAATAACTGGAAGCAGCCGACAGTCTGACAGTTAAAGCAGGAAGAGGAAATGTTTCCAGAAATCCAGCAGCAACCGGTCTGGTGCTTTAGATACGTAAACAGAGTCTGATCATAAAGAGATGCTGAAATAAAATAATCTCTTCAGCTCCAGAAACAAACAGGATAATAATAATAAACGTACAGAAACTGGCGGTTAAACCAACAGAGGTCCAGCATGTCCATTTCCAGCCACATCGATCAGTGAAGAATCACTTTGTGGATCAAATGAAACGCGATGTCCGTCACCTGGAGTCTGAAACACCAGAGATTCATGTTCAGCTGATAATCTTCTCCCAATGGCTGATATTCAACAGAAGAGACATTTTTATTTACCTTTAATCCAAGAAAAAACAACTGAAACACTCACCTGCTGTGATTTATAACGTTAATATGTGGAGGAGGAAGAAGAAGAAGAAGAAAGCAAAAGAGCAGAGAGCAATCCTTCCTCCTGTGTAACAAAGGAGACGGTTTTGTTCTCAAACAGCAGAAGGATGTTAGTTGTTCTTGATAATAAAGTAGGAAATGAAAATTAGCTGATGTCTTATTGGTTAAAACAAGAAAAGACAAACATACCGTCATTGTTTGGTTCGGTGACGCCCGATGCAGCCATGGCTCCCGGTGGGATGTGGCCTTTTAACAGAGCAGAAAATCCTTTATTTTATCTCACAAGAGATGTCTGTGATCTACGGTGGCCCAGAAGGGTCAACACAACAGCAAAAAGCCACAACAAACGTTATGCTAAATAGGAAGTTAGCAAAAGTTTGAATCCTGTTGACCCTTCTGGGCCTCTGTAGTGACTTTATCCAGAATAAACAGCTGGATTATTTTTTTAAATAAAATTTGCATCTCTTCCTGAATCTGTTTTCACCTTATTACACTTTAATAAAGGCAGAGAAGACACACAGAAACACATTTTGACAAAAACAGACATGTTATGAAGGAGCGAGAGAAAACTACAGGTTTATAAATGAAAAAGCAACAGAACAAAGTTCTGATACCGGATGGGTTCTCTTCAGAGATTAAGAACGTTTTAAAGGATCGCCTAACCTCAAATTTTAAAAGAACAAGACACGGAAAGAAGAAGGTCAATCCCAGAAGGAAGGCAAAGACAGGCTTGAATTTGGGAATTTTAGACCAGAAGGTGTCCTAAATCAAGATTGTAAAATGTTTACATAGATAATGACTAAAATAATTTAGCTTTTTCTACCACAACTAATTATAGTCTAGACCAAACTGGTTTTATTCACTAGTAGGAAACACAAGTTAACATACATATAGTCCATTAATATGTAATTTACCAAATGAATAAGAATAATTCTGCCTGCTATGGGGGCCAGACCCCAGTGTGGCTTTATTTCTAGCAACGCCACTGATTTATAGAATCTTTAGTCTGTTTTGGTTTTATTGTAAAAGAAAACTAACAGGAACTCACCAGCAGGGGGCAGTATTGGACAGTCTGTAACAGAAGAGACCAAAGTTAGTTGTGAGAGAAACTGATTGATTATCCAACAACTAAAAGATCATTTCTAAAATATCCTTTATGGATTATTAATCCTTAAAAGATTAATAATAGACACAAATATTTAACATGTCTGAAGTACGGTTGTCATGACACCAACATTTCAAACTCAGTTTTGATACCAAGAAAAATACTCCATGCCATTTTCTAGCGAGGATCAGATATTATGATTAATTACAGAAAGAGACAATAATTTAACATCCTTAATGAGGGCAAAACCAATAAGTGGACAAGATAACCTTTAGTAAAAGTGTTGATTATAAAACGAGAACTATACGTTATTATTTCCATATGTTGTAAATTTGCCCCTTACTGTCACATATGTATATTTTACCCTAGTTTTAATCTGAATGCTTCCTTTAACCTTTAACTTGCTGCTGCTGCACATGAATTTCCCCTGTGTGAGACATTAAACTATATTTCTATTCTACTCTAATACTTTTTTTATTTTGTACCTTTGAGTCAGTTGTGCAATAATTTGATTTTTACTATAACTGCTCATCTTTCCTATGCGTTTCAATTTCTCCGTCAATTTGCTGTTAATAAATAAATCTCACTAGTGAGGAGAAAGTAAAGGATCATTCTACACTAAACTAGATTGTGTTTCAAAACAAACGTGGATCTGGAGCATTTAAAATACAGACGTATTGAGCAGCAGCTCTGCACGGTTTCTATCATTCTGGTAAATTAGCTGGATATGTTAAGTTATCAACAACAGCAGGGAAGATAAACTGGTTCGTCTCCTTGATGCATTCAGCAGAACGAGCCGTCAGATGATGAACATTTTCCTGCGTTGACTCGTACCGCAGTAGAACGCAGCGTTGAAGGGAATCAGCTTTACGGCGGAGAAGCACATCTCGACGGAGCTCAGACCGACAGAACGCCGTCACTCGGCTGTTTGTGTCTGAAGCTAATATTTACACACGTGCAAAAGGTTTTAGGCAGGTGTGAAAAAACTCCTGTAAACAAAGGCGGCTTTCAACAATGGAAATGTTCATCGTTTATTTTCATCAATCAACAAACGGCAGCAAATGAACAAAAGAGAAATCTAAATCAAATCATATTTGGTGTGACTACTCTTTGCCTTTATAACATCAGATATCCTAGCTACACTTGCAGACAGTTATTGAAGGAACTCGGCTGGTAGGTTGTTCTAAACATCTTGGAGAACTAACCCCAGATCTTCTGTGGATATAAACTTCCTCACATCCTTCTGTCTCTTCATGTAATCCCAGACTCACTCCATGATGTAGAGATCAGGACTCTGTGGGGGTCACACCATCTCTTCTAGGAGTTCTTGTTCTTCTTTACGCTGAAGATAGTTCTTAATGACCTTGGCTGGATGTTTGGGGTCGTTGTCCTGCTGCAGAATAAATGTGGGGCCAATCATACGTCTCCCTGATGGTGTTGGATGATGGATAAGTATCTGTCTGTGTTTCTCAGCATTGAGAACAATTAATCCTGACCAAATCTTCAACCCCGAACGTTCAAGGAACCTCCATCATGCTTCACTGTTGCCTGCAGACAGACACTCATTATTGTACCGCTCTCCAGCCCTTCAACAAAAACTGCCTTCTGCTACAACCAGATATTTAAAATTTGGACTCATCAGTCCAGAACACCTGCTGCCGTTGTTCTGCACTCCACTTCCTATGTTTTCATGCATACATGAGTTGCTTGGCCTTGTTTCCACATCGGAGGTTTGGCTTCAACTCTTCCACAAAGACTTCTGGTCAGACTTCTGCGGACATTAGACGGGTGTACCCGGGTCTCACTGGTTTCTGCCAGTTCTGAGCTGATGGACATCTTCTGATTTTAAAGGTTTCCTTGGCCGACCACTGGTCTACGATCCTCAACGTTGCCCGTTTCTTTGTGCTTCTTTAAAAGAGCTTGAACAGCAGATCTAGAAACCCCATTCTGCTTTGAAATCTTTGTCTGTCTTTCTTTGGGAGACGTTGTTGATGCAGTATAACTACCTTGTTTCTTGTTGCTGTGATCAATCTCTCCATGACATGAAATCTTGACATCATCCACCTCACCTTGGTAGCAGAGTTTGGTTGTTCCTCACCCAGTTATAAGCCTCCTACAGCTGTTTCTGTTTCTGTTAATGACTGTTTCAACCTACGTGTGACATTGAGGATCATTAGCACCTGTTTAGTATAATTGGTTGATCATACACCTGACAATAATCCTACAAAATTCCTGATTTTGTGCCAGTGAATTGTTGCAGGTTTGAAGGCAAAATGTAATAACACAAAGTATTAATTTGATTTACATTGTTCCTTTGTTTGCTGCCTTTACATTTTGTAAATTGATAAAAATAAAAAAACAATCCTTTATATTTCTGAAAGCATTCTTTGTTTAAAGCATTTTTTTACACCAGCCTAAAACTTTTGCACATTACTGTACCTTTAGCTTTTGTTAACTGGGAAGTTTAATACTTCTCTACTGCAGATACAGAAGCTTTACTGACGTTTTTAAGTTGCTATCAAACATCAGTTTTCCCAGCGTCAGCTCCCAGCGTCAGCTCCCAGCGTCAGCTCCCAGCGTCAGCTCGTAGCGTTAGCGCAGCTAGCATGTGGCATCTTTCAGCATTCCCCTTTTCCCTGTCTATCTGCCTCAGAGGGAAAGTACCTCCCAACAACACTTTTGTGTTGGCCTGGTCGGCTAAAGAGGGTCAACATGTGTTTCTTTCTGGCTGTGGGCGCCATGTTAGCAGAGTTAAAACCTTCATTGGGGAGGAGAGGGGCCGAGTGTCTTATTGCAGCGCTGCTGCAATAAGACAATTTTGCCAAATGGGAACAGGTCTGTTAGTATTGATTTTAATAAAAAATATTATCCTTGAATATTTTTTTTTCTAGTTTCAATTATAGTGAGATTTTGATTATTAATTTTAAATCAGAGTTCTGCTGGAGGTTCTTACCGCTCTTCTTGGAGCTGAAGGGTTCTCCAGGACGTTCCAGATACAGATTTACTCGAGCCGGCAGGTTATCACAGATCATGTAGACTTTCTGTTTAAGAAGACAGACCTCACAGAGGGAGGGAGGGGGAGAGAATGAGGAGGATGAGGAGCAGTGAGGAAGAGGATCGGTGGTTTCTGGCTCTCTGCTCCACAGAAATCCTTTATCATCGTGGTCCCCATGAAGCTGTGTGGCTCTCTCAGCTCCATGGTCAGAGGACCTGAAGCAGGTCAGGTTTGTCTGCAAAACACAGAAGGTTTATCTATTTAACAAATGTTTCGTTTTAGAGACTCAATAAAAAAATTAAGTTACTTAATGCTGCATATTGAAAAATATTCGTTAGTTTTGCAGTCAAGGACCTTAAAGCTGAGCTTCAGGCAGAAAACAGGACTGAGAACGAGTTTATTTTGATTGTTTTTGAAACTTGTTTTTGGGGGTTTGTGTACGCGCTCTGAGACGCATCTTAAATTCAGGTCAACTACGGGAAGACATGATTGAAATAAAATTTTGTTTAAAAATATATTTTCATTTGTAATTTCTTTTTAAGAATAAAAAGGGAGAAAAAATCCCTTCATATCAAAAATCAAATGTGGCATTTAAATAAAAAAAGCTGGAAGATTATATGTTTAATCCAAATCGCTCAACTGTAACCTTCATTTTTTCAGAAACAGTTCTATAATGTCCAATGACACGTTCAACTTTTGAAAAATAAATATTTAAATAAAAAATAACCTTCTGATCACTTCAAATAGTACCAGGGAATATTTAATATTGACAAAAATATAATATATAATACATTATTGGGATAAGGATTTTTTTCCATATCACCCAGCCGTACTGTAAAATATAATTCTGGCTTATTTATAATTATCTACATGAAACAGAGAGTTCTTCTAACAGTCAGGGTCTAAATGTCACCGTCTATGATGACGACTGTGTGACTGTAAAAGATAAATGATCCAGTTGTAGGTATGTCCTCCTCACCTTGTTCTCCAGGTCCTGGCTGCTGCTGGTACCCAGGCTGAGCCCAGAAACCGTGACAGAAACCAGAACCAGCAGGTTAGGCACAATCTTCAACATCACGTCTGATCTCTGGAAAACAGATAAAAACACAAAGTTAAAGATCCAACTTCTCCCAGCCAATTGTTCTGCTTTTAAACAAGAACAGTGACACCTAAATCTTACATCAAACAAATAATGTAGCATCATAAACTCACATTATATCAGCTGTTACAAGAACTTTTAGTTTGTTTAGTTTCAAACTGACTGTCTGCTGCAGAACGTTACTGTTTATTAAGTAGTTATTTTACAGCATCAGAATAAAGGAAAATCTCATTTTGTTTTATTTGCTGCTGGTTCTCATCATTCACAAAGACCAATGTAGATAAATATTACCCAGGGAGTACCAAAAATCTAATATGTAAACAAATTATTCATTCTAACAACTTGCATAAAACCGTGGGTCTATTTTATAAACACAAATCTGATTTATTTCTGTTTCAGAGAGTTCTGGATGGACAGATGAACACAAACTCATCATTAATTTAATCACATGTACATCTAAGCTTAATGTCTTTTTCCATCTTAACTTCAGTCATTTTTAAGAAGAAAGCACAGACGTAGATAACCTGAAAATAACGGTAGGAGCGACAAAAATGTGTTTTTCTTGTGTACAAATCTGTTAAGTATTAAGGCCTATTCAAGACTTTATTTTAATTTGTTTTTAGTAATAAATGTGACCACGTCCTCCGATTATTTAGGAACAATTAAATATCATGTCTTTGTCTGCAACTAGATGATTCAGGTAGAAAATCTGACAAAAACAAAAAGATGTGAGGCAATCCTAAGAGATTTGCTCTGCCAATGTTTGCCCCCTTAACCTGGCAGGATGGAAGAAGTGAGCTAATAAATCCTATTTGGATAAAACAGAGAGGCAGGAGACGGGAGGATTTATTCTATTAATACATATATAAAAAAACTCCACTAGCCTCCTGAGATGTCTCACAAACTCAGTTTACAATCTGACAGCCTTTTGCCATAACTTTAACAATCTGAAAATAAAAAAAGTCAAAAAAAGTAAGAAACTATCCAAAATACTGTCTTCTCCCAGCTGACATACAAACGTGGATTAATAAATCTGCAATCTTCCATTAAACTACCTCCTCTCCAACATGTATTCAGTATAATTTAATATCTGTAGTGTTTAGTTATTAAATCCTGCATTTGCAGAACACTAAACAAACTTGACTGGACTTCTCTCACACAACAACAACCATAAGGACATCCCCGTGTCTACAGCGGCTCTTTAAGCATTACCCAGTGCATACTGAAGGCATAAACTAAACATTAATCACCATCTCTATCTTAGTCAAGCCGTTAGCTTCAAGTTCGCTAGCTTAGCATTGTAGCATTAAACATAATGAGCATTTTTACCACATGTAAATCGCCATATGTCATCTCTGCACATCTGACCATTTCACTCTAAGCTTCGCACTCAGTAAAACGTTAAGAATATTATTATTATTAACATGATTATTTCTCCGGGTATCAGGCAAGCCGGCTACCGAGTGAACGAGTTTGTTAAAATGTCTGAATGTCGGTTTCCGTAGCGAAACATTCAACGGAGCAGCAGAACCGTTTGTTCTAATAGATGTTAAATGGCAAATAAGGAATGTCATGCTGAAACTTTCTTACCGTTGAAATAAACAAAAAAGAAACGCGTGTGCGGCTTCAGTGGCAGTAGCAAAAGTTTACCTTCCGGGTAATTGGGGTTGGCTAACAACCCTGTAGCGCCACCAGCTGGTCTGGAGTGTGAACCACCGCGTCCTCCGGTTTAGATCATCTCCCCTCCCCCATACAAAATCAGGACGTCCAAATTAAATGTGCAACTATTAATATTATAAAATAATAATACAAACTAAATATCTTTATGTAAACAATTGGGCTACATCTATTCATGATGTATCAAGAATATTACTAAAGTGTTTACTTGGTTTTAAAAAAATAAATAAAATAAATCTGAGACCAATTTCCATGTTTTGATTGGATCAGCTGCTGCTGCCTCCTTCTCTGTCTGCAGCTCATCTTTTATGCCTTCTATAAAACTATTAAATCCAATCAAAGTGTGCAACAACACTACAGAAAACAAGTCACACATAGTTCTCATACGGGGAAAACTGTCTGCAGGAGGAACGGGAGTTAAAGAAATTATTCAGAGCTATAAAATAATTTTAGAAAAATTAACAGAAAGGAAAGGAATAAATCAAAGTTTATAGCCAACATTGCTATTTTATATATAATATTTTTTGACTGTACCTGCTCTGTAATTTAAATTATTTCGTTACTTTTGTCTTAGGAATGTTCCATGAATTTCCTTATTCCAGATGCTTAAAGTGTAACTGAACCCCATGAAAAAGCATAACCCCGCCCCCAGATAACATTTGAAAAATTCTACAAAGTGGGCGGTGCCAGGAGGCACGAAGGGGCGTGTCCAAGTGTGACTGAAAAGCGGAGGGGGGAACGTGGGGGTGTGTTCAGGAGGACAGTGACAGCTCGCTTAATGTGACACTGAAACATGGACAGTGACCAAAGCGACGTTGGCAGTTCTGCGACTGATCTGATCGACGTTCATCTGTTTTGAACGTTAGCCTAAGTTAGCATCACCACTCAGAGACCGGACTCCTCCTGTCTCCCTCTGCCTCAGCAGCACCGGGGTCGGGCGGCGCTGGCTCGGCGCCCTGAACCAGCCGATCTCCTCCACCGTCCCTGGAGATGGAGGAGTAGAGCGAGGCTTTATGGAGCCCAGCGGCCGCGAGCCGTATCAATTAGAGCCGCTGGCTCAGGGTGCTGAGTCAGCGCTGGCGCTGTGGCAGAGGGAGACAGGATGGGTCCAGTCTCTGAGTGGTGATGCTAACATAGGGTAACGTTCAAAACAGTATGTTAGCTATGCTGACTAAGCGCTAATGTGATGATAATGGTAACCTGAAAAACGCAATCCAACTCCAAACTCGCCAAAGGCGGTATTAGTGATGTGTCGGTCGCGAACGAACCGGCTCTAAGAGCTAACTCTTTGAAGTGAACGATGGAAGCCGGCTCGTCACTGGGAGTCGTTTTTTAAATTTTTCATCCCCCCCCGCTTGTTTTGGTACATTTGGTTCACATCGTTTTGCATTACTTTTGGCAATAAATACACTTTAAGCAACAGAAAATCTGAGGAGTCACTTGGGAGCCAAAAGAGCGGCTATTTATGGTGAGCCAAGCCAAAAGAAATGGCTCTCCAAAAAGAGCTGGAATTCCCATCACTAGCCGGTATGTCTGATAGTTTTATACCGGAACCCACGGGGCGTGTCTGTGAGACCATGGCTGCTGTGACGTAAAGATGTACCGCTCTCCACCAATCACAAAATTCACACACAGTAGCCACAGTTCAACCCTAAGAGGGCAGCACTAAGACGTTTATAGACCAAAAAGTGTAGAATTAAACAACTTTACACCAAAATGTAAAAACCAGAAACTGAAAGATTGCATTGGTAAAGACCCATTTATGGTAACTGGCCTGCATTTGTATAGCGCTTTTTCAGTCAGAGGACCACAAAGCGCTTTACACTACAGTCACACGCTGATGGTGGCAAGCTACTACATTGTAGCCACAGTTGCCCCGGGGCAAACTGACAGAGGCGAGGCTGCCGGACACAGGCGCCACCGGGCCCTCTGACCACCACCAGCAGGCAACAGGGTTAAGTGTCTTGCCCAAGGACACAACGACCGAGACTAACAGCAACCCACCGATTACGGGACGAATTCCTACCACCTGAGCCACAGTCGTCCCTGTTCATACAGTTTGGAAGTAAAAAAAAGTTGTTTTGGGGTTTGGTTACTCTTTAAGGATAACTAGTTTGCTACCAGCAGGACAGCTAAAGAAAATGATGCACAAGCCAACATTTGATTTTGTGAATCACTTCATTTTACAAATATAGTTTCTTACATTTGGTTTCTCTCTTGCAAAACCTGAAGAGTTGAAACTGTTTTTTTTTCCTTTTTAGAATTTTTCTATGATCCATTGATTCTTAGAAATATTGTTAATTGTTCTGATCATCACAGAAAATGGTCTAACAACTGTTTTAAAGTCATATTGTGAATTATTCTCTGCTCCGTAGTTCGGCTCACATTCTCAGCTTCATCTCCCAACAGCATAGCAGTGAAAGCGTCGAATAAAGTCCAGACTTTTGGAAAAGTTGCGGTTAAACGCAGCAAATAAGACACAATCTGCGAGGATCGGCCCCACATTTATACCCGCTGCTGTCGATGGGGAAGTCCACAATTTGGTTTTTCGTTGTATATATATAAATTTCAAATTGTGTATAAATATAGGGTACACATTTTGAAAACACTTTGAAATAAACCGGGAGAAGCAAAACATTGTTTCGCACCGAAAAACATAATTTTGTCATTACTATAATAATTAGTGCGTTATTAAACTAGAATAAAACCGAGTAACTCACAGTGCTGATCTGAGGTCCAACAGAGAGGCTTGACTTGAGACCAGAACAATGAAGTCACTGGTCTGGGAACAGATTCTAGGTGCAGACTCGTCCTTTTAATCACACAAACGGGGTGATCGCGCCGTGGAGGAGGAGAAAAGCCAGAAGCCGAACGTTCTACGTCATGAAGCCCCGCCTCCTCCCACTTGTCCTCTCCGAGGCCTTCATGTAGGCAACATCCAAACCCAAAACGAGGCGCGTATTTCGAGCCAGTTCCGCCATCCTCTTCCAGAGAAACAAACATCGTCGGTGTCACCAACGCTTAATGCGTCTCTCCAGATGAAATGAACTTTAGGGCTTCAGTAATTCCAACAAAAACCCTGATAACGGACGAAGACACGAATCTCCCCCTGATGTGAAAGATGGCGGGCGGATGAATACTTTGGGGAACGTTCCTGTCGGTAGAGGCAGCGTCAGTTTCGCTTTTCACTCCTCCTCCTCGTTAGAATGTGCGCACGGCTCTTCCCCTCTGTGAATTAATGTTTTCTAAAAAAGACCCACGTTACATTCTCCACAACTACTAAACTACACATTCTTCTCCTGCATTTCCTGGTCGGGAGTTTCTAGCACCTTGTTTCTGACTCCTGGCGGAAGTTTAAAATTTACTTTTTGGAAATATGTATTTTTTATGAGCAGTTTTACTATGGGCTTTTTACTTTTACTTGAGTAGTATAATTATGAAGTATTGTTACTACAGTAAACTTTCTGGCTACTCCACCCACTGCGAGTCACTTCACCAAATGAAGAGGAAACATGTTTTAATCAAAGATGCACCAGGAACAGATGTTAAAGTGAGACTTCTTGTTTATAGACCAGCTTTGTAGTCCTGATGTTATTCTCTATCTGATGAGACATTTGGAGATCAACTACAGTAAACACTACACCGGAAGTACCCTACCATCCTTGAACACGTTTGTGTTTATAACCTGCTGCAGATATTAGATTTATGAGTTTCATATTGCACTATATTGATTCAGAAACGAGTTTCTTCTACCTCAATTGATAATTTGTATAATTATTTTCATTCTAGTCCTTAATTATTAGACTAAGTGTTGTGATTAGTGACTCAGTAACGGAGTAATATTTGTTTATTAATTACTTTTTAAGTATTTACTTGAGTAAAACATTGATGTTGAAGTAGTATTACTACTCATACCTGAGTGCAAATTATGGCTACTCTACTCTTTATCCATAATAAGACAATTATAATAAATGATTGGATAAAAAAAGTAAACAAGTAAATCCTTAAAAGTGACAATAAAAAAACCCACAAAGAAAACGAGAAAGCAAACAAACAAATCAGACAAAAAAATGAGATCTACTTGATTTCTCAGTCAGGATATATTTACACACACATTTTAAAGCTGAGGTCCCTGAGGGCCGATGTTGAGGCTCTTAATGGAGGACTGGAGGACCGCAGCCTCATGTCTGCCATAGTAAGTTTACTTTTTCCTATTCTGCTCCTCACTGTTCTTTAAGTAGTAGTCAGGACTACTGATGCAGCAAGGCGGCCCACAGATCATCACACCACCACCGTGTTTTTCTCTTGCTGTGACGTCTCTTTTCTGACATGTAACTTTTATTCTAGATTTAACGTGAAACCTTCCAAAAACGTACTTCATTCTGGTTTTGATGACTAATAGAGATTTCTATTATTCTGCTGCTATACACATTTTTTTGCCAATTTCTATTTATATTAAAATAAATTCTAATTCAAAAGTACTTTATTGATTCCATAGGGAAATTAAGTGTTATATGTCAAACTATCCAAGTTCCCTCAAGGAGTTGTAATAGATCCTGATGGCTGTGGGCAGAAAGGATCTCCTGTAGTTACAGCGAAACTGAAGAAGCCTCCGACTGAAGACACTCTGTTGTATGACGGATGTAGGATGCTCTGGGTTGTCCATAATTTTTTTGATTTTATGAAGAATCCTTCTTTGCATCATCTCCAAAATCTTTATTTGCTCGAAATACATTTAATGAATTGAAATTATTTAATTTATCCACACAATACAAGAAAAGAAAAAACTTGCACCCAGAATTGGCAACACATGGTTTAATATACAGTAACAATAGTTTCAAAGTGGCTGCAAAGTGCTGGAGTAAACAGAAAAGTATAATAAAATAGAAAAATATAAATAGATAATGCTTAGTTTCAAGAAATCTTATAAAATATTTTTAAAAAATCTTTGTACACTTTAATCCAAGTCCCTGAATGATTAAAAAGATCTAAAGCTACTTTGTTTCAAGGTTGAATCTGATTCTGCATCTTTCCTGTTTCACTGGATCGTCCAGAACATGATGAAGATGATGATGATGATGGAGGAACAAAGATCCAGGTTATCAGGCTGGATGAACCAGGAAGTCCCAGAGAGACGCCTGACGGCGCCGTGGGGTCCACAGTCGCTCCTCCAGGGCCGCTGTCCTGCATGTTTTAGTTCTTTCTATAGTTCGAAGCACCAGAATGAAATGACGGCTCATTAGCAGAACTTCTGCAGAACTCAGACCTGCTGAGATAGTTGGAGCGTCTGGATCGGCTGCAGCAGCAGAGAACATCTAAAACTGGCAGGACTGGAGCTGGACCCCCCCATGGTTTATGGCCCAATAGAAACGTCTTCCTGCTAACACTTATTGCATCTACCCGTTATTTCCCTCCATTTCTACAGACACAACCTGACCAGAAGTCTTTGATATTAACTGGATCGTCACGTTCTCATCCTCAGAAATACTTCATCATGAAAGGGATTTGGATCCATTTCTGTCTCTTGTGACAAAACAATGTTGTTGAAGTAAAGCTGAGGTTCTAACGCTGCTACAGAGAAAATCTAACTGGACCTCAGAAAGACTCTTCATCCCTTCTTCCAACAACTAACTCGTATAACTTCACAGAAATATGGAAGAACTATGAAGTGAAACATTTCCCTTCATATGGCTTCAGATTGGATCAAATATGCAGACTAGGGGTGGAACGGTACGCCAACAAACCCGGTTCGGTTCCTACTTTGGTTCATGTTCAGTAAAGTCAGGGAACAACATGAAGACAAAATGTTTGTGTAATGACATTTAAAATGAAACTGTACTTGCAGTAATTTTCCAACAAATTGTTTTCAGATGTATATAAAAAATATAAAATAGTTTAAATATTTTCTTTTTAGGAAACTACATCATCAATACTTTGGGATAATCTGGGATATGAAATGAATATTTCAGACTGTCCTACTGTCTGAGTCAGCAGTGGAAACAAGTTAATCTGCTACCAGAGTTTCTCTTGGTATTAGATAATAATTCAAATAATTAGATTAATGTGGGACACTGTGGTGGAGGCGGAGCTCCTTCTGTTCAGCTTCCAGCTGCAACACAACAACAAACGTCACTGACTAATTCCTGGAAGAATCATTATTACAGTCAGAGGTCCAGCCTGCGTAGACTGTATTGCTACGTTTAGAGAACGGCACCAACGAGGGCAGCTAAGCGGGGTCCTTTGACTCAGAAACATCTGTGGTTGCCAACAGCAACCGACGCCAATGGAAGTTTGTGACCAGTTATCATGAAGACGTGTTGTTCTGTAACACCAGGAAGCTGAACGGTTCCTAAACTGGAGTCTTTAACAACAGAAGCCGACGTTCACACTCCTGCTCTCAATTAAAAGAGTCGCTGCTCAGAACTAGGGGTGCACCGATCCGATATTAGGATCAGATATCGGCCGCGATACGGACAAGAATAGCTGGATCGGGGATCGGAAAAATGAACAGATCCACTGGCTGATCCAGGTTTGTGTTTGTTTTTTCGTGGCAGCAGAACGTATTTCATGCGTCAGCTTCACGTGTGTCGCATGCTAGAAGCAACATGGAGCGAGCCAGAGGGTCGGCTGTGTGGAGATATTTCATGCCTGCCACGCCAACTAGTTCATTGGCTGTTTGCAATGTCTGCAAAGTAAATGTTTGGCGGGGAGGTGGTATTACTTCAAAGTACAACACTAACACTTTAATCATGCACATCCAGAAACGCTATGCTAAGGAGCTGAATTCCTGCACCTCAGCAAAACAAAAGGAGCGGGGTCAAAAAAAAAAAAAAAAAAGTCTTAGTTATGTTTAGTTAGTTAAGTCTGGTACCTTTAGTCTCTTCAAGTAAGGTATAAGGGGGAGGGTATACAGTTTATTATTAACTCAACAATAGTATCGGATCAGTATCGGGTATCGACAGATACACAAAGCCCAGGTATCGGTATCGGGACTGAAAAAGTGGGATCGGTGCACCCCTACTCAGAACTGCTAGCAGGAGGCTGGATTCGTTTACAGTCACATTGTTGCTGGATAAAGTGCTACGGAGTTAAACTCTGTACGCCTCTGTTCCGTACCAAAAACCCCAAATAAGGATCCCTGTACCGTTACACCCCTAATGCATACAGTGTGCAAAGTCCTTAGTGAGGTTATAAACATGATGGAACGACATAAGGAGCTAAAAGCAGCAGATAGTTTACAAGTTAAGGCAGGAAGAGGAAATGTTTCCAGAAATCCAGCAGCAACCCGTCTGGTGTTTTAGATCTGTAAACACAACAGAGACTTTCAGGTCATTATTGACTGAATAATCAAATTAAAGTCTAATAATGAAATAAAATTATCTATTTAGCTCTAGAAATAAACAGGATTATAATAATAAAAAACTTACAGAAACTGGCTGTTTAACCAACATGTCCATTTCCAGGCATGTTGATTCGTACAGAATGACTTGGTGGATCATATGAAACGTTGTTGGGTTCTTCACCCGCAGTCTGAAAAACCAAAGATCCAGAGAAGCAGAGATTCATGTACAACTGATACTTCACCCAATGGCTGATGTTCAACAGGAGAGACCCGTTCTGTTTGCTTTAAATTTCCTTTAAAACCTCACCGAGACCAACTGAAACACTCACCGGCCGTGATTTATAACATTTGAATGCTGACCAGACGAGGATGGTGATGATGAGAGCGCCAATGCAGGCCAAAGAAGAGTAGATTCCAAACCTTCCTCCTGGGCGACAGGGGAGACAGTTTTACTCTAACAGCAGAAATGTACATTTTTCTTTAATTAAAGTAGGAAAATAAAATGTGTTGAAGTCTTATTGTTTAAAGCAAGGAAAGAAAAAGAAACGTACTCCTATTGATTGGTTTGTAGATGCCTGGTTTGGAAACGCCTGTAACAGAACAGAAAGATCCTTCATGTTGTCGAGAGATATTAATAATTTGATCCAGAAACCAGCTGGATTATTTTAATTCAACCTTCAGCAGCTCTTTGTGAATCTGATCTAAAAACATCTCAGAGGCCTTTTCCATTGACCTGGTTCCAGAGTTGTTTCGATGCTAGAGTCTGACTTAGAACCAGTTCTTTGTTTTCCCACTGCACAAGCGGAACGAGTGCTTATAGCCAAGCACCAACTCGAAGCTGGGCTAAACTGGTGCCTTCTTAGGACCGGTTTCTACCCCTCCCACAATGTTGACGCAACCCAGGTCTGCTGGGCGGGACTACTTTAGGTGAAACAAACAACCGCCATTTTGTTTTTCACACACCTTCGCAAATCCAGCAAAGCATTCGAAACGGCAGGATGGCATTCTCCATCGTTATCCTTCTCTGTTCGTGCGCTTCCTGTTTTGGTCTCCCCCATGGGGGTGTATACCGCTGCGTGCTACGATTTAGAGGACGTTAAGACGCAGCACTGACTAGGCTCCGTGTCTGTGGAAACGCAAACTGGTTATTAGAACGAACCATCTTAACTCTGGCTCTAGCACCAACTCCGGTTCAATGGAAAAACATCTCAGAGCTTCATCTGAAACACCTAAACAAGGTAAAGATGCTAAAATCCACAAATTAAACGTCACAATGTTTGTGTTGTAATCAGCGTTTGTTTATTTCTACCAAATATAGTAGAAGATTTTAATTTATTTTCCACTTTAACCAAAGTAAAGCATCTGAAGTTGTGCTGTTGGCTCATTTGATCTGTGAAGCGACCGATACTCACTGATGGGTTCGGGTCGAGGACAGTCTGGAACAGAAACACCAGGATTAGTTCAAACAGCTGCTATGGATCCTCCCACTGTTTAAATAGAATAATGTGGTTGTTTATCTTCTTACCGGTCTTGTTGAAGTTGATTTGGCCCCTCGGACCCTCAAATACTAGTTCCACACCGCTTGTCAGGTTACATAAAACCACGAGGACGGTCTCTGGTCTGACGGAGTCGTCGAGGCAAACGGAGCATTTAGAGGAAGAGGAGTGGATGGAGGAGAAGTTGCAGGGAACCAGCGGTGAGTTATTTCCGTACCAGAAATCTCCATCATCTTGGCCGGCGTCGTACACCGTCATGATGCTTTTAGCCTCAGAGGAAGAGGAGCTGAAGCAGCTGTATTCTGCCTGGAGAACGAGACACAACGGGCTTCATGTCGATGTGGAGCAGAAAGTTAAAGACACACAAGCAAAACAACGGCTCAATCAGTGGCCTTTTTTTATTTATGTGTGACAACTAGATTAAAAACACACGACTTAAAATAGCATAAAAACAAAATCAATAAAACAATTTCTACTTTTGTTGACAAAGTTAAGAAATGTAGTCAGCTAAAATTAAAATGACAGTCAAAATTATGTCTGACACTAATTTCCGATCAATATTACCGCTGTTGCTGAAATGTTATTAAAACCCGCAGAACGAGATTCAGGGTTTTTACTTTTTCAGACTCAAACAAGCAAATATCAAAGTCTAGTTTTTATTACAAGATGAATGTTCTACTTCTGTTTCTACGTCAATCAGGTTTTAGATAAAGAGCTGAGAACGGATGGATAGATGAACGATGATAGACGGACTGATCAAAGAACGATGGATGGGCCAACAGGCGGATTCAACTAGCTATATTTAGCTTTACAACATCAATCATTTAGACAAAACATGTTTATGTCGTTGATAGTTACATCTACAGACTCATTATTTCAGCCGGTCTGATGCCAAATCTAACCCAGATGTTCTTCATCTTTTAGTCAGACTGGCTGTTAAGTGTTACTTACTTTCACCAGGATGCAGGTCGCAGCAAGAATCAGGAACCAAAAAATGAGACTCCACATGTTTTATGCGCCTGGAAAAAAAAGTAAAAAAAAATCGGTTATTTTCTTCTCATCAGAAAAATTCGGTTTTTACATTTATAAACACGAGAACATTTCCCTATAAACCAAAGGGGGACCCAGTAGAAATAGTTTGGGAACCACTGGGCCCTGCAGCAGGAATTGACAATTCCGAACATCTGAGCTTTTCCAACATTACCCAGAATGCAATGTGCCTTGTCGGTGAAAACAACCGGCATTTATAATGGCAATTTGCATACGAACCTCTGCAAATCCTGCCTAAAAGTTGTTGTGCAGTTGGTTGTTCGAACCATAATTTGCTGGAGCGGAAAGTATCTATCTTTACTTTCCCCATAGCTCTGGGCTAGCTAGCTCTGGGCTAGCTAGCTCTGGTACGGATCTCTAGCAGACCTGCTAGATGCACCGCAGCATCGGGGATTTGTCTTTGTATTAATGTCTCTATGATTACAAACACGCAGCATTTACGGACATTCCAAGCCGGTAGCGTCTCCAGATTGTCCGTGTAGTGTACCACTGATCTAGCATTAGTGAGGTTCAGCAGCGGGTTTTATGAACGCCCGTCCCCTTAGCCTAGCTAAAGGCTCAACCCTGCGGCTGAGCCTGTCAGCGCCGTCTTTGTCGCCTGCTACACCCGACAACAATCCACGGAGATTCCCGCTGGCCGTCCGATCTCAGCCGGAATGTTCCAGGTGCTCAGAAAGTCGCTAGATATGGTCACGTTTAGTGGGGAAACTGATGTTATATTGTCGAGAAATGCAGGAGAAAGATCGAACTAAACATAAGACCTAACGGAGTAGCTACGAGCCCCTAGCATTAGCACCTTTTCCCCGACAGAAGTTAATACAAATCAAACACAGGAGTGCTGGTTCAGGGTTCGTTTGGATCTAGTTTCAAGGGTCATCTATCGTCCCATGCTGAATTAAAATTCTTTTTAATCAACATTTATGTCAAACGGGCGAAATCGAGCGAATAGCTAAGCTAGTAGCTAAGCTAGTAGCTTAGCATTTAAAGGGCCGCCGCTTCTCAAAACAGTTTCTATCAGGGCCACTAAGCGAATTAAACCATATAAACACTTTGAATGTATTAATCGTTGCCACAAAAATAACAGACCCCCCCCCCAGCTGATAGTTTGTAGAAACATAAAAAAAAAAAAAAAAACAACCGGCGACTAGAATGTAATCTTAACTCAAGATATTTGGTTGCAAACAGTCATGTCAACCAACCTGATAGCTTTGTGATGGGTCGAGCAACACTGATTCGTCGGCGCATATAAACCGTTCAATGAGGGAAGAAACACCCGCGTATCGCTAATGTGCTCATAATGGTAACCTGAAAAACGCAACCGATCAAACTCGCAACTGTCAGAGGAACGCGTTTTAATATCTTTAAATTAAAATTAGACATGTGAACAAGCAACGCACCATTTTCTTCTCTTTCCCCATTGCCTCTGACCAAGTGGCTGTACTGCTGCACTTTAAAAATCCCAAACTGAGCTTGAATGCAGCAGTCTCAAATTTATGTATTAGTTCATTGCTCTGAACAGCCTTTAAATGTACTAATATTTGCAACAAAACTAGAACATAACCGGACCCCCGGTTATGTCCTAACTGTTATTTTTGACCAACCTTAATGTTGCTGACTGACCAGACGGCGAGGGCTCCAGAACTCAACGTGAAGCTCACAGACAACTCATGTCCGTCCAGTTATCACGGCTCACCACTAGGGGGCTCCCGTCTTCCTGGTTTAAATTCCACAAGCTAACACTAGGGGGCTCCCGTCTTCCTGGTTTAAATTCCACAAGCTAACACTAGGGGGCTCCCGTCTTCTTGGTTTAAATTCCACAAGCTAACACTAGGGGGCGTTAGCTATACCACTTTTACATACATCCTTTTAGCTCGTTTGTGTTCGGGGGCGAAACGAAACTGCGACAGCCGTTAAACACACAAGCAGCAGCCACGCCATTATAACGAGATACTTTCTTGTTCTAACTAAAATATGTTATAGATAAATAACAAAATGTATATCTGGTTAAAACTAAAATATGTTCTCGTTTGAAAAAGAGTAAAACAGTAAAACTGCGACACCCTCTCGGGATGTTGACGTGTCAGAAACAAGGAGCTTCTTTATACCCGTTTTAATCCGTCAGAGAAGTTTTGTTGTTTTTAAAGAGTTAAAACAAAAATAGATATCTGAAAAAGCTACTCACCATTTGTTCTCCTTCCCTCAGGCCTCTGACTAGGAGGCCGTTCATTAAATGCGTAGAAACTGGTTTATTTCACTCCTGTTAGGCCTAAAAAAAATAAAAAATGTCTCCAGCATGAATATAAGACTCGTCGTCCGGTACATTCCACATCGGTATGAAGAAGACAACGACTTAAAACCAGTTTCTGTTTGTATCTCCATGATCTCCACCGGAAGGCCGTCGATGTAAATCCAGGCAGCATCGAAACACAGCAGGAACACGATGAAAACATTTCTAGATTAGAAAAATATAAACCTCTTCAGTGGGACGTATATTATTACCCTCTTTCAGGACTAAAATAAGGCTGATCGCCAAAAATGCGCCCTCTTAAGAAATGAGTAATCCATCCAACAGGGTGGGGGTGTTAGACTCCTCCCTTTGTTCCCTTTGTGCCTCTCTCTCTCTCTCTCTCTTCTGCATTTCAATAATGACTTTATTTACAGGGATCCTGTTTTTCTACCTGCATAAACAGATGAAAACAAATCTGCTGCTCGTGAATCGTTTGGGTTTACAGAGAAGGTACGAGTGGGCAATAGCCTACAGAACAGTTAAAAAGAGAGTAAAAGAAAAGAAGGTTACAAATACTTTATCTCAGGACTTTATATTTCTAAACTAGGTTGGTTTCGCTGATAGTTAAAGGAGAACTTAACCATTTGTCTAAATGCAATAATAATTCTTTGTATCTTCAGTCAGCCTTGAAAGAGGAACAAACAAGCGAGTCTGTGGTTCAGCTGTTGGCTCATAGGCTCAGTAAATGTTGCATGAAGGTGGAGCCAAGCCAACGTTGCACAACGACTGTAAATGGAGATTAGGCTATCAGTAAACTCATCTCTGTCTGCAGAAAACATAATGTGGGCGGAGAATATGGAACACCAAACTACTCAAAATTAAATAAATTAAAAAAACATTGTGAAATAGATATCTGGATAACAATTAATAACAAATATATAACGTGACAATGAAATTGTTAAAAACTGAATATATATAAAATAAAAAAAAACACCAATATGAAATAAAAAATGACGTTTTGCAATAAAAACTGATTAAATTAAATAAAAATGGCTAAAAAATAATTCCCATTATTAGCAAATATTTTACATTAAAATAATGTATTATATTAATAAACAGATTTTTAAAGGAAAATGAAAAATATTTCATACTATTGAGCTTAGAACTTTATATATATTCACTTTTTTTTTACAATTTCATTGGCACATTATATATTTGTTTTTATTGTTCATGTAGATATCTATTTCACAATGTTTTTATTTATTTGTTTAACTTTTAGTAGTTTGGTGTTCCATAGGAGAAACCTTTGCTCTGTGCTCTGGAAACATTACCGCCTGTGACCACATTTACTCATTCCGTCAGCGCTTTACTTCCTGATGCCGACAGGAAAATAAATATGCAAACACAATGTTTAAAAAACCATATCTGTAGCGAACAGAGGTATAAACAGGTTTTAGCATTTAAAGCTTCAGAAATGAACATGCATAATACATTCAGTATTATCTGTGTCCCACTGGTTTTATGATTCAGCAGGAAGGACTGTCACTGCCTGGTTTGATCTCTTGGGGTCAAAGTGTGGCTGCAGTTCTTGGTAAGAAGATGGGACTTGTTCAATTCTCTGAATAAATGTTTGTCTTAAAGTTTAGTTTGTAAGAATAATTCACAGAAACTAATTTAATGAAGCTTAGGAAAGGGAACGTGGCTCTTTAGAGCACAAAGGCTGCAGAGATCCGGTCTAAAGCAGGAAGCTTGTTCCACTGGAGCTTCTAAGAAGGAGCCGGCCCAAGTCATGAGCGAACTAAGTGGTTGCTGAGGGACCCCAAGCCCATCAGCGGCCTCCCATAAATGTTGAATTTGAACAGAGACTGCAGATGTAAAACTTTATTGAAAATGGGATGATTATTAAATATGATTTAGTTTTGTTTCAGCGTGGATTAATTAAAAGATTTCCTACTGTTCACATTTTTTATGTAAGATTTAAAGAACCAGGCAAGTTTCTTTGTATTTAATAAAAAAATAAATAAAAAAAAAGATTTCTATTGTATTTTTTCAATGAAAATTAAATATATTTTAAAGAAATATACATTTATTTAAATTTTAATATAGAAAAAAATATATGTTATTAATTTGGGAATTTGTATTAAATTAAAAAAAAGTTTTTAAAAATGACCTTTTTATCTTCATTGGTAGATTTTGTTGTGTAACCACAGTTAGCATCGTTTGAGCTTCAGATTGTCTCAGCAGATATTAACCAATGATCTCTGATTGATTTTAGGCTCAGCTAAATAAACTCGGCCTCCTCTCCCAGATTAGACTCCATCTGGTTTGAAACGCTGATATTGGGGGTAGACGTCTTCACAGAAACTCTAAATCTGCTTAAGGCCCCATTAGATTTTGGGCCAGCTCTGCTTCTCACATTATAATTTATTTATTTCCCACATAAATAATTGGGTGTATAGAACAGGACTGATGTATATTAAATGTGTTTTGTAGCATGTTAAAGGCATGAATGCAACCAATGATTATTTCTGTATCTAACTTACCGTTTTTAAGCAAAGTTTTAGAAAAGCTTGTTTTAATTGAACTTAATGATTTTATTAACGCTCATAATGTCCTAGAGAAATTTCAGTCTGGTTTTAGGGTGAACCACAGCACAGAGACGGCCCTTCTGAAGATTTTAAATGATTTTAGATTAAACTATGATGCACAGAGGGTGACAGTGTTGGTTCTACTGGATCTAAGCGCTGCCTATGATACAGTAGACCACACTATTCTTTTAACTCGTTTAAAACAGATCGGCCTCTCTGGTGCTGTTCACAGATGGTTTACATCCTATCTCACAGACAGGACTTTTATGGTAAGTTTAGATACCTGCTCCTCTAGGGTCCATAGGATTACATGTGGTGTGCCCCAGGGTTCAATTTTAGGCCCAGTGCTTTTTAACCTTTATATGCTCCCTCTTGGCAGCGTCATCAGGAGAAATGGAGTTAACATTCACAGTTATGGTGATGATACACAGCTGTACATCTCCATGTCTCCCGATGACACACGGCCAATGGATGCACTTTTTAACTGCATTTTAGACATTAAATCCTGGATGGCAGAAAACTTTCTCCAGCTCAACCAGGACAAAACTGAAGTTTTAGTCATCGGTCCTGAGGCTCAGAGAGAGAAACTTTTACCAAAACTACAATCACTGTCTTTTAATCCCTCTTTACAAGTGAAGAACCTGGGCATGATTTTTGACTCTGAGCTGACTTTTATCCCTCACATTAAAAATATTACTAAAATAGGTTTTTATCATCTAAAGAACATCGCCAGAGTCCGCCCCATTCTCTCTCGGGCCAACACGGAGACACTGATGCATGCTTTTATCTCCAGTAGAATTGATTACTGTAATGCCCTGCTTTCTGGTCTTCCCAAAAAGAGTATATCAGGTTTACAACTACTACAAAATTCAGCTGCATGTGTCCTGACGAAGACCAGGAGGCGGGAGCACATTACACCGGTCTTAAAATCATTGCATTGGCTCCCCGTATGTTTTAGGATCGACTTTAAGGTTCTTTTAATGGTTTTTAAGTGTCTTAATGGTCTTGGGCCTTTTTATCTCTCAGAACTGCTTTTACCATATAAACCTTTGCGGTCTCTGCGCTCCTCTGGCAGCCGTCTCCTTGTCACCCCAAAAGTCAGGACACACAAGCATGGCGAGGCGTCTTTCCAGTTTTATGGCCCTCACCTCTGGAACAGGCTGCCAGAGAACCTCAGGGCTGCAGAGAACGTTCATGTTTTTAAGACCAGGCACAAGACTCACCTTTTTAGCCTAGCTTTATTTGATTAATTATGTATTAATATCTGCTTAATTTGCTCTGTATGTTTTTCTTCATAAATTTTATCAGTGCTTTTACTACTTTGTCTTTATCATATTTATTCTCTGTTTATTTTATACCTTTATCTTCCTGCCAGTGTTTCCTCTGTGGGAGCCCTCTGCCTCAGCTGTAGCTGCCTGGGTGCTCTCCAGGTGGAGCTTGGGTGGAGGTGGGGGTCTCAGCCTTCCCTCCACTGTGTCGGTGCCTCGGCTGCTGCTGTCGATCTGCTGCTGCCGGTGCAGATGGCTCCTTTGATGGCGTTTCCTTACATGGTTCATCTGCACTCGGCCCAATGTCCCTTTTTACTGTTGCTTTTAAGTGTGTGCTTGCATAAGGGATGGGTTGGGGGGAGGGGGGTATAACTATGATCATGCTTTTAAATCTGTGGGCGAGGGATGGGAATGTGGTTTATGTAGGCTCCTTCTAATTCTGTAAAGCACTTTGAACGGCAATTTATCTATGAAAAGCGCTTTATAAATAAAGCTTGATTTGATTTGTCGTCCAATGCAAACTGCTTTAAGCTTTTAATCAGTTTAACTTTTAAGACCTATATGTTTTTCGTTCTCCACTAAACTGATTTAAAAAATAGATGGTCGCTCACAAGTTATATGTAGTACAACAAACTTGATGTGATTTATAATCTTTTTATTGAGAAAATTTTACTTTTGTACTTTTATATGTAGAAACATCCTTTACACGTTATATTTTAAATATGTGATTAATTATTATATTTAATGGGTCTGATTTGTTGGTGTCCTACGGTGCTGTGCATGTACACTACAACTGTGCTCCGATAGATGCAGACAGAACCCTAGAGTTACTGAAATAAGTTCACTTTAATAATATTCTGACGTATGGATTATGGCTGTAATGTGGGACTATGTTTTGAACCTCTCAGGCACCTTTAAAGGCGGAACAACACCAGTTTGTGGTGGTGGTGTGTCCTTCCTGTGGTCGTCAGCAGAAACAGCAATAAGGAGAATTAGAAATCCCTCTGCTGGATGGTTTAAGAACTTCCACTCAGTTATCTAATATACTTATGCCTAAAATGCTGCTTTAATTATAAGGAAAGTTTGAGAATTTAAAACCAGAAATATACAAGCTACCTTAAAGTTTATTCCTTCTTTATTCCAGTTGGATTTTAGCATAAGTGCATCTCGATAGAGGATTATATCCTTTTAAAGTTGATTAGTTTGGTTTTTTTTTTTTATAAATGAAACACATCAAATCATAAGACAGAAATTTAGTATTTATTATAATAAACTGTGCTTTATTACTCCTAATTTTGATATTTATGGGATACAGTAAATGTAAAACTCAAATTTTCGGTTTCTCAGAAAGCCAAAACAATAAAAAGTCACATTTTATATAGAATTGTTGTCCTGCTGAAGACTATATCCATGAATGAAACGTTATCTGTATTCAGTGCTCGGTCTGGGCTCCAGCTGAACAGAAACAAAAAAGAAGTGATTACTTTTAGACCTAAAGAGGAACGATCAAGAGTCAGCACACAGCTTCAGTTAATCCAACTAGAAACTGTAGAGGCCAAAGTTCACTTAATGAACAATTATTACAAGGGCCCAACATGACAAGCAGTCTGGTTGGTTTCTTGACCAGATTCCGTCAAGAGCGGGTTGCATTCACGGCAGATGTGGAATCGATGTTCCATCAGGTCAAAGTCCCACCAGAAGATGCTCACCTGCTCAGATTTTTGTGGTGGCCAGACGGCGACATCTCAAAGGAGCTACAAGAGTACAGAATGGAGGTACACTTGTTTGGAGCCACCTCTTCACCAAGCTGCGCGAGTTACGCATTAAGAAGGTGTGCTGAGGACAACAAAAACAAGTTTGATGCAGCAGTAGTGGATACAGTCTTAAATAATTTCTATGTAGACGATTGTTTGAGATCGGTTGCCACTGAACAAGAAGCGGTCAAACGACTCCAAGACTTGAAGGCCATCTGTCAAACAGGAGGTTTTAGACTGACAAAATGGATGACCAACAACCGTAATGTGTTGTTAAACATTCCACTTGAGGACCGGGCAACAGACGTTAAAGATCTCGATCTCGACCAGAATTCACTCACCTTTTAGAGAGCTTTGGGAGTACAGTGGTGCATCCGGTCAGATCAGTTCAAGTTTCGTGTGAGCATAGATCAGAAGCCTCTAACCAGGAGAGGAATCCTGTCTACGATGAGTTCAGTCTACGATCCGTTGGGAATGTTGTCGCCAGTCATACTACCTGCTAGAAATATCCTGCAACAATTGTGTAGACTAAGAACAGGCTGGGATGAAACTGTGCCAGAACATCTTGCACAGCAGTGGACGAAGTGGATAGAAGACCTTCAACAGCTCAATGACTTTGGGGTGGATCGGTGCTTCAAGCCCCTTGAGTTTGGAAAAACAGTGCAAGCTCAACTACATCACTTTTGTGATGCGTGTGAAACAGGCTACGGTATTGTTAGTTACCTAGTCCAGAAGAACAGCAGTAATCAAATACATTGTTCATTCATCTTGGGAAAAGCAAGGGTTGCCCCTCTCAAAACAACAACTATCCCACGGTTGGAGCTTACGGCGGCTGACTTAGCTGTGAAAGTGGATGTCATGCTGAAGAAAGAACTACGGTTGTCACTGTCACATTCCAGGTTTTGGACTGATAGTACTGCAGTACTCAAGTACATAGCAAATGAGAGCATCAGATTTAAAACATTTGTGGCGAACAGGATTACTGTTTTCTTGCAAGCATCGAAAGTGCAGATATGTAGCTATATCAGCACCCAGTTGAATCCTGCTGATTGTGCCTCCAGAGGACAAAGGGTGATCGTCTTCATGAAGAACAAAGTCTGGATTTCAGGACCTTACTTCCCCAGTAAGCCAGAAGAGAAATGGTCAGACAAGCATGATCACCTTGAAGAGCTTACAGCTGAAAATCCTGAAGTCAAGAAAGGCATACTCGTTAATGCACAGCAGAAAAAAACGCACTGATGCAATGCAGCAACTAATCCAATACTACTCTTCGTGGATACGTCTCAAAAAGGCTGAGGCGTGGCTCACACGACTCAAGGGAATCTTGGTGACCCTCTCAAGGAAAAAGAAGGAGATGAATGAGTTGCATAGTGATCAACAACGGGTGGACAGAGAGATGTTGAGCTCCAAAAAAAGTTTTTAACAGACTTACTTGACTGTGGACGAGCTCCGACAAGCTGAAATGGATATTATCAGCTATTGTCAGCAAAATGGGTTCCATGAAGAGACATCTGCTCTTCTGAGAAAGGACGCCATCAAGAGGAGTAGCCGAATTTTCAGATTGAACCCACAACTTGAAGAGGGAATCCTTTGTGTTGGAGGGAGACTCAATCGGGCATCTATGCAAACTGAAACCAAGCACCCGATGATCCTCCCAAACAACCATCGTGTGGCTGATTTAATTCTCCAGGATGCTCACGAGCGGCTGGGACACAGTGGACGTAATCATGTCTTGTCTCATGTGCGTCAAAGGTACTGGATTATTGATGCTACCTCATCAATCAGAAGAACCCTGTCTCGGTGTACTATTTGTCGAAGACAACATGGTGCATCGGGCACACAAATGATGGCAGACTTACCAAGAAACAGAGTCATACCAGACGAACCACCCTTCACCAGAACCGGAGTGGATCTATTTGGGCCATTCAATGTTAAGCAAGGAAGATCCTCTGTAAAAAGATATGGGGTGATATTTACCTGCCTTGCATGTCGTGCGGTCCACATAGAAATGGTTACATCACTGGAAACAGACTCCTTTATTCAGGCTCTGCGTTGCTTCATTGCAAGGAGAGGTCAGGTGAAAGAAATGAGATTGGATAATGGAACCAATTTTGTTGGAGCTGATCGCGAGCTCAGAAAGGCAATAGAGGAGTGGAATACTTCACAAATTGAGAACAACTTGCTCCAGATGGACATCAGATGGTTGTTCAATCCACCATCCGGATCCCACCATGGAGGGATATGGGAAAGAGTCATCCGTTCCATCAGGAAAATCATGAGTGCTACACTGAAAGAACAAAGGTTGCATGAGGAAAGTCTTCAGACGTTCTTCTGTGAATGTGAAGCGATTCTAAACAGTAGACCTATTACCATGCCTTCCAATGATATCAATGATCTGGAAGCTCTCACACCACAGCACTTACTCCTGCTCAAGACTAACCCCAACTTACCACCAGGTCTCTTCCATACGGATGATACTTATTCAAGTAAAAGATGGAGGCAAGTCCAATATATGAGTGATCTATTCTGGAAGCGCTGGACCAAAGAATATCTTCCTCAACTCCAGAAGAGACAGAAATGGATCCATCCATCAAGGAACTTCGTCCCAGGAAATGTGGTCTTGATAGTTGATGAAAGGGCCCCCAGGGGATCATGGCTAATGGGAAGAGTCATCAAGACCATGAAGGACGAAAATGGAATGGTTCGCAAAGTGCGTGTCAAGACAAGGACGAACGAACTAGAGAGGCCGATCACCAAACTCTGCCTACTTCAAGAAGCAGTGTAAGGAGGACTATTATTGAGTTTTATTCAAAAGAAGGACATTTGTAATTGTTGTAATTGTTTCTAGAAAGCAATTAGGGGCCAGGTATGTAGAGGCCAAAGTATAGTTCGTAGTAATGTGAATAAGAATTAATGTAAAGAAGATAAATAATTTCATTTATAAGTTCATATTATTGTTAAAATGTTAAAATCATTCTTATTAGGTCAAAAACATGCTAGAATTCATGTGTTTAGGTGATTTAGTACATATTGGTAAAGTTATGTACTGCCCCTTTAAGAACAAGTCAACTCTGGCTACTTCCTGTTGATTTTTTTCTGGTGTCAGAGCTTGAGAGCTGTACTGGTTTTCTTACGTGCGAACTGCTAAGTTTTATTACGAATCCTTTTCTATTGTTTGTTTCTTTATGCAACTTAACAAGTGTATTAGGCAGCTCCCTTTCCATTTTTGTAACCCAGAAATCAAGAAATAAAACCGGAGATTTTTTCATACTTTATTTCTACGTTTCCGAAGTGGATTTGTCGGACTGTGTTGCTGAGATAATCGACACTGCCAATGGAATTTGTTGCTTGGAGTAAAAGTAAACAGTTATAGTGTAAGCCATTGCATATCTCAAGTTCTCCAACCTCTACAAGAAACTACTGATCAGGCCTGAAATCTAGGTGTAGTAATGGACTCAGACCTGAACCTCCAGGGTCACATAAAGGTCAATAACAAGGTCAGCCTTCTATCACTTAAAGAACATTTCTAGGATTAAAGGACTGATGTCGCAACACGACCAAGAAAAACTCATCCATGCGTTTATCCTTAGTCGGATTGATTACTGCAACAGGGTCTTCACAGGTCTGGCTAAAAAGTCAATCAGACAGCTGCATCTGATCCAGAACGCTGCTGCTCGTGTTCCTCACTAGAACCAGGAAAGTAGAGCACATCACCCCCGTTCTAAAGTCCTTACACTGGCTCCCTGTAGCTCAGAGAATAGACTTCTAAATACTCCTACTAGTTTATAAATCATTAAATGGCTTAGCACCGAAATATATTAAAGATCTGCTGTTACTATAGCAACCCCCCACCAGACCACTCAAGTCCTCTAATTCCAGTCTACTCAACATCCCTAGAATCAGAACCAAACATGGAGAAGCAGCTTTCAGTTTCTATGCTCCTCTAATCTGGAACAGACTTCCAGAAAACTGCAAAGCTGCTGAAACACTGAGTTCTTTTAAATCTAAACAAACTAAAAACGTTTCTGTTTAGAGCTGGATTTGAGTAATGCTTTGATGTATTATGTTTTGTATGTGTTTTATGCTTTACTGCTATTTTTATTTTACCACTTAATCATGTAAAGCACCTTGAATTACCTTGTTGTTGAAAGTGTGCTATACAAATAAAATAGCCTTGCCTTTTGTGTGAATTACTGCATCAATGGGGCGTGGCAGGGTTCTACTCTAAATTTGGAAATAAAAACCCCAGAGGGCCAGACTGATAGTAGCTGCTGGAACGTGCTGAGATCGTCTCCTCTGACAGAAGGATGCTCAGAAATGTGGTTTAAATGGAGTTTATTGAACTGTTAAAGAATCTTGCAGCTCAAACCATGGCATGGTTTAAAAAAACTCTAGTAAACATAGAAATAAGATTAAACTGGTCTGGTGACACCCACAAAAACTATTCAGCATGTTATAGGAGGTAAATAAAGACTATTTAACACAATATGTAGTCAAAGTAATACCGGAACTCGCCACAAGATGGAGCTCCAACACAGGAAATGATTAGACAAACTACAGCAGCTGCTGTATCTCCTGTTAATAGAACATCTTTCTACCTTAAATCAGACATTTAAATCGGCTCAGGAACACTACTTAGGTTCAAACTACACAGAACATAAGAGTAAAAACCCTCAAACCGAATAAAAATATGAAATACTCCAAAACGAGTTCGTAACTTTAAACTATATAAAGACATTAACAGAATAAGACGCAGTGGCGGTTCTAGACCAAATTCACCAGGGGGGCCAGGGTGGGGCTAGTGTTTTCTCAAGGGGGCATAGAACAAAAAACAATAAACAGGGCAATATTTCACCGTTTAATTTATTAAGTGTGTCACAGAACCATATACGGTTCCAAAGTTGCAGGTTGCAGACCCCTAATCTATCAGATGATAACAACGATCCTATCTCAATACGGCAACTTATTTTTTAATTCATTGAGAAATTAAAACTGTGAAGGTAAAAAATGAAATTGGTCCAAGGGACCGAATAGCTATGGTTTTTGTTCCAGTGCATTTCATGATAAGAAGCTGATTTAGTATTATCTCATCAGTACAGGGGGCCAAGACCAGTTCTAGACAGGGGCACTGGCCCCTGTCTAGAACCGCCCACGATAAGACGGTATAAACAAACATAAATGCAGTGGTAAACAACTTCAACAATCATTAGAAGCAAACCAGTCCCAACAACCACCTGCATCTGTTTGTGCAACCTGCAAGGGCTGCTGGGAAATAGAGTTCTTAAGTCATAATGGTGACTTTTCTACAACACGGCCCCTTAAAAAAAGACTGACTGTAGAAGCTTCAAGCTGATTGTTTTCTGTCTCTCTGTTTACTTTCTTCTGCAAAGAGGACTTTGGACCAGAACAATCCAGTCCTGTTTATTTCTCGCCCAGCTAAGACACTTCTGATGTCGTCTGTGGTTCTGTTTTAAGGGACTGTGACCGCCGTTTCCCACATCCTGGATCTGTCTGTGTGATTTCTCTTGAAGCTCTTACTCCAGATGCAGTTTAACTTTTTTTTTTAACCCTCCTCCAAGCTCTCGTATGGCCTTTGCTTCACAATCCTCTCCAGGCTCTGGTTATCCCTGTTCCACAAGTGTTTCCTTCCGCTGAACTTTCCATTCATATAATTTGATACACCCCTCTGAACGGCCAGCTTATTTAGCAACAATCACTTGTAAATTACGCTCCATGAAGAGGGTGCGAATATTTTCCGGACAATTGTGAAACCAGCAGATTGTGTCAAAGCATCGTGAGTCAAAGTTGAACACGACCTTTAAAATAAAAGGTTTTTGAGACATACAACATTTATGATGAATTGTTAGGTGAATACTTATCCTGTAAAATTCAACTGAAAAAAAAGGTAAAAAGCTGCAGTGAGCTGGTTGCAAAAACGTTCACACCCTTATACTAATACTTTCTTGACTCAAGTTCACACCTGACCTCATTAATAATTAATCTCATTCGCTGAAAACATAGTTCAGATGTCCATGTAGGATTCAAATTAGTAAACAATTCATCACACTTTAAAAAATGTACATTTTAAATCATTAAATTTTTTTTTTATTAAAACACAGTTTTGTGCTTTCAATTTAATATTACAATAAATTATGACCAAAACTTCCAGTGACTTTTACTCAGAAGCTGATTTGGGCCTTCATTTATGAACCTTGGCTAAAGAAAGCAAATGTGTTTTAATATTAATACTAAGGGGCAAAAATGCAGCTCATTCATGTTTAGTACAGAAATCAGATCCCTTTGCATCATTGAAATGTTGTGGAAGTTTATTGAACGGCAGGTAAAAACCAAAAGACTTACAGAAAAGTTTGCTCATTTAATTAAAAAACATTTTTTGTGGCCAACAACTGCTTTTCATTTATTTTAACAATTTTGGCCACTGTGGAAAAAAAATTTGTACACCTCTGATGTAAACTGTTGGGGTCCCAGGGAGGTTCTCTGCTCCTCGGCTCTGGAACAAACTGCCTGAAAACCTGAGATGTGCAGAAGCTGTTTGGTCCTTTAAGTCGGGACTGAAAACTGTTTGCTGCAGCTTAATGGAAAAGGTGAAAGCTAAACATGTCAGCTATATAAGTCGTTTGTTTTACTGCAGTTCAATGTAATTTGCCTTAGAAAGACACCCCCAAAATGAAAACATGACAGGGGAGGGATCTGCCAGATAAAGCAAGAACAGCACCGGAAACAAGGAGCAACACGTCTCCCTGTGCTTTATTCGATATTAGCTGTGCATAAAGTGAAAACAGTGTATTAGTCTGATAAGTAAGCATCAGTATTGTTATTATTCATATTAATTTAGGCTAAGCAGACAAAAACTATTAAACTGTAAAAAACATAGAAAGAAAATGGAGATGTTTCTGTTATAGACGTTAAACCCGATGAGGAGGCAAACGTCGATGTGGCCGTTCAGGAAGTTTTAAGGTTGTCTTGACGTCTAAAAAAAATTAAAAATAATGTTTGTCTGGTCCACACTCCGTACCAGTCGGTGGCATTTATGCACCGATTTGTTGGTTCTTATTTTTAGGCTAATACGAGTATGCTAACGGTTGTTACGTTTAAAACTTTGTGAGAAATAAAAGAAAAAGGCAATTATCAAAGTTTTCTGCAACAGATTATGTTGGATTGTGGACGTAGGACTTGTTGTGGACCAGCTATTTTACTGGAGGACATTAACTGGAGCCTTGTGAACATAAAAAGACGGCTTCAAATGGGGAGTTGATCATCGTCTTGCTTTCTGAGTGGTTTGACAAAATCATTTCCCGTGTCTACAGTTATGATTGCTGCAGCACCATCTCAACATCAGATTGAAAGACATGCATACTTCTTTTTTTGATAACTTAAAACATGTCTAGCTCACAGCTTTAACCATCTGAGAGTCGTTTATCTGAGATATGAAGCTGCCTGATGGTGCTTTAACAAGATCTCAGCTCTTCAGAATCAAGCTCTCTGACTAAAATCAACACTTTTGTCATCAATGTTTTAGTCTTTGTTCTGATTTTGTGGCACATCAGTAAATAAACGCAATTTGTCCTTCACATTGACTCCGAAGTTTTATAACTTCTTTGTTTCTCATGAATCTGTACAGCATCCGAATAATTAATGGCAGTTTGTTCATAGTTTCTATGAACTCGTCTAACTACTTGCTCCGCATGCAGAGCCCCAGCCTACGGCAGTGTTCACAGTGAAGCAGGAATATACGGAAGAAGGAAAACGTCAAGAAGAACGGAGATCCCTCATTTATTCTGGAGCGATTTTTTAATCTGTGAAGACAGAAGAGATCGTTTTAGGTCATTAATGACAAGGAAAACGCACAATTATAAAAACCTTTAAACAACAGGACCAGTTAGGAAAAGACTTAGTTGGACTTTAAATCAGTACGATAACAGCGTTAAGTGTTTAAGATTGTAGGCATATCCTCCTCACCTTGTTCTCCAGGTCCTGGCTGCTGCTGGTACCCAGGCTGAGCCCAGAAACTGTGACAGAAACCAGAACCAGAACCAGCAGAAGGTGAAGCTCAATCTGGGGCATGAAGTCTGGAAAACAGATAAAAACACAAAGTTAAAGATCCAACCTCTGCCAGCCAATCAGTTCATGACAATTGTTGTTCTTCTGCTTGTAAACAAGAACAATACCACCTAAAATCTGATTTAATAAACTCACTTTATACCAGTTATTGCAGGAGCTTTTACTTAGTTTCCAACTGACTGTCTGGTAGAGACACAACGCTGATTGGTTATTGGTATGAACTTGGACTGGAGACACCCACTAAAGAAAAGAAAAACATGTATTTCTCATTAGCGGCTGGTCCCCAAATGCCCTTTACTTAACTGATGGTAGCAGTGAAAGGAAACAAGCAGACTTCCACCGAGTTAAACGTCTCACACCCCCCCTCTGTCCACCAAGGGGGCGTAATTTGAAGAAACTATTTGTGTCTAAAACACATTCCTTGAAATGTCCACTCATTTTCTCAAGAGTTTAAACACAAATCCAAAACGCTTAACTACATTCACCAAACCCAAGAATCAAACTTTCACCTCAAAAACCCCCCAGTCATCGTGTCTTAGAAAACCAAAACACTGTAGTCACCTCATACACACAGGAAGCAGGGCTGTACGTTAAGTTTTTCAGCTTATAGCACTGGTGCTACAGCGGTTGCTGGTTTTGTAGCACAGACAAAATGCATCAACACAAAATGTCTTTCACAATCTCTTAAAACCTTGTCAAGAAGAGACTGTGGAACGGGTTATATTATTTTGCCTAAACTGTTGAGAGAAGAGAACTGATACATTTACAAGATATCAAATTGCAACTGGACATCCAAGACATTTTTAACAAAATTTCTAGTTCTGAAAAAAATGCTGAAATATTTTAAGAAAACAAAATGAATAAAAAGATTATAGCTTTTGTTTGTTCTTTAGTACTTAGTAGAAAATAAGTCGGGTATATTTACCATGCACCAAACTTTGCTAATCAAACGCCATGTGTGCAGCTCTGCCGGATTATTGTGTGTGGCTTATAAAAGAAAGATCGCTCTTATATACTTGCAAATTTGTAAAAAAATTAATAAATAAAAAGGAGGTAAGGGTGGTCATTAGCAATCGCTACCTTGGCAACACCGTTTCCTTGTTTCAGCAGAACAGGGTGAAGTCACATGATAATATATGATAACATTTAAAAGTATTTAACAAGAATATACCATAATAAGAGCGATGCTGAATGTATCTGACAAAGACAAAACCAAAAAATTAAAAGCACATTACTGTAATTCACAGATTTAAAATAGTGTAATATAGTTGGTTGAATGTGATCAATAACGACTGTTTTTGGTTGTCCTTGTCCCCTTCCTCCTTGTGTGTCACCTCTAACATCTTCCTCCACTTCCTCTCTATCCATTGTTGATGCATACCTGTCACCTGTGAGCTCTGAACTGAATTTGATCCTGATCACATCACCAGATACACGCGTGTTGAATTTTGACTTGCTGTGTCTAAAAGATGACAGCTGTATTTTAGTTGTGTTCACATTTTGCTGCCAGTGTTTACAGTATTACTATAGAAGTGTGAAATGTAGAAAAGAGTGGATGAGGTTTGGCCAAAATAGTGTTTGCCTCGATAATTGAGTTTAGGCCACTGAGAATTTGGTTTAGAGAATGGAGTTTAGTGTTTTCCTCGAGATTCAGAAAAACTGTAACCCTTCATCTTGGTGTCACAGTCAAACCTCCACAATAAACCCAGAAACTCCTCGTTGATTTAAAATCACGTTTTTCTGCAGTTCACTTGATCATCATTTATTCATTTCTGCCATTTTCATCCTTTTTCTGTCCAAACTCTGCTCCTTGCTTACCTGAGTTCTTCTTTCTATTTACCGGACTTGTGAAATAAACTCATGCATTGTAAATACTTATTCAAAAACACAATCTTTTTTTGTTGTTAAAATACATTACTGCAACTATTAAGAACCGATTGATGGATAACAGTAAGTATTAAAAACTGCAGCTTTCCAAGCAGCATCTGAATCAAAAAAGAACGGGTAACTACTATTATTATTATTAATGATTTCTGGAATAAAACTGGGTAACTTACTGTGAAAATAGACCCAGCTGACTCGTTGGGCGAACAAGACTAGAGACACTTGTCGGTGTTGGCGCTTTTCTTTGGAATGTCTCTCTCATGTGTGAAACACTGGACCCAGCTGACTGGTTGAAAGTGTCCATTTAGAGGAGGAAGGACGTCATGTCTACGTATCGAAGCCCCGCCCCCTACAGCTCCTTTCCTCGCTGAAAAGGATCTTTTTCTTGAAGACGCCAATGGTCGCTGGCTGCTCTGCTTTTTGACTACAACACGGGGGGCCGCCATTGCTGTAGTACCGCCATATAGCCGCTAGTCCCCCATTGGAATACATTGCACTTTAGACACGTTAAAAACAACTTTAATGCCCGGTGCCTTTAAAAAAAAAAAACTGTCTACAGCTACAAATTGCTCCTGTCATTACGCTGGGTTAAAAAACCCAGAGGCACCAGGCTGGGTAACGTAGGATAAATTTTCTAAATCTTGCATAATTAATGAGGGCCGGACTTTGATTGACAGGCTGTTTACGTTACTGCCTGGCCCAACAGCTAGGCTAGTTGGCTGCGAGCTGCATGAAGCTAGCAGAAGCTTTCTGGCTGTGGAGCTGAGCTCATCCTAACGCATTCTGTCTGACGCTTTTCAGTTTGATTTATTAGACTATTGAATAATGTGTGAGCCCGAGTAAAACATGTTTGTAATTACAAAATGTAAGTTTAATTTTTTTTCCCTTGTCTGTTTGATCAATATAACATTTTACTGCTGATATGCAGTGTGTGATTTGTGAAAAAAGGAGAGAGAGAGAGGGAGGAGGGGGGGGGGGGGGGGGGGGGGGGTATTTGTATTTACTTTTTATTCATGAAAAATAACGACAGGTTTGTGTATGCAGGCTGCAGGGCATCTTGCTCATTGTTTACCATTTAAAAACTGACAGAAAATATGAAAAACAAAATTATTTTTGACATAAAAAAATTAAGAAAGATCAAATATATTAGGATGATTAAAATTAAAGATAAGAAGACTTATCCAGTCATAGCAGGTGAGATTATTATTTCCCTGTGTCATCAGCAGCACCTTGTCCGCCCTCTCAGACCCATAACTCTCTCTGCATATTTGTCTGTGGTGAAAAAAATCACCTTAGAACTCAGCCGGGGTCCGGCGCAGGAATACTTTTCAGATGTAAGAATCCCTCTATACCCTCAGTTTATTAAACCGTGCGCACGGATTTGGGGTCCTGCATGAAATACAGATATTTGAGTCGTTGTAGCCGGGACCATGTCCGCTGTAATATTGATCAATTACAGTTTTGTCCCCACCACTTAAAAACCTGATGTTCTTTTTGTTGTTTGTTTTTTAAACAGTGCATCCACCGACACAATTTTCATATATTCAGTATCATCTTTAATGCAAGGTGTTCTGATTATGCTGCGCTACCAGCTCCATGCTTCCCAGAGGCAAGACGGACACACACTGTGCTCTTTTTGGACCATTTCCACAAATTTTGCGATCGGTTTGTCTTCAAAGCCGTATAAAAACAAATATTGCATTTGTTGTGCATGGAGTTGAAACAAACCTGGTCACTAGTGAGATCTTAGTCGTATTGATCAAAAGTTAAAGGAATAATACCCTTTTTTCAGTTTAAGTCTCTGAAAAGGTCCAGGACGATGCCCAAATCAGCGCGCACATTAAACGTGCGTATGGATTTTATTAAACTGAGGGTACATATGAACCTCAACATATGAACCTCAACATTATTTCTGCACCTGACCCCTGCCGGGCTCCGTGCAGAGAGAAGGGAAGATTGTTGAGTGTTTTTATAATTCTTCCTCTAGTCTGTCAAACGGATTCTGCAGGATTCTGGGTTGATTGCGCAGAATCCCCTCTTGAACTCTGCTGTGGAGACGGAACCATTGATTTATGAAGGTGTTTGCCGATGTTGTTTAATATAATTTTTTAATTAACCTAACCGTAACCTATTATCAATTCAAAGATGCAAACTCTCTGAGGATCAGTTGTTCTGATAATGAAGCATATGTTTGCTGGAGAAACAGAAAGGCGTTCACAATCTTTAACAACTTTTATTTTCAAGAATAGAAAAATAAAAAAAATCATCAAAAAAGGTGAAAAACTTGCTCCTGACTTGACTCCAAGCCCTCCATTGTATCAGGATATTGTCGACCATGGCCTTATTTGTATTCATTTCTGGGGAGTAGAATTTAAATCATTATTAAATTACAATTATTACCGTATTAATCCATTCATAGCAGCACACATGAGGCACTTTCATCCACACACATACAGTGCACGCACTTTTCATACAAGGAATTTAATACTTTACACATTGTTATACACTATTATTATACACTGTATATACAGTCAATGTTACACACGTAAACATATTGCAGATTAGACTAGGCTAAAAAACATCCTCCACTCGCTTTACATACATTTTGACAGCAATCTGTCTCCAGACTTTTTTCATCCAATTGTCTTCGATATGTTGTGATCATTCAGTTTAAATTGCTGTATTTCGTTCGACTGTAATTATAGTAACACTACATTTTAATAATTATTTTAAGTTATGAGTTCTTACCTTATGAGATTGGGGAGAAAAGAGAGCCGTCGGAGGCGCACAGATGGCTGCAGTAGAATGAAGCGGGACCTCTATACATACAGTCAATGAGCGGATTAGCCTTTAGCTTAGCTAGCCAGGTTTAGCATCTAAGCTAAAGGCGCGGGAGCAGAATGGGCGGGATTACGACAGAAATAAATGCCCCCCGAGGGCCAAGCAGGGTCTACAGTGAAGATCCCGCCCATATGCCCTTGTTAGGAACATCCTGCGTCAGAACCGGGGAGCAGGAGTCTGTAAATCCGCCATGATTTCCCCCATGAACGTGGTCATTTTGGTAAACGGGGAGAAGTGCGGAAACGCTGTCCATTATTTATACAGTCAATGGAAGACGCCCAAAATGAGGCACATGATTCGAGCCAATTCCGCCATCATCTCCAGAGAAACAAACATCGTTGGTGTTGCCAACGCTTAATGTCTTCCTCTAGATGAAATGAACGTTTGGCCTTCAGTAATTCCAACAAAAATCCTCCTGATAGCGGACGAAGAAAAATCCTGTGATGATGGCAGGCAGATGAATACTGAAAAACAAACCGAACGAGCTGCGATGAGCCAGTCGTCGAGATATGGTAGGACCTTCAACCCCGACCAGCACAGGGGGCTTAGGGCCGCCTTCACGCACCTCGTGAACACCTGAGGGGCGAGGGACAGGCCGAAAGGCAGGACCAGGAACTGGTAAGCCTTGCCCCGAAAGGAAAACCTCAGGTACTTTCTGTGCCCCAGATGAATCGGGACATGGAAGTACGCATCTTTCAAATCTACGG